>JAWLRI010000857.1:2126558-2273822 GCA_034781795.1 Crypturellus tataupa | reverse complement strand
CGCAGCGGCTCTGGAGGCGCCGGCCGCGTGAGCCATGCGGGCCCGGCAGGGAGGACGGAGCCGCCCGTGTCCCGGCCCGGCGCGGCCCGGCATCGGCCGCCTGCTGCGCGAGGCCCTTCACAGGTACCGAACCCCTCGGCCCCGCAGGCGCGCGGACGAGCCACGCGCTGACGGTCACCCCTAAGCTGCAAGTCCTGCTAGCGATATCGTGGGCTTAGGAGTGAGTTTGGGAGCTTTTGCCTGCTTTTCCTCTGTCCTCCCTCTCCTCCCTGATTTCTTAGTTTTGCTTTAGTTTGGCTTTTTAAAGTTTTTCTTATTTACCTGCCTGTCCTGAATGCCACTCTGAGAACTGGCTGCACATAACCCATCTCGCTCTCATTCGCATCTCTGCCTGTAGATCTTTACCAATGCTGCCTTTTCTGTAGACAAGTTTACAGGTGTCATTAAGCGTGAAACTATTTCTAATACTTAGGACTTTTTTTTCCCTGCACTTACAATTAATGTTGATTTTTCTGTGGGTTTTGCTGCTCAGCAGCATGTTGTTCTTTTAAGGGCTAATAGTTAGAGCTGTGATCAAAAAAAAACCCCTAAAGTTTGGTTTGTAACATGGAGGGACTTCCTAGAGAATGATAGAGTGCTTGATACATGACTGTGTAGCCTTTGCAAGAAGTAGAAAATCAGTCAGACTGCAATTTTCTTCTCTTATTTTTCAAGCAGCAGCAACTTAAATAATTTCCCAAGCCATTTGAAGTGGTGATCTTAAATTTTCAGAAAAGTTGAAAGCTTAATCAGGATCAGATAATGCAGTTATTATTTTCCTTATCTGGCTTTCCTCGTGTCTTTCGGATGGAGGCCTCCCGAGACAGACCAGGGTGGCAGACATTCAGAAAAGTGCAGTAATTACCAGCGGTGTAGTCTGGCTTGGGCTCATCTCACCGGTTGTGCATTTGTGCTGTTGTTGTAGAAGTATTTGCTTCAAGAGCTTTGAAGACTTCTAGGCAAGTTTCATTGTACATCAGATATAAATAGTATCATTTGCTACCTAGGTCTGTTATGTTTTAGTCTACTGTCACAGCATACAGCTTTGAATAGTGTCTGAAGAAGTTGTACAGAATACAATATCCATGCATGATAGCAGGTTTTCCTTTTGTCCACTGTTCTTCCAACTGTCTGACAAAATTACTCTGTCTGACATAAAATTTAAGAAGTTTACTCTTGAAATTTTGGTAATGGAAGTATTGAATGTATGTTCAAAGCAGGACATTTGGAGTCTTATCTTCATTTCCTTTATAGGGAAAGATTATATCTGCCCCCTGCAGGCATTTTAGTAACTAATCTAGAGGAATCAAATTGTTCCCACTGAGTGTAATTAATTTTTAGGCCAATCTAATACCTCGTAGGCTGCTTCTTTTGTATAGATTAGCCTGATTGCAATGGTCTTTGCACTAAGATGGATTTTTTTGGGGGGTTCTGCCAGTCAGCAAGGCTGCCAGCCTGTCAGCAGATGTCTGTGCTGCGATTCCTCGTGATGGCACCTGGAGCTGGTGTTCTGGACTTCAGGGGGAAGACACCATCTCTCCGACCTCCTTGCACTGCTCGGGGGGTGCTGCACAGGGTTTGGTCTTGGTTATTTCCTATCTTCATCTAGCTGGAGAATCACCTTGCTGAGGAGATACTACTAGCAATAATTTAAAACAAACGAACAAACAAAATAGCCCCTGTAAGACTAGGAATACAAGAAACAGTCTAGATCTGTCATCTACAATGTGTCCTGTAGATCCAGTTGTGATGAGCTGGTAGGCTACAGCCTCTTCACAGCCAGGATACTCTTTGCTTTTATCAATCTCTGTGGACATACAATATGTAGTGGGATTTCCTCATGCTAGACCTGCTCACGAACGCCTCTAAGTCCGACTCCTGCAGCAGGTAGGTTTAGTGATGCTCTAGTGGTGCTGCCTACCAGGGTGCTAATAGGAAAATTAATTGATAATAATTTCTATATGTGCACATATGTATCACAGCAATCCATGAAATTCTAATGGAAGAGTTTTCTACAAAAAGTGTAGCCCTTTCTTTGTTCTTGAAGGAAGTTACCCAGGATGAAATTTAGTCTCCCATACCTTAGGAGACACTTTGGTGTTCATAAACCTATCCTAAAGCAAAAGTGGTTGTTTTCAACTCCAAAAATGAAGAGAAACTGTGGTAAAAATCCTAATTTATCCAAAGTTATATAAATTCTTGGCCAGTAGTTCAGGAAATATGTTCTTCTGTCTGTTATGAGCACAGCGAGTTGAGAACTATTTAATTGAACAGGCAAAACGTATAAGGTGAACTTCCTCTATTTTATATATAGCTGGATATGTGAGGGATTGCCGAGTTAATGCACACCAGTAACTTAGAGACTTCCAGTAATTGTGGGAATATGCAAATGTGAAGAAAGGAACCAAAGCAGCTCTGCGCTGCTTTTGCCTATAATTCACAAGGTTCACTTGCAAATGCTAAATCCAAACATTTTATGTAAATGCCATAAAGTTTACTGATTGTGAAATGTCTTCCTTATAAATATAATGAAGAGCAATAAAAGGCTTTTCTGTAACATTCTGCTAAATATATCTATCGGTGTTAATACACCTGGCAGTGTTTCTAATCTGTGAAATTGAAGCTCGGCACAGTATAAATGAGCAAAAGTTTAATATATTTAGATTTTGTGAAGGATTATCACCTTGTCCAAGGAGAGAAACATGTCTGCTCCTGATATTACATATACATGAGAGGAAAAATGGAGTTTCTCACCTGTAACTTCGGAGAGGTTTTCTCAATAGAAGCAGGAAAAGGTAGGAAAAGGTACTTGTTGATAAGGGGGTTGAACACCACTGTGGACACCTGGAGAGCAGTAAACCAAATGAAAGACCAAATGCTACTAAAGTGTTGCACGTAGGAGCTTTCTTCTTATGTTTGAAGGGGTTTGTGTATTAGGATCTACTGTTAATGGGTTTAAATTGACAAGGGCACTGCAAGGGACTGTGGACAACTTGTGCCCAGAGGCCTGTGGACACAGAAAGAGGTGAAGCTACTTAAGAGTAGTCAGAAGCCAAAATGTGTGAATTATGGCTCTCGCCTCTTCCCTGTGGAGCTGTGTGGGTAGTTGTTGTGAATGGGGGTGAGTAGATACTGAACAGTACATTTATTGGCACTTTTTCACACTTGTGTAATTCATAGCCATGCTTAGCATGCATACCCACCAGCCATCCATAGTACTCCCGAGTCCTGACTTTTAGCTGAAATATAGCTGTGAGTTTGGAACATAGCAATCCTGCTGGCAGTGGCTGAAGAAAGCAGGTTGCCAGTGAGGAAGGTAAATATTCTTCAGCTGAGGGTGACTGTGCTTCCTCAAGCAAGTTCTGCTCACACATGCTTAGCATTTAGCTCGCTGCCCAGTTCATTGAAAGTCCTTAAGCAAAAGCTTTGCCATGGAAGAGAAAATCTCAGCTGAAGAACCTCTTGTGAGTCCAGTGGCAAGAGCCTGACATCCTGACTGAGTGCCCTGTACCCTTACTGGACTTTATTCTGGTTTCCCGTACCCTTACTGGACTTTATTCTGTCAAGGGAAACTGCCTGCTGATCCCAGCATAGCCCTGTAGTTCTGTGTGTGGGTTTTGTAATTAAAATCTACTCAGAACCTATTTGCCACGTGAACATTGTTCAGCAGCTTGTTTATCTCCTCTTTGTTATGACTGCCAACGTATTTATGACAACGGAGTAGCTTGGATTTGCTTGGTGGGGCCCAGCCCCATGTCCATGCTCTTAAACTTTGGCTGGTGGAAGAGCAAGTGCTGAGTGAGACCATTATATGTGAGAAATCCAAGGTTTGTCTTATTGCCTTTTTAATATATAAATGCTCATTTCTGTTTGCTTTTATTGGTAGAGAGCATTTTATTTCTTTTTAGAAATCCTTTTGATCTGCTAGTGATGGTATACATACAGGAGAAATCACTAGTAATGAGTAGAGGAAAGATCAAGAGAACAGCTGGCAGTCAGATGTCTTTTTTCTTAATATTTCCCAATTTGTTTCTTAAAAGGATTATTTAACTTTTGCTTTTAAAATCCTCATTTTTTCCAAGCACTTGTAATTCATCTTCTTTAACTTAAATGCCTGTGTTCAGCATCTATATGCCTTTATTTTTAATTATGTTTTTTTTTTTTTTTAAAAAAAGCTTAAAAAGACACAACTGGGAGATCTTAGATTTAAAACTCATTATTTTACTTGAAGTTGTTTAGTAGTAGCCCACTGGAAGCATAAAACAGAATTCTGCATCTTTATTAATGCTTCACTACTGAATGTGCTGTTGCTTTGTTATGAGATTTCATGTTACTGGACAAATGACTGAGGATCTGAAAGTCTGGCATTTGGCCTGTATTTTTCTTTCTGTAAGCTTTGGCAGGGTTCAAGGAGGACGAGAGGGGTTTTTTTGTTTGTTCACTTGTTTTTCTTTTGCATTTTGCAATCACAGAAGATTCCTCGTTTTTCTGGTTGATGAAATTAACCGGTATGTCTCCAGCAAAAGGTGTCTAAAGCCTCTCTCAGCAATACAATCTTTTCTGATTGTTTCCCCCTCTGGAAGGTGCACATGGACACACACGTTTTACCATTCTTTATGCAGAACAGGAGGAGGAGGAGGAGAAGCTTTATGGAAATTACCTCCAAAAATATTGTTAGAATATTACTGTAATTATCTTCATCCTACAAACTTTTATCTTCAGAATTGACTAGAGTTTTGGTTCTTCTCTTAAGTTCTTGCCTGAGCATCTCTCGCACAATAACTGAATTAACAATGAGTTGCTTTGGGATCCAGCTGCTCTCTGGAGCTGCACTCCGTGCCCTGCACGTTTGCGTGGGAGGCTCCGAAGTGGCTGGATTCAGCTGGATTTGGGGTTGGTTTAATGGAGCCGCAGCCTCACCGCGGCATGAGCCTTGTACTCGGGTCACTGCCATGAGCACCTACCAGCGGCAAAGGACGAGCAATGAAACGTGGATCCTCAGAGCGAGGAGGGGAGTTGCTATTAATTATGGGAGCGGAGTGCTGAGATTAATATCCTTGCCCGGCTGCTCCCGCCTGCATGTAGCGTTGTATTAAAGGGAACAAGAAAGTGCTCCCTGTTAGTGCCACTTTCTGGGCCATGTCTCTCTTTTGTAGAGTTAGAATAGAATGTGGAAAAGCAGGAGACTTCCAACTGAATGAAAAGCACACCTGCAGGGGGAAGAGCGAAGCCCAAATTAGGTTCCCAGACTCCATTTCCAGTGCACAGAGAAAGGAGCCTCTGATGGGTGATGCCCGCAGCCTTCCTGCTGGGCGGAAAGGCAGCTAGAGGGAAGCGCCCTGTCCCTTCAGGGCACTTGCATGTAAATCAGCCCTCCAAATTTTCATTAAACTGAGATCTGAAGAGGACGTGGTGCTGGAGCAGGTCCTGTCTTCTGGCTGCGCGGTGATGGTGACACTTAGCCAAGGCTTGGACACCCACACACCACTTTGACCAGGGAGGCTGGCTGTTTGATCCTGTCTTCCAGGCGGGTCCCCAAAGCAGCGTGTGGCTGCTCTCCTCTTCCCTTTGAAGCTGTTCCTCCCTGGAAAGAGGGGCACCTCTATCCTCGTTCCTTCCAGAGTTTCTCCACTGGGCACGGATTCACATAACCACCCTATCACCCAGTTGGAGTTGGCGCCTCCCTCCTCACTGGCTGTCCTGGCTCTGTAGCCACCTCATAAATCCTTCCTGCCTTTTTTTCCACATTGCCTGAGTCCTTTGTTGAACGGATGTCCCAGCTCCATAATAACAAAGATCAACAGCCCCTTTTCTCTCCCCTAAGAATGTGGTTCCTGTGACCGCATTCTGTGAGGGTCCCAGCCCTTAGCAAACATGATGGATGTGCTGCGGGTGCCCAGGCAAATCTGCTGCCTGTGGGTGCCGCCAGCGCTGCCCTGCTCCGTTTCTGCTTCCCCAAGAGCGCTGCCCTAGACCCACATGCTTACGTGTGGATCCAGCTCATACTTGTTGCCGTGAGCTGCTTATTAGTGAGAAGGTCCTAAATCATCCTTGGCAGGACTGGCCTTTCTCCTGTGCAAGTTGAAATAGGTCAAAGAGGCAGAATTAACTGTAGAATTACAGTAGGCAGAATTAACAGAACTTGCTGTATCATGATATCTGATAGCCAGGAATATACTAGGCTACATTTATATTTCCCCACTGTTTTATGTGTTCATTTGCAGGTATGTGCAAGTCTCATGGTATATTTAATCTACAATCTATTTCAGAATCAGGAGGTGAGAGAGCTCTAAGATTATATTAAGAATTGCAGAAATTAGGGCTTTTTAGTATGTAAAACCAAAATGTAAGGAAAACTCCCTGAAAATGCAACTGTATTTTGAAGCTACCTACTACACTTTAGGTAGCTTATACAGTGAAAAATAAAATACTGTTCAGTCAGGGGGAGTTTAAACAGCAAAGCCAACCGAGATGAAGGTTTGCCAGACAAATGATGGTCATGGCCTGATGCCACGTGGTCCTGACAGAATGCACAATTAGCCTTTTTGTTTTATTATGCCTGCTTCAGATACCTGCGAGGTTATAATATTACCCTGTGAAAATGAATTTGAGTGACCTACAGCTAAGTAATGACATGAATAGTAATAGGAAATGATAGGTGCAGTGAAGAGCTAAGTGCTCTTGCTGAGCCACTGACCCTTATTAAGTGTATATGTTACAGTATATTTAGGTCAGGTGTTTGGTTAATGTCTGTTTATTTGCTAGCAGTTTCTTGCTTTGGAGGGATGTACATGCTTAATAAGCACATCCTTTGGGCACGCTCCATTACTGAACAAAATGAATGCTTTTGTGCTCCTGTTTTTGTAGTAGGTTCCTTCCTAAAAGTTTTACAAAACCTCTGCATGTAGCTGCAATGCAGATGGGTGATTATTTTATTTTATTTGAGTGTATAGTCAGTTATTGCTAGTCATAATGTACACGTGGGGAAGATGCAAAGTTTGAACTCCCAGTCAGAGGTAAATTGTCAGTAAATCTTTGACCTTTCTTTACTGCATTTGTAATGCTTTGTTGACAGGAATAACTTTGTGCTGCTTTTCTGCTCTTATTGCGAGACACTTGCCTTAACAGCCAAGTTCCATTACCCAGAACACCAATGCGAATCTCCAGGTGTTGCTCTGCTCTCCACCGCTCCTGCTGGGGTCTCTGCCTGTTCCCAGGAATGTCCTCGGCAGCTCCGGACAAGGGCTCGCCAACCCCCGCGGCGCTTCGCAGGGAGCAGTGAGATCCGGCGATTGCGATGGCCCCAGCCAGTGGCTCCGTTAATGAAAGGGGAATTCTGAGACCAGGAGAATGAGCTGGAGGGCTTCCAGCCCAGGGCCAAACTGAGGTGCGCAGCTGGCTTAGCAGAATCTTGATGGTGACGTTTTTGTGGTCACATTCAGCTGGTGATTTTTGGGTTGCTAATTGCCCCCTCTTAAGAGTAAAGTCTTAAATTTCACTATAATGCTCTGTGACTTCCAGATTTGAGAATAAAATAGCCACTTATTTTTTACAACAGGACTTAATTCTAAGTAAAGAAACAAATGTATATGAATAATATTTTGGAAGTGGCTACTGCTAATAATACTGCTAAAGCCTAACACATGGGCCGTGCAATTGGTAATTCTTCTTTCTGAGCAAGACTCCTGCAGTGAGAAGGCTTGGGTTTCCTTACGGTATGTTGCGAATGAGGATCTCGAATATTACTGATTTCCGTTCCAGTTGCTCAGTGGGAGTGGGAAGAGCCGCGTCCTGCCCTGCTGCTGACCGTGGCTGGTGTCACCAAGCGTGTCGCACTCCTGTTCCTGCCCGAGGTCTCCTCGCAGCTCCTGTCTTCAAACCTGTGGATTTAATATGTTAATGGCTTTGATCTTGCAGAAAACTCCCAGGTAGTGGGGGAGGAAGCATGCTCTATTTCCTCAGAAGCGAATAGCAGGGGCAAGAAAAATCCATTTCCTTGCTCAAAATTTTTGCTTAATCACAACAAAGTCACAAACGCGTGCTGTTCATTCTGCAGCAGCCTAGCCTTGTGTGACAAGAATTAACTTGGAGAAAGAAATCCAGTGTTTAAGATGGCGGAAGGGAGAAATGGGAAAACCTAACAGCCCTGCAGGAAGGATTTTTCTGAATGACATTTGATGGCCCTCTTGCTTAGAGCAAAATAGGCAGACGTTGCTGTTCCATGCAATGCAGATGCACTGTGCACTGAAATCAACCTATTGCCATGGAAGCTGAGGCCAAAGCATCTTTTTTTTTTTTTTTTTTTTTTTTTTTTTTTTTTTTTTTCTCCCCCTTTTTTTGGCACATTGCGCTGCTTCTAGGAGTAATCCAAAGCACACATGGGTCATGTTGTTTGAGGAAACCAGTAGCAGGAGCATCCCCACGGAGGGCTGCACTGTCCTGCATGAGAAATAGGATGCATCAGGGACACAAATGTTTCCAGCAGGAAGGTTGCTTTCTCTTGTTTGCATGGTCACGTCTCCCCTTCACAACGGAGAGATAGTTTTATCCATTATTACTTACAGATTTGGAGTGACTGTAAGAACTGCTTAATTGGAACCGTTGCAGTGCGTGGAGGGCTCTCGTGATGGGGGATCGTAAATGTTGACTTACGGGTCCCATCTGAGCAGAGCCGAGCCCAGCCATCCTAATGAGGTGTTCCTGGAGTGCGTACACATTTCCAATAATTAAAATGAAAATTGAATCCGAGTCCCATGTAATTACTATTGATATTATTTGATTATATTCCCCACGAAGAGAGTAGATACAAAGGGATACAGTAGTTTTGAAGCTCGATGTAGTTTGTAGACCTTGTTTTCCTTCAGTTTTGAAGAGTTAATGGCTTTGGAAATATTTCTGGAGTATTGAAAGTGTTTCCAGCATGGTATTCACCAGTATCCAGTTCCTTCCAGTTCACCTTCCTCCTTTCTGAAGGATGGATGTATGGACTTGGCTTGGGAAGACTGGGGGCCTGCGACCGTAGACTGAGCACAGACCAAAAGTGAGCAAGCTTTTTCCTCTTGCATTCAAGTTCTTACAGCATTTTTTTAGTAATTTCTTTTTCTTAACATACAACACATCAATATGTGCAGATAAAAGGAAAGCAAACTGTAGAGCAGAGGGCAGCAGTCTCCTAGAGACAGACGGCCTTTATTTTTTGGTGGTGACTTCTCGGATGCTCCTTAGGGTCGTATCTGAGCCTTTCTATTCATAGCAGAATACATAGAGCTAAGCAAGTCAGCAAGAAAATAAAGGTTTGCTGCTTAAAAAAACATAAAGTTGTAAATTATTGCTAAACTGGTGTGAATTATTGGTTAAATTGGTGTGAATGTGTAAACTGTGAAAATTGTTGCTCTACTGTTTGCAGGACTGGGCGTGCATTACTCAACAAAGTGATAATGAAGGCAAATCTTTAGGTTAACAGGGAATAAGCTGACAGGGCAGCTCCTGGAGAATTGTTAGTGAAGTTTATGAAGAGATTTTTATTGAGCGTTCTTAAGTATGTATGCATTATCTAGTGCAGAAGTTAAAAAAAAATATATATTCCATCAAAGTCCCCAAACTTGCTTTTTACAGTGGAGCATGTACTTAATCAGTAGCCCTTAGAAAAAAACAAGTGTGATCCTAAGTTCCTGTAAAAGTAGCACTAATTCTCACCGATACCATTTCTTAACTATAGAAATAGAAGCAGCCAAAATATTTAAGGAAAATCGGTCAAACTTTTAAAGTGATAAGCACATTTTTATTCTTTGCCATTCTTTTTCCTTCGATTAAATATTAAGTTTGTCTTAAAATTCAGGGGAGCTCAGGATTTGATTAAATTAAACCTGCCTGTCACACGTGTGACAGTGTCAGTGCTAGGCAGAACCATCTAATGATGGCACTGAGCTGCTGCAGGAACTCGGAACTAGGGCATCGAGAGCAGCCCTGAAGCCAGATTGATAAAGTGACATTGTAGGGGTACAAATAATGTTCAGCCGAAGTGACAACGAAACTGGAAGGTGGCAAAGAGAGGGTCAGAGTGTTTTATTTAATTTAAGAAAAAAAAAGGATTAAACGCCAAACCCTCAGCGTTTCCTGACCCTGAGCAGATGCCACCTAATTTGAACTAGTATTTAGCTAATATCTGGCCTTCTTCCTTGCGCCTTTCATGAATGTGGAGTTGGGTGGCTCTACAGCGCTGCAGGTGCCACACACTGCTGAGCATCGTCTTTTTTCCAGCAATAACTGTGTGTTATTTATCCCTCTATTCAATTCTCCGAAGTCTAACTTAGTTTTTCCACTCTGAGAAGTTCTTTGAATGTTTCTGAGGTGTTTGAGGACATGAGCCAAATTATGCAATTATTTTAAAAACACACGTGAGTGTCTTCCTCTGTCTGCCCTTCCTGCCGTGGAATACCGAGGCCTGGATGCAGGTTTCCTCATCCCAGAAAGCTCAAGCGGGAGTCTAACGGACTTCAGTGTAATTCAATGCACTTGTAACATACATGCCTTTTTATTTAAAATGCATTAGTCTAAATATTTTTCTGTATGTATCTTGCTGTCTAGCTCTTAGGTTTGTGATATTTTGTAAGCACCGGTTAATAACACAACCAAGCGTGCTTTTTAGGTACTGGGCAAATATACCTTATCAAAAAAAAAAAAAAAAAAAAAAAGGCAGCAAAAGTAAATGACCACCATTAGATTAACTGAGGCCTTGTTTGTACAGCCAGATCATATACCAAGTCTGTTTACAAGAGGTATTGAAAATTACGTTAAAAGACCTTGGCTGAGAGGTTGATTTTATGTTGCTTTGGAGGATGCTATAGTGTGAGCAGTGCCTGGAACAAGCGTGAGCTTTTGATGGTACCGCCGTGTGAGAGGTCCGGGTGATTTGCTGCTTTTTTTATTTTTTATTTTTTTAAAATAGGCAGCTCGCACTCCCCGGTCACTGCACTTCTGGTTACAACCCACAACAGTGTCTAAATTTTACATTTACCCTGCAGAAGTGAAGGACTGCTGTCCTTGTGTTTATAGTTCATAAAGCTTTAGCTGTTATTTGTTTCTATACAGGGTATTTCATCTTAATTTTATGCAATGTGGGCACAAATACATAAATTTTATGAGGTGACCTTTCATTAGTATACGTGCTTGTTAGCTTTAATAAAGCATTAATGTTGTAATTCAGCATAATCTGTGCAGTCTACATGGTTTGGAAACCTCAAGTAACAATTTGCATCTAGAAGTAAACACGAGTGAAAGAACAGGTTATCTACACTTTTTTATGATGCTATTTTAAAAATAATGAACAGTTGGGACTGGCTGTTCTTTAGAAAAGTTTGTTTGCTTTCCATAACTTAAATAGATTGCAATTTTATGAAATATTTCAGCCTCTTGAATCAGATTTTTTGTTATTCACACAAAGAATGACTGTAAAACACTAGTACTGTCACATATATGTATTAGTACACCTTCATATAGCACAATAATTGTTTTTTAAGAAAAATGAAGAATCTTAGGCACAAATTCCTAATGCTTATGACTAGTCTAACATTCTGTGTATTATATGAGCTGTTTTCTTCTGAAGCTCCCCCCAAATCTTCTTTCCCTGTGGATAATGCGAGCAAGTTTGCATTACTTGCATAAGCCCTTTGTGTCCATCAGGGAGCAGAGTCCTCGGTTTTGCTGTGGATTTTGTGTGAAAAAAATGTGACTTTGTGCCTGAGGGAGGTGCCTGGCGTAACTGTGGGGAGGGAAGAGCCCTGGTGACTGGGCATCCAAGACTGGGCAGTTGTGCGGGGTAGGTTGGGGGGTGCCGTCTTCCCATCCCGTTTTTACATCCCTCTTCTTCATGGAACCTGTTTTGATTTTTGACCTGAAATCAGGCTCTCAGAGTAACCCTGAGGCCATATCTTTGATTACTGACTATGAGACAGGCAGTGGTTTTGCAAATATTCCAGCAGTTAAATGTGTTGGGTTCAGTGTGTCCCGATCCGTCACTTTTCCTAGCGGAACAAGCAGTCAGCGCTGCTTGCATCTCACTGCCCTGGGGCTAGCACAGTTGCTTGCTTGTCTTTGGGGAAAGAAACACAAACTTCAGAAAAAAGGATTTTTTTTATTAGTTTCCCTTCTTACTTTGCATTTCCCTCCTATTATACTTGTACCTTTAGCCATACCGAAACGGTGCAAATAATTAACTCTTATTATTATTTGTGTTTCTTTACCAGCAGTCAAGAGTAATGTACTCTGTGCTGTTCATGTTCCAGGAGAAGTTGTAAAAGAAAAAGTTTAATGCTGAGACAAAAATGTCCATTAGTTCAGCTTTAAATAATGGGATTATAGAACAAAGATCAAGCTAAACCAAAGAGCTCCAGCTGTGTCTACCTGGAGGACTAAGGTGCAAAGGAAAGCTTTGAAGGATTAAAGAGTGTAGGAGACGAAATGGAGTCGATGTAGGTCGGTAATAAGGGGCTAACCAAGCAGCTGGGTTTTGGTCACGGCCTAAATTATTCACCCTGGGAATGAATTCCCTTAAAGGGAAGGTTGGGCCCTCCAGAGTGACTGTCTCGCCGCAAGTTACGTACTGTATCCCAGGCCTCTTATTTTTATCTTATTTTTATTCTGGGCCATTTATTTTTAAGTGGGAAGGCTTTGGCAGTGAAGCAAAGTGCTGAAAAGGCACCCTGGACTGTGGACACGTTGCCCTGGGGCGCTCAGCAGGAGGCACGTGAGGAGGCCTCCCGAGGAGGCGGTTTGTTGCTGCAAAACCTTCCCCGCGCCCCGGGGGTCAGACCGTTCCTGATGTGTAGGTGTTGGGATGAGGGTAAGACGCTGTTCGAGCACAGATTCTCATCGTCAGCTCTTGGAACAATTGGAAATTATGTTTGACTTTTCAACTATGCGATTCTAATACGGCGTTCAATTATGTGAAGAAAGGGATATCAGATACTTTATGTCATCAGATATTGTCCAGATCTTAATATAAGTGTCACTTCTGAATACACACTTGAAGACTGACTGTGTGTTTGCTTATTACAAGGCAAACTTGTAATGGAATTTCTTTTAGCTCTACTGATTAAGTACAACCTTTTAGGCATATAAAGCATTTTTCAGATCTTATGTGCTTGTTAACACTCGTGGTTCTCCAGTTTGTATTCATCTCTGTGTTATTTGTAAGCCAGTCCTTCAAACAACTCCTTTATCAACAACAGCAGCTTCTTATATTGGCAGTAAAATAGTAAAATGAATGGATGATTGCTTGTCTTTTCAGTTGTTAATAGCTTTTTTTCCTTCTTCATATCCTCTGTAATTTTTCTTCGGTTATAGCCTGCAAGTTGAAAATCCGTGCTCAAAGATGTGCAGATATAATCTACAAAACCAAAATATGTTTTGTTCTAACTTAGAAGTCTTCAACAGTGTTAAGAGTCATGGCCCGGATGTGATCAACTGTAGATTCCTCTTTTTCCCTCCCTCTAGGCTTTTTCAATAAATCGATATAAATATCAAAACAGCAAAAGTGTATTTTGTAGAAGAATGGCGCTTTTATTTTTTTCTCCACAAAATGAGCTACCATATTCCTCCAGCAATTCCTAGTATTGCTGGATTTATAACTTTAACATTTCCAAACAGTAAGTTTATTTCGTAGCAGGTTTAGCTATGCAGTTTGCAGGCCGGGGGATTTCTCACAATGTAGCAGCGTGGAGAGAGTTAGGATTTAGGATAATGAAGAGTAAGGAAATATATTATACTTTCTTTTAGTAATCTGAAATTACTTTTGAAATGAATCATTAGCAGCAAGCTTATAAAGGGTATAAAACTACTGTGCTATCATAGCACTAATGAAAATACTGTCAGCATCTTTATTTTATAATAATCTTGAAATAAAAATGTATGCTGTTTAGAAGACACTAATAAAACAGGTGAATATGGATAATTTGCAAATTATTATTACAGCAGTCATTTTAAAAGTAAAGAGAACATAGATAACCAAAATGAATTGGAGTTATTTTAGATCGCGCTTCCATCTCGCAGTGAATCGCAGCCCTGGACTTTCTGCAGACGACACACTGAGTGTCAGGCAGAGCTACACCGGGAGCGCCCTGCTCCACACCCTGCTCCGCGGTGTTCCTGTTCCCGCTCCCGGCAGCGTTCCTGCCCCTGGTGGAGGCAAAGTGCCCGTCCTTTCGGAAGAACAAATAGAATTTTTTAAGCGCCGGTGCTGGGAGCACTCCCAGCACGTTACACCCAGCCTCCCTTTCATGTATCTTTCAGGCCCTTTTTGTTGTTGCGGTTATTGCCCTTTTCCCCTCCTGGACACTGATATCTAAATTGTTTTTCTAGAAATCAGTCTCCTGCATTGTAATGGTGTATTATAAGATAATGATTGTTTTCTTTCAACTTTTTGTAATAGTTAATTAAGGATTCAAAAGGATCTTTTTTTCTTTGTGGTGATTCTTGCTTACAGGGGAAAAAGAGGTCCCTCAGGAGATCGACTAAATTATTTCTTAGTGTAGCAGGCTTATGAGGTTTTGTTTCCACCAGATTAGCTAAAACACATGCTGGCTGTTCACGTAAGTAGCAAGGCTGCGATGCTGTGAAATAAACTGCTAAGTTCAATACAGTGACTACTGCCCAGAGTAATCCAGTCTCGCTGGAGTTTGGGGCAGTGCAGCTCCATGCTACTGGACTCGTGGCTTTAGAGCAGTGTACAGTTTTGCTCTGTTGTGCTGCCATAAACTTAGTCTTTCAAAATGCTGAATTTCCCATGTTACAAATCTGTACTATTTCCCTAGGTCTTCACAGTAGAACAGTGAGTCCAATATCTGTTTTGTATGTCTAGGAATAAAAAAGTGCTTGGCTAGTTCACAGCTGAAGAATTCTACTTGTTGAATGCAATTTTTGAAACATTTCTACCTACATCCCTATTCCACCAGCCAGCAAGCTGCAGGCACCAGCCGGGCAGCTAATGCCAGCAGCCAAGGGCTCTGCGCGTTCCCTTCGCTGTTCCTCGGCTAGGCTTTCAGCCCAGGGACATGCTAGAAAGTCAGTATTAAGGCATTCTTTCACTATCTGACTCTTTGATGACCACTTTGCTGGTATTTATCATCTTATCATAAGCTGTTCTGAAACGGACCTTAAAACAATGTTACAGAGGAGCAGCTGAAACAAAACCACAGACCATCCCATGGCAGTGCCAAGGTGGGAAGAGGGACTTCCCAAACCTTCCGCTCATGCATTAGCTCCCGGGTCCTCCTTTCCAGAGCAAATGTGGTTGAGCTGATCCTTTCCTTCGTTTTTGACTATTATGAAAAAAGTAAATCCTAAATATTTGCGTTAAATTTTAATACAGAGGAAAGATATCTATGAATGAAACACTAATGAGCTTCCTAGTAAATGCTCACTTTAAAAATTACCTTGCCTTTGTTTCATTTTAGGCATGTCCTCTGAGAAGTAAACAGGATAATGTTCAGCTAATGCATTATTTAGAGATTTTTGGGAGTGCGTTTTTAAAGCCTCATCTGGAGCTCTATCCACAGGATTCCCATTAAACTCAATGGGAGCCGTGTGGCTAAAGCCCTGCAGAGCAGTTTGAAAATGTGTCCCATGCTGTGCTGAAGATGGATGATTAAAGAATGAGTGCTTGAGCAGAGAGGAGGGAGTGATGTTGTGATTCTCCATTTAGGGCTCTGGTCAGTCTAAATATCCTTCTGTAAACCCTTCTTAAATGATCTCCTTTTGGAAATCCTAGCTAATAGCTGTCCTGGTCGTGCAGCTGGAGCAGCAGTACATTACAAACAAACATTTGCACCTGGTTTTTGTGTGGGTGGCCTCTCAATTTTTTTTTTCTCTTTAAATAATTTTATCTCGTTTTTTTTTTCCGCTCTTATTTTTGTGTTTTTTTTTTTTTTTTTTTTTTTTGCACTTCCCTTATATCTAACGTATATCTTTTTTCTTCTCGAAGCCCTCTACGACTTTTCAGCTACTGTTGTCATTTCTGGGCTTCCCATCTTGTGCTGTTCACTGTATTTTTCCTCTCCATTGTCAAGACTTTATCTCAGTAGTTTTTCCTTCTTCATTTCTCAATGCTTCCTTCGTTTCTCTTCTCCTGCCCCACATTGTAGTTCAGTGGTGACCAAAGTCATGGAGAATGACTTTCCAGGCCCTTTCCACTCCCCCCACCTTCCTTTATTTCCTTTTTTTAATTTTTTTTTTCTCCTTTTAAGTTGGCACCTGGCAGTTCCTTCCAAGGCCCTTTCCAAGTTTCCTTTCCAAGGCCCCAGCTCTCCCCTCAAACCTACTCATGCTGGGGAAGCAGCTCAGTCTGCCGGTCGCAGCAAGAGGAGGAAAACAGGGTGGTTTCGGTGCATGTCGAGCATGAACGCTGGGCCTCTCTCTGCATATTGCAGCTGAGAACCTGCACCGCAAAGCACAGTTTGGCTTCCCTTCTTCCTATTCAGTCCTTCTCCATTTAATGCCATTTAAAGAAATGAACTTCAATGGTGATGAATTTGGTATTTTGAACCTGTGTGTTCTGACTTCTTTTTTTCCCCCTCTTGTTGCTTGATAAAATGGATCATGGCTATGGTAGAATAATATGACTAGAAAGATCCAGGCAATGCTTTATGAGAACACAGAAGCATGAAATTTCACCTACCTATTTCTTATCTTTTTTTTTATGCACCTGTTTTATTGCTTTCTCATTTGCACCTTGATATTCTTCCTCTTGCCTTCTTCTCTTTTTCTCTCTTTTGTTCAGGCTTGCATAACGGGAAGGGAGAACATTAAATGTGATTAATGGCAAAATGTTTCTAAGTGCTTCTGATTCTTTTGTGACCAGTTCACAAACAGTTTAATTTAGCCCTTTCTGGTGTCAAAGCTGATGGTGTGAAAGCTGATGATGCTCTAGATGAGGCTATTCCAGCCCTCTTCAGCACGCATTGTCATGTATTTTTATTGCCTCATTATCAAATGCTTGGGTGTAGAAGAGCTGTCAATATCATTTTAGAGAGACTACCACTGCCTAATGATACAGATAATTAAGCCCTTGGAGACCATTGTTCTAACCATATATCACTTGTTTAGGCCATTTTGCTCTACTGCTAGAATTTGGAAATCTACAAACATTAAACTTCTGTTCCCACGTCTCCACCATGACTTGCTTTCTTGCTTGTTTTCTAACCACCTGAAATGTAAGACCAGAGGACTTCTACATCTTGGATGTAGCTACTTCTGCATCTTGGATTTCTTTGCTAATAGCTATGCATCGCTGTTTGGTGAATCTACCTAGATGAAATCTACCTTTTTGGACAGGATAAAAGGTAGATTTCTTTTGAGCCAGGAACTGTTAGAATTATTATATAGTGGAGTTACTTCTTCTGGCTCCAGATATGGAGGGCCAGTGATCTCTCCCATCCCCAGTTCCTCAAGAGCACAGGCAAAACGCTTGGTTGTTGCTGATTATCCAGAAACCATCTCATCCCAGGTCTGCTTGAAAGTTCAAAGCAGACTCTCTACAGCAGAGGGAAAAAATGAAAGATAAATTCCAGCAGTGCCTATGACAGCACACTCTTCCCCCTTAAAGACTGGAATGTTAGCATGTCATTAGTATAGCCTGCATTCTCCATAGCAGAGGTTTTGCTTGGAAGAAATGTATGGGAATATTCTACATTTATTGGTCTTGTATGGGGAGATTTTTAGTGCGTCACAGATAAATCAAAAATCTCTCTCTCTGCTTTTATTTATATATTTATTTTTAGCATTGTTCCTGTCTATTGACTAACATTTGGAAAGGCTAAAGTCCAAAAGGTCAAAAAAAATTATATTTATTAACACTCTGTGCTGTTTTTAAGTGTTGTTCGCAAAATACTTTTGCAAACAAAAAAATACTGTTTTGTTCACAGTTAGGGACCTGAATTCTTTGCTGTTAATTCTTGTGTTTTGTTTTTGTATTTCAGAATGAGGTCAACTGTTCTGGGGGGCTCCAGGGAAATTTCCCAATATACTTGAATCCTGTATAGTTACATCTGTGGGGGTTTGGCCTTCGAGCTGTGCCTGCTGCACTCAGCTGTACAGTGTCTAGAAAGACTGGTGCTCTCCTGTGAATTTTATTTTTAATGAAAAATTTGGTTTATTGAACCAAACCATGAGTTACTTATTGAATGATTATTTAGCTAGACTCCCAATAGCTATGTTAGTAATTAGTTTTTATAGGCATTAAGTTGAATAATGTTTAAAAGTTGAGTAATGTTTAAAAGGAAAAAGGAACAGAATTCAGTGGAACTTTCCAGTCTTTGGCTCTGAAGGCATCAGGACATATTGTATGGACTCCATATTATAAAAATGTCTGAACAACTTTAGTAATGTGCATACTTAGTAGTTACTCAAAAATGCACCTTCTGTTCTTCAATAGCAGACATGCACAGTAGTCAATCTAAAGAATTATACATCTTAAATGTTTTTTTGTGTGTGTGTGTTTGTGGGTGAAACAATTGGAAAATGTTGGCATATAAATATATGTTTATATTCTTTCATAAGTCTGCCAGGTTTCCTTTTAAGCACTGAGCAGAACGGGAGAGCAGAGTGATTAAATGATAAAAAATAGATAGAACTACGCCTCTGATATCATGCAGCCTTCCAGATCGAGTGGCTTTTTCAAAGTTATGTGAGCACGAACATAAGCTATATGAAATGTGTGAAACATTAAGTTATCTGCAACGAGCTGCCAACTTGTTTGAAGTTAGTCAAATGTTTTTAAGATAGGGACCTTAGATCACTAATGGAAAGAACTGAAGATCTCTTGAGTCCTATGAGCAGAATGATGCAAAATGGAGAGGACGTCTGATCTACAGCTTGGACCGAGTACTGTGAGCAGTTAAAATCCTGGGTTCTAGCAGCCGCTGACATTGGACATGTTATTTAACCTTGCTGTGCCTCCATTTACTCACCTGTGAGGTGGGGGTCTAGTATATTATGCTGACCTGCATACTCACAGCATAAAATCTATGGAACTCTGACCTCTTATGAGCAGTGATTTAGTGTATCCTGGGATGAGGCCTCACATCACTGATCTTTTTAATAGAATCATCATGTTTACCAGCACTTGGTGAGTTATGATAATTAAAGCTAATCAGATTTGTCAGTTAGGAGAGCAAAATCCATTTTGTGATGTGTCATCCTTAGACTTCTATGTTAGTTGTTAGTTTCACACTGATGTGAAAATACTAATACCTTGCAATGGATTTCCCAGGCATTTGTGTGAATTAAAAGGACGCTGCTAGTTTTTTTTCATATCCCTGGAGCTACTTTAAAACTCCTGTAAGATTTGCAAGGAGGAGCCATGAGGAGATTAAGATGTTGGAGCTGATGCTCTCAGAAAGACTTGCGTGGAGAGTCAGGGACTGAAAACAAGTCATGGTAATTTTAGCAAAAGAGAACAAGAAAAAATCTTTCCTTAACTTTCTTGCAGCTACCCTGGGTGTTGCCGTGCGTACAGCTCGGCTGTGTACGTGCTACCACGCTTGGCACTCCGAGCCCAAAAACTTCCTGGCGGGCTGGGCGGTGCGAAAATGCCCGTCGCCCGTTGGCGGCAGCCCTGCCTTTCATGCTGCCCGCCTCTGCGTCTGCTTGGCCCTGCCATACCCTCTGTGGAGGGAGGCAGCTCTTGCTGGAAACTCACGGAAATATCTGCAGTTGTGTCAGCACATACAGGTGGCCTTGGGACAGCTCTGAAACTGGGAGTGCGAGGGGAACAAGAGTGGTAATTGGGTCTAAATTGCATAACATTCCCAAGTAAAGGAGACTGGAGCCATAGTGCCTGTACCACAGTGCTGTGTACAGCAAATTATATATAATATTTATATATATATACACGGATGGTTTCGTAGATATAGCTATCCGTCTATATATTTGCAAATATAAGGAAAACATACATTTAAAAAAAACAGTGGAAAATAAGAAAATTGGAAGTATTTGCTGTCTGGTTGTTTAGTTGTCTGTGATTTTTCTGATGCTTTTAGATAAGCTGAAACACTATGTGACTATTTCTGGTGCCTCCAGCATGAATAATATTTGAAATTATGCGCGTATGCTTAAGCTGACATTAGAAAAGCTTTCTCTGTACGTCTGGTTCTATCCATTTATAGCTAATGAAAATATCTACTTTCCTAAAATCCCAAATGTGTTAATGGGGGGCTGTGGGAGGGAAACAGCTCTTCCATTTGAAAGCTCTTTCCATTGCCTAAGCTTTTTCACGAAGCTTAGTCTTAGACTACTTTTTATTTAATCCTCTTTGTCTGTGGCTTAAAAATTGTATAGGGGCCTAGGGATGGAAAACGCTCATAAAGTCCATATAGCATTTGTGTGTGTGTCAACACCGGAATAAACGTTGCCACTGGTTTTTGTTGTGCTTCAGAAGCTTCTTGCTGTGGGTAGGGGCTTTCAGGTCTGCACAGCTGAGAGGGCAATGGAAGCATTTGCAGCAGGGCTGACTCAGATGCCCAGTCTGCCCTTGCACGGGAAGAGAATTTAGACTTCTGTGGGAGAGGTGATGATGATGCCAGTGTTGAGGTCCTTTTAAATCCTACTCTGCTTACCTGATACTGAAGGTGCCTAACTGCAGTGTTTTAGGGATACCTTCAAAATTTCCAGTGGATGCAATGGACACTGGTTCAGCTAAGTAAATAATTAATTCTTCTCTGTAACGTGTGACCTGATGGGCAGGGCACTGGAGTAGGCTGTTGACACAAGGGAAGGCTCCTTCACCACTGATGTGGGCAGAGCTGTCCGTGACTGCGCGGTGGATGTCCAGGTTTCCGCTCAAGACCTGTTCCATTTCAGCACTGCCTTGAGAGTTGCCCTCATCTTGTGCTGGATACTTCACTGTTTTTGCGTGCCACTCACCTTTAGATGGTTTGCTACCCAAGACAAGATCAGTGTGTGCTTTGAGTATGTTTTCAGAAGGGTGATTTAGCATCAGTGCATGAGAAGAATGTGGGGAAGTGGCTGTGAGATGCAGGAGTCAACCAAGTCACTGTGACCTGCTAGTTCTGGTTGATGAGCATCAATACTGATGAACAGAAGGAATAAATGTAGATTATACATTACATTTGTGTCTTGTGGTTGATACTGTAGAAGATAGTGTTACTTTAATTCCTAACTGAAGCGTTAGGGATGGATATTCTGCTCTCTGTAGGCTTTACCCAGTGCACTGTAGTAAGAGCAGGAGTAAAACACAGGACAAAGCCCTTGGACTCGATGCTCACCATCTGTCAGTTTTCCTTTCCACTTACCACATATTGGTTTTCATTTCCCTCTGTGCTTTTTGTGATCCTCTGTCAGTACCTACATTCTTTGGAGAAGCTCCAGGCCACCTCACGTCCTGTGGCCCATGGGAGCTTGCATGGTTTGGGGGCCGATGGCGCTGGACAGAGCCGCAGGCAGGAGGACTTGGCTCCTCCCTGGGAACCCTCAGGGCTCGCGGAGCAGAGCAGTGGATGCCGGTGTGAGGTGGTCGGGCTGCAGAGCACTGAGGAGAGCAGTGGGTGCTGGTGCGAGGTGGTCAGGGCGCGGAGCAGAGCGACGGGTGCCGGTGCGAGGCGGTCGGACCACAGAGAGCTGTTGGTGCAGCTGAAACCCCCAGGTTAGGGGAGAGCAGGCTGTGGCCAGGAAGCCTCGTTGGATAACTCTTCTCATTTCTTTTAGGTCTTGTGAAACCTCTTTGATGTTTTCCTTGTTAAAAAAATATATATGTTTGGTCTAGCATCCCAGTGTTGTGCTTGTTTGGAGGATGTAGTTTGTTTGTTTGGAAGCCTTCGGCAGTTTTAAGGAACTGACTATAAGGAGAAAGTCTACATCTAAGTACATACCTTGCAGGGGCTGGACCATCTCGGGGGCTTTGGAGTGGTCAGAGAAGTGAGATGCAAGTGTCACCTTAGAGGCTGCAAACAGTGTAGGAATGAGGTAACGAGTTTGTCTGAGCGCTGCACCAGAGAGCAGCCTTTTGGAGTGCTGGGATGTTAATTGGAGGGGGATGAGAGGCTGGGGCAGGGGCACAGACAACTGCACCAGAGCCACCGGAGACGACGGCAGTGACGGCTGTCCCTGAGCTCCCCAGCTGCCCTGGGGCTTCAGAGAAGAACCTGAAAGGGCTGGGGGTCCCTGGACGTGTCCCTGAAAGGCAGTGAAGTTCGTACTAAGTTGCAGGAATTCTTGTGAGGTGCATTTGAAATAACCACACAGCACAGTCGCCTCAGCTTGAGGCTGATGCAAGAGGAAGGGGGAAGCACCCAGCAAAAGGTAGCTCCCAGCCTGGGAAAATACTGCAGGAAAGAGCTCAAGGGAGACGGGGCTGAAGCTGCCACGCACCTTCCGGAGCTGCAGCAGCCGCGTGCTGCCTGCCCTTGGGGAAGAGTCCTGGTAAGGGCTGTATGGGACGCGGCTGTGTAAGATGAGGGCTATGGACAATATAGCCCCTCTGTGCTAGATTTGTCTCCTTTCCACAGAAAGGCTGTTCTGTCTCAAGTTTTAGGTCTGGGGAGATCAATCCCCTGTAAGAGATGTGTTACAGAGAACTGGAGAAAAGAAGGGCCTTCAAATTAATGTATGGTCTTAAAATCTGCCCTTAGAGAGGGTTTCAACAATTACCAAAAGGCTTCGGTCCATTTGAAATAACAGGACTGGGCGAGACACAAAGTAGACATGTTTTTAGACCATTTTCTGAGTTGATGCCAAACACATCGTGGAGGTTTCTGTGCCACCCTGCAGGCTTTCAGGCCCAGGCCTGGGTGCTCAGGCAGGGTGCTCAGACCAACACTGTCTCCTCCTTTCCACACAGGACACCAGCTCCCCCCACTCTGACAGACTCTTTTAGTAGCACTGAACAAACTGTGTTGTTAAAACCTAGGAATCACTGATCATGTTTTAGGAGGAATAGCAAGTGTTCACCTCCAGATCATCAGCCCTAGTCCTTCACTGTTAACCCTGTTAAGCAAGTGATTTCATAAACTGCTCAACTTCTTAAGGTTTCTTATCTCATTACTCTGCTTGTAGACTGCTCGGAGTCTCACTTTTTCAGTGGTTAAAAACATCCTAATTGCAGTCTGGATTTATTTATAACCACTAAGTTCACATTTTATTCTTTATCCATGATTTCCCTTAAACATATTTAATATTCTTTCCTCTCATTCTTTTCTTCCCTGATTCACTTGCAGAGATCATAGCTGCGTAAGCCTCTGTCCTCTTAGGTTTCGGGAGAGAAGGTGCTTAGTCTTCCCTCGTGACACAGACTCGGTGCTTCTGAGCCACCTCGGAGCTGCCTTTCCACCAACCCCTCTGTGAAGGAGCCGTGGCGATCGCAATGGCAGATCCTATTCCAGATGAAATCTCGACAGTGCCTTCCACAGCAGCGTTAATATTTTACCTTCCTTAAACTCTTGTACTCCTCAAATGGGTTCTGGTCTCAGAGTACCTCATTTCTTCTTCCATCTAGTGCTCTGAGAAATCTATCCTTAGGTTAGAGCTGGTGGAGAGCTGCATTCCTACTCTAAATTGACAGTTTGTCAAGAAACTTAAGAAGCTTCTCCTAAACGTGGGCTTTGCTTTTTTTTTTTCCTTGAAAGGGACTTTATTTTTAATTGAAAGCAACTGCAATTTTCAGAAAACTTTTGTTTTCTATCCAAATATTAGATGTAACAAGATGTTAGGGGTAATGACAGAGATACATAGACAGTAAACAGAATGCTAGACAAAGGAGAAAATAAATGTTCCTAAATAGCAATTGAAAAACATAAGTTTCGGAATGGTGAGACACCAGAAACTGTTTTTGCAGAATGTAACATCTTGATAGTTACATAAGATGCCTTGAATCCTTGGCAAGAAGAGCGTTTCAGCATAGGCTGGAAAGCAGACAGGCTACACGCGTGGGGCATAGCTATTATAGATGTGATCAGCATGTGCTTGATGTTGGACTGGGTCCATGTGGGTATTAGAATCATAACCGAGAGAAGATAACCTTTAATGGTTTGTAGAAGTGAGAAATATATAGCTGAGGTGTAGGAACAGCCTTTCACAGAGCTTTTAATTTTTCTGCTTCACTTCCAAAATCTACATATCCTCTGGAGACATAGTCCAGGAAGCAAAACATGCTAGTTCAAGTTGAATTTATAGGGGCTCAGTTGCTCTTCTGTTTTTTTTTTTTTTTTAAACAACTTGCGCTAAATCTTACTTCCTTATACACTCACTGTGCAGAGTATTATTGATCATAGTGTAACAATAGCCTTTTAATTAAGCTGTCATTAATTCAAGTTTCAAAGAGTCTAACTTAGGAGAAACAAGGCTCAATTATTATCATATACCACGTTTGGTTAAGCAGTCTTTCCTAAAAAATGGAAAACTGGGATGCTAACAAAAAAAGGAATATCTTATAAAGTGCAGCAGCACTGGCCATCAGAGCTTGGCAGTAAATTTGAGTATAATCATATTCACCTACTTGTTTGACAGAAACTCATTTTCTCCTTCCTCGTTTAGATATCTTATGGATGCCTGAAGTTTCTAAGGTCCTTTCAGTGATGTATGGACAGTGGCATGCCAACGCAGACACTGCCATGCCTAGTGGTTTAGCCTTATGACCATCAGTCTCTTTACAATTTTTTGTAATAGCTGCAAGAGAAACAACAAAAGCCTCTCCAGTGTTTAACATAGCTCTTTGTCATGGTGCACGTATCACCCTTAATGGAAATACGAGTGTTAATAGAAGGTCTTTCTAATTGCTGCATGAGACAGGTCAGTCCCTATAAAGTTGTTAGATAGGATAGGCCAGGGAATGGACAAACTAGTTACCCCTTGACTGAAGATGAAATGACCTATTGATTTTAAGAATTCTTCGTAGTTACTCACAAGTATTTAGACTGATGTTTTTAATATGCAACTAGGCTATATATTCATTAGACCTAAATTGGAAAATTCTCATTGATTTCAGCAGAAGTTAAATCTATCCTTTCTCTAATTTTTGCTGGTTTATTCCTGTGGAGGACCGGAATAAACCATTCCATTCCATTCCTCCATTCTTTATGGAGGACCAGAATTAAAATTGTGTAGCATATATAAAGCACAGTGCTTTAAAATAAGAACCCTACTACATTATCAACTTAAAAAAAATAAATGATGAACATTTTATGACAGGAAATCCTTCAGTGAGGACTGTAGAGGAATTTATATTGTGGACCAAAATGATTTGTTCTTTTGTGTAAAAAAGGATCTGATTAAGGTCAGCCATGAGCAGAAATGGTTTCAATCTGAAAAACTGTACACCACTGTCTGCACTAGAGATTAGTGCTGGCTTATTTTTATTCACATTTGGTCAACAGATGGTCCAACTATTCTGTGAGCATTCTGGCAATGTAAAAGTCTGCACATCAATGACAAAAAAATAATATGAATAAGTAAAATGTCACTGCGCATCTGAATAAAATGAATGCTTCATAATGTCAGCTTCTTGAAAAGAAGTGTAGCTGGCTGACTTGAAAGAAGAAGTCCTAGTAAAACATTGTATTTTTTCTAGGTGAGCTATTACCATGCGTGCTGATAAGACTGAAAGAGCAGAAAGACCACAGGGGCATTTGTAACTTGAATAAAACCAAATATAGTCGGTCTTTAAGAAGCTGATATTAACTAGCTAATATTTGCTGTTTTGCTGGCCTGTTGCATCAGAAATGAAAAGCTTGGGCATGGTATGAATAATAATTCTGCTCAAATCCGTTTGCAAAGAGTAGCACCCGGAGGCCGTGTTTCCCCACTCAGAGCAGAGCAGGGAGGCAGGGCCTGGGGAGCTGTCCCGTGGGATTTGCCTCTCTGGGCAGGCTGCAGGGCTCGTGCAGCGTGTCGGGCAGCACCGCCGTGAGGCATCCATCCCGCCGCGGGGCCCTGGCATTTCCCCCTTCTGCATCCCTTGCTCCAACTGGGCTGTTCCGTGTGAAGTAGTTGAGACCGCCTGAAATAAACAGCAGGAACTAAAGTGAAGGTGGGAGGTTTCAGTGGCGGGACCTGTCGGCGGGACTCCGTTCCTCGCGTTGCACTCACAGAAGGGTGGCCGAGAAGCGGCTGCAGCGGGTGAGGAAGCGGCTGAGGCCTGGGAAATGCAGGGGAGTGAGGGGAGCTGTGCTGGCGCGCAGCCACCCGCTGCCTCGGCCCACACTGCGCTTGCTTCCTGCTCCTGGCCTTCCTCCTAACGGTGTGAGCGCGGCTAAAACCTCGGACCGTTCGTCCAGAGTCAATTTCAGTGACACCTCCCTGTGCCCCCTGCCTTCCTGTGGAGTTGAACAGGGCCCACATTCCTCCTGGTGGCCCCTGCTGTCCATCCTGTGGCACAGCCCCTCATTCAGCATCACTTCTGTTTGGGAGGGCTGCTGCTATCGCCCATTTTAGTGTGGCCGACGAATGCCCATAGGTGAAGGACACTTCTGCTGGTGTCCAGCAGCACGATTTGAGAGCACCAAGCTTCCTTCATTCGCTGGAGTTGGTGATTTCCCTGAGCTGCTGGTGCAGTGACAGTCTGCCCAAATTGCACAAAATCGACAACTGACTATAAATAGAGCAGCTTTTGGGGAAATCGGATTGATATTGTTCCTAAATGAGAATAATTTTCTCATGCTGTTTGCTTACAGTGTTGACAAGGTGCTGGGTTTTGCTGGCACTTCTTTTTAATTTTTGTAATGGAGCTATGGTGGGATTTTAACAATTACACCTAATTACTGTGCGTGTTCAAAAGATAAAAGAGTGCCCTTAATGTGTTATTCATAGCATGAAGTATGAGAATATCACAAGACCAGGATTTCCTTTAAATATTAATTTCATGGTAGCCGGTAAAATGTTGCATTAGGCTCTTGGAAAGAACAAAAACACTGAATGCAAGTCTTCCAGAAACATTTCCATACAGTTGACTTTTGTAATGTTTTCCCTCTCCAGAATGGAGGAGACAGTGAGAAACCTCCTACAGCACCAAGGATCCTCGGGCCCGAATGGAGAAGGAACTGTCAGCATCATGAAGGTGTATCAGGTACTAGTGACTTGTTACCTCTTCTTTTATTGATCCCGTGCTTTCGCAGTGTGAAATTTCCACGCCAGCTGTATAGTTTCTTCTTGCTGCTTGTGGCAGTGTCCGTTGTCCGACCTTCCTGGGATAGAGGGAGAGTGCTCGAGAGCAGAATTTTGTAGAGGGAAGATTATAGAGGTTTTGGAAGGAAGCCAAAGTTTTTTATGGGAAAGGAGGACTGTGCCGTGGTTTACATTTTCCTATTATATCACACTTTGGAAGTAATGAGCCTGGGATGGTGGAAGACCCTTTTTAGTCTCTGGAAGCAGGAATATCGCTTAATCAGATTTTATGCAAAATAATTCAAAAAAATAATGAAGTCAGTCTTATATGGTAGTTTTTTAAACGAAATCAAGCATTTCTTATAAAGATATAAAATGCTGAAATAAAATATTGAAATCTGGACTAGGTTGTAACCCTTCAGCTAAAAAACACTTTTCAAAAAGAGTGGGCATGTTAGTTCTTTCTTGCAGCTGACTGACCAAAAATACAGCCACGTAACTAAACAAAAATATATATCAAAGAGTATTTGCCACCGTAATTGAATTTTCTTTTTAAGCTTGAATTGAACGGAAAAGAGTCTTTCATATTAAACTTCCAAAGTAATCAATTTTCCTTTTTAAAATGATAGCCCGGAAAATTTAATTTCAGGTCAAATTAAACTTTTTGTTGAACTCATAATGAAATACTGTGCTTTCAGAAACGTGTAATAAAAGCATCCCTATTTTACCCACTGCTCATTTGCGTTGCAAATACGAGAATCGTTTCACCCTTCTTGGTTCTCAGTTTAAATGTGTGCTCCTTGCTCACTCCAGTGCTGTGCATGGCTGCTCTGAAGTGGCCTTGGCTTCAGTCTCTACTTGAGTCTTCTGGACTCAAGAGCAACCCGAATGATTTTATTAACAGGCTGGCTGTGTCCTGACTTCCCTTAGAAACCAGTTAGGTGGTACCACTGTTAGGTTGTAGCTTGTCTGGCTTTTGAGGTTGTAGTTTGTCTGGCTTTTGCTGTTGCATTTTTTTTACTCAGAAAGGCAAAAAGAGTATTTTGGTTGCAGACAAGCTGGAGCTTGGGTAATTTTGTTTGGTTTTAGCCATTTATTTTCTTCTTGCTGGCTCTCTCAGCCCTTCCTCATAAGAGAGATGCTCCAGTCCCGTAATGATCTTAGTCAGCTGCCAGACTCACTCCAGTAGCTCCACGTCCCTCTTGTCCTGGGGAGCCAGATCTGCACCCAGCGCTCCAGGTGCGGCCTCACCAGAGCTGAGCAGAGGGGCAGGTTCGCCTCCTCGACCTGCTGGCAGCGCTCCTGCTCAGGCAGCCAGGAGCCCAGTGGCCTGCTTGGCCATCGAGGCACGTTGCTACCTCATGGTCGACTTGTCCAGCGGGACTCCCAGGTCCTTCTGCCCAGAGCTGCTCTCCAGCAGGACACCCTGGCCGCTCCTCCCCGGTTTGCAGCAGCAGCTCGCTGGGTGTGTGCTCTGGTCCATTACTTTTTCCTTTCTCTTTCTGGATCCGGGATTCAGTTCGAATCTCCTAGCTGGTCCTCAGGATTCTGAGCTCGTTCCCAGAACCTGAGCCTTGTTTTTGGACGGAGTGAAGTAACTTTTTCCCTGTACCTGTTACTATAGATTGTTTTTAATCTTGTAGTCTGCATTGCATAAAAGCATCCTTCTCTTCCCATTCTCTTCTTGCTCTGAGGAGAGTTTTGCTGCTTTTTTATTTCTCTCATTAGATCAAGGTCCACTTGATATAGTAGTTTCTTTTGTTTTTGTTTTGTTTTTTAGTAATTCTAATTTCCTCCTGGAAAATCCGTACTGCCAAGATGCAAATTTCTTTGCTTCTCAATTTATGTGTTTTCCATTCCTAATTCATGACTCAGAAGCAATGTTTTTGTGTGCGTGTATGTGTGTGTTTTTTCCTTTCCTGAAGGAATAGCTGTTCTCCTGTATCATATACCAGTCTGTGATCAGTAAAATAGGTCAAAAATACAGACTATTTCCACGAACACAATGTTTATTCTTAATGTCTCTTTGGTTTGTTTGTCCTCAACCCCTTTGGCTCACACTTTTGACAAGCTTTTGAGCAAATAGCTTTTTATTCCCTTGTAATTTTGAGGAAGTGACTCTATTCATTTGCCAAGCAGGGCATTCCTGCCCTCGTATGGATGTCTGGTATCCATGTGCCGGGCAATGATGGGTTCACATCGTGTCTGTTTGCTATTTAGTTAGGCAGTATGAATCGTGCAGTAGGATTTGGGCAACAGGCACGTGTAATGATCAAGGCTGCTACGTCATGGCTTCATCCAACCAAACAGTTGGCAAACACTCTGTGTTCTGAAGTGTCCCCAAAGTATTTGAACATTGGAAAGCATTAATAAGGCATTAATGTATGAATAATGAGTATGTTAATGAAACCAACTGTGCATAAATAATGGACAAACATCCTCTGAACATTGGCAAGAGGCCCCAGTATTTGCAGGAGAAGCATTTCGTTTCTGACAGTCTAAATGCTTCCAGGCAGTGTCCGACATGGATCAGGCTAATCCACAGGCGGGAAGAGCGCTTGAATGTGCAACGCAGACAACCTGGGTTCCTATGCCCTCACGTCTTCAGCTGTGCAGAAGCATGGTAACCATATCCTCATGGTCCTGTGTTTGGAGGGGAAGTGAAGATGTGAGCTGAATTATGAAAAAAGATTTTATTTTATGGCATCTGAGTGATACATGTGTAAAAACTTACTGAATGTATGAATGCTACCATTGGTTTGAAAGCCATTCTCTGCGATCAAGCAGCTGCCTTGCACCCTGTGTTCTGAATCACACCTCTTAATATATACCAGTACTTGGTGCCACTGAGAATCAGAGTTCCCTGCTGAGTTTCACAACCATGTGTTTCAGAACAAATGAGGATGTACTTTAAAAGATGTCCAGAGAGTGGACATGAGTCTCTGTTCTTTGCCACTCTGATGTTAGTTTTGGTATATGAAGCCTGTTCAAATTAATATATGAATACTCATAAAAGGTACTTCTGTGCAGTAAACACTCTTGATCTATTTTCTATGTCAATGCATTTGTTTTTTGTAAATCTAATAGGTGTTCTGGCATATATGAAATTGAGTTCTTGTTGTAACACCACTATGCCTCACTCCAGAATAAATATTATTACTAATGAACATTAAATGTTGCCTAGTGAGTGTGTTAGAAGAATAGTGATAAGATAGCGCCCAGAGCATGCTGTATTATTGCAATACCATTTTAGGTTTTGTCAAGCTTCTCACCTGAAGCAAAACAACCTCTTTCCAGAGAGCTAAGTGCCTTACGGGAATTTAATTTGCTGGACTTACAGATGGATGAAGTAATTTCTTTGGGGTAAATAAATTTAGAAGCAGGCTTGCAACTGCAATTCTCCACAGTTAATAATACATGTATTTTACATAATAATAACTGAGGAAAGATTTATAGCGAATATTCACATAAATATAGAAAGAATATGCGTGATTTAAATTGCTTTGAATCATCAAAGTTGTTGCTTAGAAGTTTTTGTGGTTAAAAGACTCTAGTATATCAGAGCTTTTACAGTGTTTTAAGAGGCATTATCCACCTAAAAATAAGACCATGAGAGGCTAAGCACACTACTAATTACATTAATGTTATTGTCATTCAAGACAGGAATACTTTATCTAAGAGACAAGGTGATCCCCAGAAGCAGCTGTGAGCAGTGCTTGAACCGAGGAGGTTAAAGCAAGGCTCTGCAGGAGCTCCCCTTTCCGGGTTGGTTCTTGTGACCTGGACGTCTGCAGCCTTGGGCCCGTCTTCCCTGCTTAGTCACATTACTGGGTAATTGCAAGGAGTCGTACCTGACTACAGATCACTCCCATGGAGTCTTTCAAGCTTTCTTTTAACTCTGAACTCCTTTTGACTGTATCTGTCAGTGCACCTTGATCAAAATAGAAGAGGAAGAGAGTTGGTTGGAAGTTCACAATTTGTTATAATTCTGAAATGGTCAGTAGGAGCGCGAGAGCTCCAGGCAGCTGCATTCCAGGTACATCAGGAAGGAAGGATGAGCTGCTATTTAAAGAACTACTTGGAAGACCAGATTTTAAATCCTTCATTTGCCCTAAGCTTCTCAGTTTTCTGGGACAAATTGACTTATCTGTCTGTTTCTGACCTTTGCCTCTAAATGGAAGATAACAGTTTATCATTTTGTCTCACATGTATTTACAGTGTCTTCAATGTACATGGGCTGCTCATCTTGTGGTAATGGGAACATATATAAATACTGAGACAGATAATAAATAGCTTTTAGATATTTGTATTTCCTTTTAAACTTGGAAAATAGCTTAAAAAGACTTTTTAAAAAAAGAGTTTACTTAGCATATTAACATTTTTCTAATAAACAAAGAATCAATTTTAGACTGAAACTTGGGCAGTCTTTAAGTAATGTTAAAAAAAAATGTGCTTCTTGTACTCTTGCGTTCCAGGTGGACTTTGTTGTGGTGATGATGTGCAGGTGCTTTGCTCAGCAGTGTTCACTGGAACCAAAATCCCGGGTTTTAGGAAAGCCATGACCATCTAAGGGAACAGATCATCCCCCTGCTCCCATGTTCTGTCAGTTTGTGCATTTCACGCTCTTGGCCACAGCAACACAGCTTCTTATGTACAGGCTCCATGAGACTCAAATATGCAGCAGTTGTTGTGACTCTCGCTGCTAGTTTGCACAGCCACAGCCGTCTGTTAATAGCTCTTTCGTGAAAATAAAAAAAATGTCTGTTGGTAGTATAATTTTATCTCAACACAAAATTATACAGGCTTAATGTTCAGGCCACTGATGTGTAACAGTTCTTCTTTATAGATGGGATGTTACCAGAAGTCTTGATAGGAAAAAAATATGTATGTATTTTTTTAGACTTAACAGGTGGATGACAGGTAGATAGGTTCAGACTTGTCAGGTGGGTGACAAAGGTTTTGAGAAAACAGATCAGACAGAAGTGATTATGGGACTGGAAAGCTCATCTTAAAAAAAAAAAAAAAAAAAAAAAAAAAAAAGAGGAGGGACATTAGATGAACTATGCTAGGTGGCACCCACTTAGGATTTTATGCTAACATCTAATATAGAAGGAGGAAAGGTATCCTTGAAATTAAACTTGTGTCTCTGCTTTGGAGGAGCTGTACTGTTTTCTGTGTGGAGAAGTCTATGGCTAGCCCTGTAGTAACTAATTCCTTACAGATTTTTTTTCTGGCAAAGAAGCTTCTCTAGTGTGTCAAGTTTCTGTTAAATACTTGGTCCAATATTTAACTAAGTGGAGGCTGGGCTCTTTCCCCCAGAGGAAGGTGATGGTGCTAGTTGGACACTGTTCAAAATTGTAGTTTTGTTGCAAGGAACTTGTGTGCAAGTAATTTTCCACTTCACTGTTTGCTTGCAACGCAGTAACAAAGCATCAGGGTTATTTTTAATGAAACAAAGTCTCACAACTAAAATTTGTAGTTGTGTTCCTCTTTCTCAGAAAACAAGATGTTCTTTCCCAGAATCTTCTAACTATAGTAACAACTGATGAAGGTTACGAATGATTTGCTACACTTTTATATATTATATTGATTTGACTTCTACCATTAGATTTCCCTCTGTAATATAGTAGATGTACCATTTGTATACCTTTTTTCTAGATCTTTCTTTTGGAAAGAATCCATAAAAAGAACCCGTTGTTAGCATATTACTGCATTTATTCTGGGAACAATTTGTGTTACCGATGAAGAAAAGTAATTATTTTTATTTTGGTCTAATGTATATATTCTAATGGCATTTGAAAACCTGGACTTTTTGATGTAATGCAGAATGGTTATGTTATTGTGTAAAGATGATTCCTAAGCTGGTCTCGTGAGTTGTCTCAAGAAGATTTTTAGACCAACCGACTGTTCGCCGGCACCCCCAAAAAGCATTATGGGGTTATGTAAGAAAACCAACCTGTCCGCATGCCACAGGCAGCCTTTTAGGTCAGCCTCTAAACTAGTGAGAACTACTCAGTTAATGTGTTACCAGCATACAGGAATACTAGTTAATACTTTCTTCATAAGGGTCCTTAAGAGCGTCTTGGGGTATTCCCTAGAGTAAAAAGTGTGTAGAAAAGTGGGTCAAAAAGTGTAAGTGCTTAGGAGACTTCGCCATGGCGTGAAAACATCCACTCAGTGTGTTCCATTTCATTAAATAGAAATTTGGCCTTCATCCAAGAAAAAAAAAAAGAATGAAAAGGAAAGAGTTGCAAAGGGAAGAAAAATTGGCTCTGTAGCAATTTAAATCTGCAGTAACGCCTAAATTGCCATTGCATAAAATCTATTTTATTTAGTTTACAGTGGAATTTGGCTTGTTTGTACTTCAGTCAGAAGTAGATATTTTAATACTGTCACTTGAGTCAAGTGTAGTTACTCCAATACCTGCAATGCCCCTCAGGAAAGTTTAAACGCGGTGCGTACATTTCCTGGGAAGAAAGATAATTGCTTTAAGTATAGTACTATAATGAACCAATTTATAATAGAGTATCTGCCTTAAAAATCATGCTGCATTATTCTTCCCATAGCATATATACATACGTGTGAAGAAACTGTTCAGCTGTTAGAAAAACCTTTTTATTCCCCCAAAATATCCTTGCTATTGAACACAGCTGGTCTTGGAGTTTACAAAGGGTAACAGGATAACAACACGCCGAGCTGCTGCCACGCTGCCCCGCCATCAGGCCCGAAATGGGGCTTGCATTTTGCTTCTGCCAGGTGAGGTGGCAGCTGTGAGGGTGCTGCTCGCTGTGAAATATCCTCACACTCTGGGCACGATGATGTCGAGCTAGATTTGGGCACCAGATTGGGGTTGTGCAGGGGTGTGTCCCTGCACACCAGGGTCTAAATTGCATTTGATGACCTGAAGACAAGAAACTCCATCTGCTTTTTCTGGTCTGATAGGCTCATCACACCTGGTAAGACATGTAATACCCATTAGTTTTACCTTTTTTTTTTTTTGTATTTCGTTTCACTGTGAAGGTTTTCTCTGTTAGATTCCCTTCAGATTGGAACATTTTCAGAGGAAATATATTTTCCGAATACATGGAACAGGCATTTAAGAGCATCATCATGAAATTTATTAGCGTAACTGCAGATCTGTTCAATAGGAGTGATAGTCTGGAATATTGAGGTGTGTGTTGAGTGAAGAGCAATACGTAGAGGACTTAGATTGATGTGTGAGTGCTTGTAGGTTCATGTTAGAGACATAAAGAAAGCTCTTTATTCCTTTAGCCATCACACATTTAATCTAGGGGATTTTACTGCTCAGTTTGTTCATTTTGTAAGTCAGATCCAGAGATGAAAAAGAAGAATTTTATTTATTTTGCCTTAAAAGAGTAATGTTAAACTGTGAACAGTTTGGGATGCTTCTGTAAAATTTTGTGATATTTGTGCATCCCTTTTACTTCCTTCAGCTTTGGTCAACTTGTTTTGAACAAAAGGCATCAACTACACAAAAAATATATTATTTTTGTATTTGCTGATGTGCTATCTAGACCTCAGCTATAATTTAGCCTACTCTGCTGGGAGAAAATAAAACAAAAAGACACAGCTGAATATATAGATTTCAAAACAAGGTGAAAACAAAAGTTATATTTCTAACCTTCCACTGAGAGATCATTTTAATCACATTACTAAGTTCTCTGTAACCTTTTTAGGATTCTAATTTGATTTCTAAGTTTTTTTTCTTTTCCAGACCTGGGTCATAGAGTTTAATGAATTGAAATGATTCCCATTACCAAATAAAGAGAACTAAAATAAACCCAAGGAAACAGGCAAATTGATGTCACCGTGACACCAATGACTGCTGCTGTATGGGGCATTTGCTGGAAACTGTGCGGATTCCTCAGCCTCACTGAATTAATCTACAAGCCTCTTAGGCTCCCCGGCGTTTGCCGTGTGAGATGCCTTGCAAAGCGTATCAGAAGATACTGCAAATTTCAAAGGGCATATTAAAGAGGGATTAAGGCACAGTAAACAAGCGTTAATTATGATTAAAGGGAAAAAGTTGTGGGGAGAAAGGGAGCAAGGTGCCATTGCAAAACAATTTTTATCTTACTGGAATATTAAGGAAGTAGTCTTTTCTCAGCTCAAATTCAGCTAGTTGCACGTCACTTGGGGCTGTTTTTCATGGAAGCACAAAGAAATGCTCATCCACAGTTTTTATCCACACCCACAACGTGGAAGTGTCTGTTTTGGAGAGCTCGCTCGCAGCGACGGGCAGGGCTGCTCCCTGGGAGCTCAGCGGTAGCGAGGGCATCGTGGGCGCCACCTCCAAGAGCACGTCCAGGCTGCAGAAGGGCTTGCCAAGAGGCACCGTTCAGGAGTTATTCTTCCCTAAACAATTCTGTATATGTTTTGTAATTTGCAGTTTGAGCATGGGAGTTAAGAGGATGCCTTCAAAATAGAAGAGGATGGTAGAAGTGAAAGAATCATCAAATCTGATTGCTGAAACCTAAGATAACCATGCACCTGATGTCTCCTTCAGAAGGTCCTCTGGAAGCTTCGGAGACATTTTCATGGAAGAGGCTAAATAGAACATTTAGCAGTTTCGTTAGCTCCCAAAGGATGGGTTGAATATTGATGGAAATCTTGGACCACTGTTGTCATTGCCTCTATGTATTATGTGTTAGCAGCTACATTTTGAACAATCTTGAGTTTTTTAGCTTGAGTCAGTAGTTACGAGCAATCACAAGCAATACTTCATTGTGTGTCCTGTGAGCATTTTAATCTTGGGTTAAATATGTGTTTAAAGTGTGCTATTTGGAGTGAATGCAACCAAGATTTTCAGAAGAATTTCAGTTTTTAACCTCTGTAATATCATTGTTGCTAATAAATTTCAGAAGTTTGGTCCAAGCTCCTGCTCAAAGCTGACCCAGTTATATCAGGATTATATTTAGTTAGGTTATTATAGCCACCTGTCAAGGGTAGATCTGAGCATCTCCCAAGGGCTCAAAGATTCAAGGAAGTCTCTGATTCATGTTTGGTGTGAGCTGCTCCCGTGGACATCTGTCCTCTGAGTGACTGTGTTAATGATTTCCGTTTTCTCAAAAGGTTCTGGACAAAAGATTGTGCAGGTTGTTCTTGGATCTGCACTAAGTTAAAATGGGAACTCGGGTTCCCTGAAGACCGATAACATCATTTCATATCGTTTACTCGTCCCGGTGCCCTTGGCCCCGCGCTCCTGAAGCTGTGTGCAGAGCGGCAGCCTTCAGCCCCTCCTGGGGATGGAGGACGGAGTTTGGTGTCTTGCATCTCCTTGAATGCTTCCATATGATCTTTCCTCTGATGACAGCTACTCCCTTTATTTATGCTTAACTTTGGAAACACTTTCTTGTTCAGTATTCACAAAGGTGGTATGCGGGGGAGAAGATGTGCACCTATATTTGGATATATTCAGGGTAAATTATCATTTGGATTTTCAAGTGAATTTCCTGCTCTCTTGGTTCATCCTTCTTATTTATATATATTGGTGGAAACAGAGGCTTACGCTGCTGCCTCCTCCTTCAGGCAGCTGCAAAGCAGTGCTGGGATGAGTTGCAGCCAGGTCGTTGCGCTCCTCAGTGAACTACAGTGAGTCCCGTGGTGCTGGACCAAAGGCTCATGAGCATTGCACTGTTCCTGTGTTTTACTGGTCAATCTGAGCACATGGGAAGAATAGGCAGGACAGGCTGTCATTCTAGGTCTGCAAAATGCTGTTTCTTCCAGAAGAGCAAAGACAGTTTAAACCATCTCCAAAAAAACTACCTATGTGGATCCTGATGGCAAAATTCGTATTAATTTCAGTGGGAATGGGGCAACAGTGAGCAGCAAAATCCTGGTTTCCTTTTAATAAGATCTGAATATTTTATTTCTCTATTTTCTCTCTGATGAGACGAGCTGTAAGAGGTGCAGGTGAGCCTTCCTAGTGGGAAAGGTGTCTGCCCCTGTTAACCATATCTAAATCACATCTCTCTCTACTGAAATCAGTTGTTTATGTTTGAATTGCATCCAAGTGGTGCCTGTGTTTAATAAAAATGAAAGATTGGTATGTTTATGTAAATGTACTCATCATGGCCACTTGACAGGAGGGCTATTTAATGGCTCTTTCATGTCTATCTGATCATTGTACTACGAGTAGCAAGTAAGAAGCAAACAGAATATATTTATGGTTCCTATATGATGAGGATAACACTAATGTTGGGACCTCTGAATCGGCTCTTTGAAGTCTGTGTTTTGAGGCTCAAAATGGGATTTGTGCCTCATGGTTAGAGTAAGAGTATTCAGTGATTAAGGCCACAGCTGATAAAATGGATCCTCGATTAAAGTTTTAACATGGTAATAGTCACTTTCTAAGCTAGTTAATTTTTTAAAGAGACATTGTTAGAAGTGTGATTCACAGTGTTTGATTTTTAATTTGGTTGTATTTCTGGGTTTTAATTAAGGAGATGTGCTGCTGTTAACTCTCAAAGAGTTATCACATACTTAGCAAATTACTCAAGCTGGATCAGTTCTTCACAAAAATTCATGTTTTTGTGCTTAGAGGGTGTTTGCATTGGGTATTATTTATGGGAGGTGCTTCTGAGGGTGTAGATTAACCCAAAGACCATTGAATTGTATGCTTTTGTATATGGACATATCAAAAAGGCACACAGAAAAACTAGATGCTCTTTACAGATCTCTCTGGACTTGTGGCAGCACCTTTTATTTAGTATTGATTTACCCCTTGTTTTCCAGCCTTAAACTTCTCATTAGTTGTCACACTGTGTCTGCTGGTGGAGAAGATGGGTTTCAGCATAGAGCCAGTCTGCCTTGTGTTGCACTTAGATAATAATTTGCACTGTCTTTCTGTGCAGTTGATCTTTTTTCTCTTATGCTTGTCTTTTAATTCAATATTTTACGTTGGGTATTTGTACTCGTGATGTTTTGCTCACTGGTCATGCTCACCATCTCTCCACACATAGGGCTTGGATACCTAACTAATGTATTTAATAGGACTCAGTGTTCAAACCTATGATTTTTATAGACCTGTTATAAAATACACCAGCCCTAGCCCATTCAGCAACACCTGGTAACAACCTAATCGCTCTGACTTGCAATAAATAGATTGGGACACTTGTGCAAATTTTGCTGTCAGTTTGAGTGTCCCAAGTTATATATTAGTGCGGGTCTGAAACCCGCAAGTGGAATATACTTCCTCGGTAGCAGTGTGCTTGTCAACCCGGTCTTTAGTAATTCAAATATTAGCTCTAGATGAAGGAGGGTAAAATACATTAGACATAAACATATGTTAGTTTTTCCTGAGTAAATTGCTTTTTATCTAGTGGCGGAACCTTTCCTCTGAAGGCTGGTAAGCTCAATTCACATAGCTACTTTTAAAGAAGAAAATGTGAGTTATTTTATTAACAGAAATGATGAGCGCCATATTTTTTAAATCTTAAGTAGATATAGGAGTTCAGTTGTGCATACACTTCTGCAGAACAGGCATGGCAGCGTGTTTAACAGACCCTTCATTCCCTCATTTATTTAATACTCTAATTATGGAAGTAGCAGCTCGCTGTCTCTTTTTTTTTTCATTCATGTACAAAGGAGACTTGAAGGCATTTGCATAGCTAATTTCATTTTCACCTGTGAGTAATGACATTTCAAAAAATCATTTCAGGAAAAGCTATCAGAAGACAGCAGAAAATGTAAAGAAGGTATGGAAAAAAATCATGGGGCAATAGATGAAGATTCAAGAAGTGAAAGCAGCAGCACCGAAGAGGAGAAAGAAAAGACAAAATTGCTGTTAGAGCGTTTGAAGGCTCTGGAGGTAAGAAATAAAACAGTTTATACATAAAGTCTTCCTCACATCCAATTGTTATATTGATGCTGAATCACCATGCACTATAACTCTCATCTTTCGCAGTTCACCTATACTCAACGTTACAGGGCTTTTTGGAGTTTTTTTTTTTGTTTGTTTTTAAATTTCAATTGACTTACCAAGGACAAGCAAGAACCTCAGTATCACAGTCCCTCCAAGGAACCCTCTGTAATGTTAAATGCCATCTATCTAGCTTTAAAAAGAGTTTGTGGATAACTTTAATTCAATTAAGACTATACAAATAGAAACTTCTTTTTACTGGTTTTGTTTCAATTATTAATAGTGTAAGCCTAATAGCACTGATGGTATAACAGCTATCATAAACTCGCCATTGCCTCATTTTAGTTTATTGTATAAAAACTAAACCTGTGAATATTTTAACTTTGGAAAGTACAAAGACAGCATTTCAACTTCTTACCAAGTGTTTGCTCCATTTGCTTCTGTACAAACCCATATGTTGTGTTATCCGTACGGTAAGTGAATGCTGGAGAATGACCTTAGTGGCATTTTGCCTGGGTAAACAGACTCCATCGCTAGGCCTCGCTAGCTAGACTTTTGGCTAACAGTGAAGGAGTTATTAATTCCTTTTGTGTCATAATTTTTACTTTGAATTGTGTTATGGTCACATTAAACCTTGGATTTGTGTTCTTAAGGACTTTTTTTTTTTTTTTTTTTTTTACTTTAATGCCTTGGACAAAAGCCTAAATACTAACTAATATTAATTCTAGATAGAAGAAATAGAATATCCACGATAGGAAATTACCACAAACTCTAGTAAGCGCTGCAATTTACCATAGTCTTGCTTTATCTGACAATGGAGGATGACTTGAGGCTCCTTATGGTCTTTTATTTCCAAATATGCATGGTTTGTGTTTCCTTAGCTCTAGTCTTAATCACTCTGCATGGCAGTTTCTGTCCTCTCTGACCTCGCAGTTGATGAGAAGTGGTTCAATCATGTCACTTTTATCAGTTGTAGCCAGCTGCCTAGATATATGGCGTAATGTGATGGACAGACAGAATCTAGGTCTGGAAGGTCAGTGAATAGGTTCTCTCACTGGTCTCAACATTGTGCTGTAGCTTGTTAAAACGCTTCTTAGTAAATGCTGATGCTTTAAGAATTAATCTATATTGCCTAAGGAACTTTAAAAGGAAAAATGAATTGCAGGACCAACATTAATTGTGGCCTAAGACAGTTAAAATAGAGTTGTCAACTGCGTGGAATTTTTTTATATAAGATAGTCTTCCCTTTTTTTTTTTTTTTTTTCTCTCTTGGAGGATATAAATTGTAATGTCAAAGACTCTATGGTTTATTAATTAATAGACATACTTCTTTAAAGCTATATGTAATTAGCAGTTCTAATCCTTAAGTATTTGCAGGGCAATTACTCTAAATATTTCATTAGTCTATATAAAAAGGAAACTAGATGGCTATTTGTTAATTCTTCTACTGTGGGTGTCAGAGTCTTTAATCTTATTTGCATGATTAGATTTTATTGTCTCATACACAGTTAATAAAAAGTGCAGGGCTAATAAAGTACTTAGTAAAGTTGGTCCTCCATCTGTCTGCATGGGAATCTTCAGACTGCCTCTAAGTGGAACCTACTAAAAGTAATATTCCTGCTTCCAAAATGTGGGACCTAATCTGCTAATATTTTTTAATGCAATGAAATGAATATCAGAAATCTTTGAATATCTCCTCATATCACTTTTCTCTTTTATTCATTTATTTTGGTTTTGCTGTGCTGATAAGCATAGCTCATGCTGGAGTTTAGCTGCATCTGTGAGCAGCATCGTCAGGTTTTTCCATCCTCCTTTCTTACCCTTTTCACTGCCTTATTGCTGAAGTGTGCTCTTGCTGAGATGGGGAAACGAACATATGAATAAATGTGTTTATACATATATACACACACGTATATATTGGTGTAGCTATAGAGGTATATGTTAGGAGGGTATATATATACAGGTGTTCATCTAGGGAATAATTTGAGCAAGTGGCATAACGTTTTTATTACGTGAGCATTTAGATGTAGCAATAACTTTTTTTTTTCTTTTTTTTCTTTCTTTTATTTTTCTGATACATTCTTTCAGGTTTCTTTCTTTCTTCTTTCTTTCATCCAAAAGATAGGTTGGCTAAATATGAACTAGGTTTCAAGGGGATTAAGTACCAAAGGAGAAAAGCTATCCACGAGCACAGAGACAAATGGATACTTTAGTTCATATAATTTATCATTTAATTGGCTTTCTTTGGCATATATATGAAAAAGTTCCTGTTCTATAGAGCGCATAAGTTCTTTCTGCCCTTCCCTGGGTACTACCACGGTAGTACGTGGTTTTCCTAGCAATTTCTGGCACAGCAAGGAAGACAGTTGTCGTCTTGCACTCACTGATGTTGACTGGCAAATTATCAACAGTAATCAAAAAAGGCTCCGGTTTTGAGGAAACTTTCTCTAAGTGGTTTTCACGTCAGTGGAGTCGTACTTAACATTTCTATTGTTTTCTTATGTTTGAGTGCTGTCAAGTGTATTGCCAAGTAAGTGTCTGTAAAACTACTGAGGTTTTATTAACTTCTACTTAACCTAGAAATTTTCTCACTGAACAATAGCAATCAGTGTAATAAAGTGCCTTTGTAGTAAGCCTAGTTGCAAGCTATCATGTGCTTTGATAAGAAATATAAATATATATATATAGTCCCCTTTGCTCCTTTTACCTATAATCTTTTTACTTTCTTTATCACCCGCAGCAATTTGTTTCTACTCTACTACCTGGTGAATACCAGTGTGTTTCTAATCAAATGAAACAGATGACAAATAACAAATGGTTCATCCCATCTTATATTCCCTTACCCATACTTGAAATTAATTGTGATTTCTTGGATATCGAAACCCCTTTGTGCCTGTAGCATTTTTAGCTGGCTGCTCATGAAAGGCTACTTAATTTAGTTCAGTAGCTATGATCAGATATCTTAACTCTTACAAAGAAAAAAAAAATCTCTGATAACGTCTCTGTATTTGGAGCTCTGCGAAGAAAGGAAATACTAATGAAATCCAGTGAATTAAAATGTTATCAGCATCAACTATCTGTTAAAATTTTGTTTTCTTACATGCTTTCCTCACCAGAATAATTTAAAATTTCTGTTTATGTTTAGAAATGTACTAAAATGTTAGCCAGAAATGTCCAAAAAAAATAATTTATTCTGGACTTCCATCAATCCCTGTACAGCTATTTCAGGTATATGTAGGTACATATACAACTATGTTAAAGCGCTGTTGAATCTGTGAACTCAAACATGTGTAAGTTGGAAATTTTTCATAAAAACTTAATTTCCCCTCCTGGGTATGCAAGGTTTTACATGGTTTTACATCCTTACAATATTGCATCCTGTTTCTTTCACTGTGGCACAGACTTTGGGCAGCAAGAACATTTTACCCAGTCACAGTGCACAGAGGAAAACCTTGGGGATATTTTACATTTGAAATCCAGAATCTATGAATATCTTTTAGACTGTTCCAGGGCTTTGTTAGGAGGATGTAGGGAGGATGAGGCCAAACTCTTTTCAGAGGTGGCCAGTGACAGGACAAGCATAATGGGTACAAGTTGAAACACAGGAAGTTTCACCTCCACGTGAGGAAAACTTCTTTCCTGTGAGGGTGACAGAACCCTGGCACAGGCTGCCCAGAGCTTGTGGAGTCTCCTTCTCTGGAGATCTTCAAACCTGCCTGGATGTGACCCTGTGCCCCGTGGTCTAGGTGTCCCTGCTGGAGCAGGGAGTTGGACTAGGTGATCTCTAGAGGTTCCTTCCAACCTCAACCATTCTGTGATTTGTTAGCCACTACGGAGCAGTGGAGTCCCTGCCTAATTTAACCTTCAAGTACTAAAATACGTGCTGCCCAAGCACCTGCAGAATTGCAAGTGACTTAAACCGACACACTGAGTTAGTGTCAGTGTTCACCTGAGCATGCTTGTAAAAGGAGTAGTCATTTTGATTTGAAAAATCTAATCAATGATAAATACTGTGTCAGCTTTGAAGGCTTATTAAAGACTGTTACTTGCACAGATGCAAATGATATCTCTGCAGTGAGGATAATTCAGCTTGAGTTAACTCTGTCTGGCTTATTCAGTATTTTGGCTCTTCCAGGTTTTCTTCTTTGCAGTTGCATTGTTTTGCAGAAAATGCATTTCTTAGAAAGTTCTCGTTGGTGATGCAGAAGGTAAGTTGACTAGGGTTGTTTGGAAGAAAACAAATGGAGGAATCAATGCTATTTGGGAGGACACTTGACTTTGGTAGTCCAAGCAGATTTGGTGAGATATACAAATGCTCGGAGTAGCTCCTGCCTTGGCTGCAGATGTCCTGTACCCTCTAGAAATCATTTGTGCCCCAGTAGCTCATCTGCAGCCTGGTGAACAGCAACAACATGGCCTGGAGTCCAGTGTCTTGGGCTGTCAAACTTCTTCCTGCCCCTGTGCCCGGCAGCGCTCCTGTCCTTCAGCTGGGAACACGGGGCAGGAGACAGCAGAGAAGAGGACCCCAGGGCCCTGCGTTAGTCTGCTAGGGTGACTCATTTTTCACATGAAGCAAAGAGGAAAACAAATTATGGAAAAGTACCGGACTGTAGATGAATCTGTCCAACTCTTAGTGCCAATCTGCCACATCTGAGGAACATCTAGATTAGGAGGAACCCTAGGTCCTTTCTGCAGGAAGAGTGTGTCTGAATTGCCTCTATTCACTCCAGTCTTTCTGTGCCGGCTCACCTGCCAGTGCAGGCAGGGCATGGTGCCAGACCCACCTTCCTATTTCACCCCATCCCAATCAGCGTCATGTTACGGGGAATTCATTAATTTTAGCTCCATGGGGGCAATCCTAGTCTTCAGAGGAGAGTATTTGCCCTCCTTTGCCTGTGGTCGGGCACTGCTAACCCCGTCCAAAGCGCAGCGTTCACGTTCTGAGGAGGATGAGTGCTGTGGAGGAGGAGGCAGCTCCCCACATGCCCCATGGCCCTCTCGGCCTCCCCGCTGCTCTGCAGCCCACATGGGCTCCCGCCGCCTGCAACAGCGGGGACGGAAGGCTGCTCACAACCCGGCATTTTGCACCAAACAGCAAACCACTGGGGTAGCGTCAAATTTTAACCTTGAAGTTATCAAATGAAAAGCCTAATTCATGTGTGAAAATCTCATTGCTTGCGGGTGAGTGAGACTCAATGGAAGTTGCAGCAAACTGAGTGGCAGCAGAAGGAATAGCTGCTAGGGAAGAGCCGCACAACTGCTGCTTTCTAATTACAGAACTTTGCCCTCTTGCCCTTTGCAATTCATCATAGAGAGATGTGTTTTGTTTAAGTAAATTAAGCTTTGGGGAGGAAACTCACTTAGGATAAGTTAAACATTCAAATGTATTAGAGGAGTAATTTCCCTTGTACCATTGCCATTAAGCAGACGAAGAAGTATGATATTTCCCATGTTATGTTAGATATTTCCCATATTATATTTTTATTACCCTGTAAAGAGAGAAAGAAAGGCAGGATTTCAATGAACTATAAGATAAAAAGTAGATGGTAGAAGGGTACTCTTTTCCTTTTGGTGAATTGAGAAGTCAGCTTCATTTTGAGGGGGCCTTTTTGATGGTTTCTGTTTTCCTCTTACATACTTTTCTGTTTTTTCATTATTATTTTTTAAAACATTTTCCATGGACTACAGTGTAGATGGATAAGAAAATTGATAATTATGTTGTTTTTCATGGAAGAAAGCATCCAGCATCCATCATTCATGGGCAAGGAAAGTGTTTCTGAAAAATGTTTAGGAAGAAAAGCTTTTTTTCATTGGAAGACAGCTGCTTGGTTTATGGGAAATTTGAATCACTTCAGGTAAATGTATAAAAAAATCACAAAACTGAATTAAGTATTTTTTGGCAATGTTTTAAATGCTTTGTGGCAACTAATCTTCTTCCAGGCAATGCCTTTAATCTGATTGAGCCAGAAGCCTCTCCTTGGCCCAGTAGCTTGGCCGTTCCCATAACTAGATTCATTATGCCGATCAGTCACCAAAGGCCAACCTACTTAATCCTAATTATTGGATTCTTTTAAATCTTCTTTTCTGTAGGAGACTTATATAATTGGTTTTCTGAACTGTGCCTAAGAACTTTTCTTTCTCTCTCTCTTTTTTTTTTTTTTTTTTTTTTTTTTTAAATATAGTCAGGGTAGGAAGATGGACCTGGAAAGTCTCATTTCCAAAGTTATCCAGTGACTGCTGATGACTCACACCACTGATTCCAAAATCAGCCTAGTTTATTCCAGTCGTGTCAGAGCTTCGTTGCTAACAGTTTGGCAAACAGTTTTAGCTCTCTCTTCTATTTTGAAGTTTACCCCAAACTAAAGCCCAATGGTACTATGGTGCTGCAGGCATTCTGTAACCTGCTGATGCTTTAACTCCTCTAGCGCAGCCTTGCGTGGCTCCGTTGCTCCTCGTCTGCTGCCCTTTTCTCCTGACCTTTGTGCTTAGGACGCCTTTCCCTTGGCCATCTGTCCTCGCCCACGCCTGCAGCTGTGTCTTTGCATGCGCCTCCTTCCCAGATGCTTGTAGCCTCCCTCCTGCCAGCTCCTGCCCACTACTGCTCCGCTCTTCCTCCCCTGCTTCCTCGTCCTTGCCGTGTGCTGCAGAACACCTGGCTGTTCCCGTCGTTGGCACACTGAATTGCTTGCAAAGTTGATGCACCTCAACTGGAGGCTGTTAATAGAAAATGAGATCTTCGCAGAGAATGAAAGCATCTTTTGGGCAGGCTTCAAAATCAAAGTTAGTATGAGTACAGCAGGGAAAAGAAGGCATTTCTCATGGATAGCTAGGATACAGAGAAACTAAAGGAACTTTTTTATTTCCTCTCTACTTTTTACACTCTTACCTAGGCCAGACTAAATTCTTGGCATTTTTTTTTCTTCATGTGAAAAGCAAGGCGATTTAATACAGATGTGAATATACACCGGGATGTTGAAAATAGCTCTGCCCACTGTATGTCAGAAGAGCTGTTCAGATTTGTTCTCTTTTCCACTGCTTCCCTTTTTACTCTAGTTAGAGAGCAACTGGTGATCCTCCAAATACTTAGTTCAATGATTCTTTAAAATACTTCATTTGAAAAATCAACTGTGGTTCCTCCTGGGAGTTTTATTCCAAGGCATTTGGTGTGTTCCCATGAAGAGCCCCAGCAGTGGTTCAGAAGTTAATTGGACTTGGGTTTGGTCACAGCAGACAGAAGTTATTCATTCACATTAATATTTTAGTTGAGATACCGTTCAGAATATCCTTTAGTTTAGCTTTAGCTTTCACTCGGTGTCTAAGTTATGGACATGCACTTACAAGAATTATAGGTACAGGTTAGGATCTTCAAGATACTATATTGAGCACCAGATCTTTTACAGAAGAAGAAAGACAAAAGAGATAAACATTTAAATGTCAGATTTAACACTGCCAAACATTTGGTTATGTTTTTTTTGTCGTTGTTGTAAGAATATAAATAAAGATTTTTCAGTGATATTTCAAATCCCAGTACAATGGCTTTTTCTTACAGCTCTTTCTCTGTGCTACTTCCTTGGCTGACATAACAAATACTCTTTAAATAGTTCAAAGTATTGAATATGGCTCTAAGAATAATGATTTGGTGCCAGGAGGTCTGAGCAATAGGTGTAGTCTGTGGAGGAAAGGTAAGCCACAGAAGTCAAGGAAAATTATCTTGGTTTTATTAAACCTGTCAGATATTCTCTATGGAAATAAATGTTAACCATGTTCTGCAAAAAGTCCTTGCAAAGTTGTAGTGAATCTGATATTTCAGACTGACTTTTATAATTTAAATAATGGTAGTTTTTTTCCATGCCCATCTCTCCATGTATAGCACTTTACTGCACGTAATCAGCGGATAATGTAACTTACTTTTTTTAGCAATCAGGCAGGTGATGCAATTGAAAATGCACTCTCCTCACTGAGCAAAATGAGATTTTCCAACCGTAAGCTATAGATCTAGGTGACTGTGTTTATCCCAACACATCTATCATTTCAAGGAGTGAAACTCGGTAGTTTTTTTAAATAGTTTCCCTCAGGAGCGCGCCCGGGGATGGTTCTCGGCGAGCGCTTCTGGAGCCATCGCAGTGCTCACTGCAGCTCGTGTGGCCGGGGGAAGGCTCCGGGGGAGGAGGGGTTTTAGGGTCGTGTCTTGTATTTTTAATTTACCTAGTGATGCATGAGATCATCAGCTGCAAGGAAAGCTGCATTGTTCATAAACTTAATAAATAGCTGAAGTTCATGTCAAACGTTATCAAGAAAGACCCTGGACGTTCACTGGTTGCATAGGAAATCCCAATTCACCTCCAGTATTAGCACTGAACCTCTTGCAACTCTTACACAGCAAAAAATAGTTTCTCTCTAATCCTTTCTCTTTACTGGCCTTAGGAAGAGTAATGAGGGCTGCATGCAGATGTGCTTTTCTCCCTTGAATAGTGGTTTCTTTTTTGGACGTCGTGCAGATAGAGAAATGGAGATTGTAGCTGAGCTTGGGGGCAGGGGGAGCTCCACGGAGATTGCTGCAAGTGCTGGAGCTGGGCTCACTGCCTTCGCATGGGTGTCCTGGCCCCTGTGCTGCCTCTTAGTTCTGTATAGATATGGTATATATCTATATACTCCACCTTACATATAAGGCATACTTAACTCCACATATGAAATCCGTACAGTTAACACACTCTTGAAATTCAATATTCTCTCTATTATGTTGTCACTGTAGTAATTAATAGCAGAGGACACTCAGACACTTATTTTTAAGTCAGCTCAATCTGTCATATTTTTAAGATTAGTTACAAATGCCCAAAGAGAGCAGATGTATCCAATAGTCTGATGCGCCGGGCTGTGCTAGCTGCTGGTGGTTCCACAGACAACTGCTTAGGCACCAACTAACCGTTTAATTCCCATTAATTCCCTCTGGAATTAACAACCTGATCCCGCAGGCTCCAGCACCCACGTTTCCCTGTGCAGGTGGGAAAGCGACGGCCTCGGCGGCCCTGCGGAGCCAGGTGCGCGGCCGCCTTGTGCCGTGTAGGGGCAGAGTGCCTAAAAATGTTCTTGTAAAAAGAGGAAGGTGCAGTGTGTTGTGGTCAGCTTTTGAGAAAATGACCCAAGAAAAGAGGTCTTTTGCTAGACAAAATCATCTGCAGGGGGGCGGCAGCGGCACTGCAGGTGAGCTGAAGACAGCAGTGAGAGGGCTGTGCGCTAGGGGAGGATGCTCTGCGTTGTGTGAGCAGATAAGATCTTGCTCTCGTGTTGCTCCTGTTGAAATACTTTGTTTGCATTTCTCTTGCTGCTCTATGGTAGCCTGGAAATGAGCTAAAACAGGTTTTTCAATGAAAAAGCCATATTGCTGAAGTAGCCCAAGTTCCCCTTGCCTTGCACTTGGTCCTGCTTTGTTTTCTTTTGAACCTTACGCGCTTGTGCCCCTTAGATCTATGTCAGACAAAACTCCCTGCCCGCTCCAGAGTAATTTCCTCCTGTCCTGCAGTGCTCTTGATGCCAGTGTACTTGAACCTCCTGTACCGATATTGATAGTTTTAGTATGTTTTTTTTATTAAATAATCAGCGAATGTTCTTCCCATTACCTTATATTCGATCTATGCCATCAGAAAGGCAGTTTTGTGAGATCTCCTAGGGCTTAGCCAGTGCCATGCCGAGACAACTGCTCTAGTAAGCACATTAATTTGATTAAATTAATGCAGGAGGAGTGCAACAGGGAAAGAGGTCACGTTACAAGCTTTATAAACAGTGTAGTCCTTCCGTACGGTGCCTCGGGAGAAGGTAGTTCGGTTAGCCAGAGCGTGTAGCTCCGCAGTTTGCATTTGAACTCATTAATTCCTCTTAGAAACCTGACTATTAGCCCCAGCAGAGCAGCGCGTTACAGGTACCTGCGCCAGCTGAAATAACTTTATTGCTAAGGAAACAGCTTGTGTCTTCCACTTGCCTCTCCTTTGCATAGCAGAATGTTCCTTTTTCTGCCTTGTTCCAGCAATGACATTTTTTTCTTTACTTTTTATCCTAGTGTTTTGTCCTTCACAGTGACCCAAGGGTAACTCTTCAAAACTTTACCCAATTAGATGAATAAAAACAGACAGTTGTAGTATATAGTCACAAAGGACATGCTAACGTGAGGGGGGAAAAATGTATTTTCCACAGAGCAATTGAATGGAAATAAGAGAAGAGAAATTCTGATGTTTTTAAGCAACGGATTTGCCCTGCCTGTGACCTCAGCCAGGCAGGATATTTCCCAATTGCAGCCTGACCAGGGAGCACAGTAATATGATTGATCCTAGGTATATATTGCCTTGCATAGTATTTCACACATTGATTTATTTTTGTTCTTTTCCCCACGTTTTCCCTTTAGGCTAATCGATTAATCACTGATATTGCTCTTGAACAGCAGCTCGGAATAAGATAACAACCCCATTTCCTCATGTTCAATACTAATGTTAGTATATTTGGCTATCTCGTGTCAGATTTGGATGTGCAGTAAGTGGATGCAGTTCCAGTGGCTGCACTTGAGTTGTGCTCACTTAGGCATGGTCTGAATTTGGCTGCCTATGAAAACCAGAGCAGAGCTGCTGCTTTCTCTAAGCCGATGCTTCTTGCTGAAACAAGAGGAGGAGCCCTCCTGAATCTCACAGCATTTAATTATTGTTTCACTCATTTTCTTTAAAAAGAAAAATTAAAAAGCACATGATTCAAAGCAATATATTAACGAACGTCCCTTTTCTAAAGTGCAAAGCCATGTCCTCTAAAGTGCAGAGTCTTTAAGAGAGGAAGTATTAATTTATTTCTTAAAAATCCCCTGTGATGTCTTTGATAGCCAGCCAGTTAGCGAGAACTTGTTTTTTTAGGAGCTCGTACAATATGCCACCTGCTGCAGTAGTGTGCTAATACTGTCTGAGAATTTCCTTGGATGTGATATGGTTGCAGTTAACCAAAAAATACAGGGATAAAAGGCCAGCTCTGTGATATCCTTTGAAATAATAAATTTCAATAAATAATAAATAAATTTCATATGCTGAAGAGCAAGGTTGAGTAAATAATTAGAAATATTTAGTGTTGTGCTGTGCTGTTCGAGGCATGTTCCTTTCCTAACAGGGGACATCCCTAGGTCTGTCCCTGTTCAGGGTGGACCTGGAGGCTCTGCTTGTGCATCTACCTTGGCTGGTAGCACGGGAAAGGACTCGACAAACCCAGCGAAACAGCAACCGCCAGCGGCTGACACTTACAAATGCTCTGCAAATTCACTCCTTGGTGCTAAAAGATTAAAGATAAAATGATTCAGAACTTTTAATTTCGCAAACGCCAGGGCAAAGTCAGCCTGTCAGGTGTCACTGTGCAGAATGAGCAGCCCGGTTTGCTGCTTGCGGCGTCTATAAAAATACAGATGTATATTCTGAAAACTTGCAGGAGAAGCAAGCTGATGTTTACAAATGGCGTTTTGTTCCGGGCAGCAGGAGATGAACAGTGATTTTGTGATTCTGTTATTGCGAGTGGGCTATTGGCTATAAAACAGTCGCTGCCCCCAAGATGGTGCTCGGTGCTCTGAGCAGACGCTCACCATGAGAGCCGGGGCCATCACTGAGGACACACAGAGAAGTTCAGTGGGAGCTACCTGGGGCCCCTGGCTCACGGGTGGCTTCTCACAGAGAAAGGGAAATTGCACGAAACGCTGCCAGTAGAGAGAACTCCATGCTCCGTGTTGTTGGAAATGAGAAACTTGTTGCAAATTTATGTGCCGGGTTGTGAAACTGCTGGCGTTAATAGCTTTGTGTGATGGAAACCTTTCAGCTGCAAGTGGTCAAAGGAAGGGGGTGAAATGATTAGTTGTAGGAGGGGGAGAAAAACCAAATATTGTATACTTTGTTTTGAAGAGATTTTATAACACGATATCAATTACATCATCATGTAATGCTTTAAATCTCATTATATAGTAGAACAGAGAAAAAACTCTTCTTTTTTCTCAGAGTTCGTGTAAAAATAAGCTCAAAAGTTATTTGTAAAATAAAAAGAAAGTTAAAGAAGACAATATTCTTGGAGAGAAGAAGAATCTTTCCCTCTTAAAAAATCTCTGGATAACAGGGAACTAATAAGAGTCTCTCAGACGATGGATGTGACATTTAAGCAATTGAGTTCAGGTGACTGTGTTTGTTTAGCTGTCAGCTTGAATTATATTATATCGTAATTATTTTTATGTGAACTAAATGAAGAAACTTAAAAAGATTTCTAAAATCTTGATTAAAAAATCAGCTTCCTCTTTATTACACAGTGAGAGCCAAAACAAATGGATAAAGAAGAGAATTAACAGTGCTGTTGTTGGTACATTAAAAGATATATGGGAGGAAAGGGCAGGTGGACGTGAAAATTTTGAATCTTCTCTTTCTATCATCAACCGAAAGTACCGCTTAATTATTTGTTTTTGTTTTGGAGAGGGTTTGTTTCTTCTAGATAACACCAAAATTTGGCCCAAAGTGGCACTGTTTACTGTAATTTAATAATACCCTTCTGCTGAGGTGTCTGGAGCAGCTTGGAAGCACCAGTTGTGGGATTAGGGCCATTGATTGCATCGGCCCATGAAAGTATATTTAAAGTTTTCTTAATTGTGAAGTATTCCTGTATATTTGTGTCTATATTCCTTGGCTTTCTTCTACCTGATTTCAAGCATTTCTGCTTATTTCCAGTGAACACTGTTTTTAATTTAATCAATACTTTTAAAAGGAAGATACATGCCTTCATTCTCTGCAAAATTACTTCAATTCTAAAATTACATTACGTACTGAGTATGTCAGTGTGACCTGCCAAACTTTGAAAAGTTATATCAGAATTGCTAAAAAGAGTATCTAAATTTTTGATTTTTACCTTCTGAAAAAGAAAGGAAAAAAAACATTAAGCATTAGGCCTTTGCAGCATTTTTCTGTGCTTGGTGGTGTGGGTCTTGTGAGGATGAACTAGTTATTTCTTGAGTTTTCATTTTCTTCCCCATGCCGTGAAATGATAGTATTATTACCTGTATTTACTATGAAAAAAATCCCAGCTACACAAGCAGGAAAAAGAAATGAGATAAATTGGAACAAACTTAGCGAAAGATTAATTTTCTGAAATATACCTGAAATGCCCTATTCTTTTCAAACTCCAAAAAAGACTTAGGTTGAATTTGAATATGTGCTTTGGAAGGCATAAATAATGGAATCATAGAAAGTACAAAACTGTGACTGTGTCACTAGTCCTGTGGTCAAATTTGCACAGGTTTGAAGTTGCCTTTTGCACTGCTGGAAAGATTGACCTGTAGTCCCCCCATATCCTTTAGGATGGGTCAGACCCACGCTGCTTGCCCTTATATTCTTGCGTTAACTCTGAGAATTCTTAGTTTTCCTTGCAGTAGTTCCTAGGTCAGGTGCTTCATTTGTAGTTCCTTGATGGAGAGGTTAGTACCTGCTGGGAATACGTGGGGAAGCACCGTGGCTCCGTCAGGTCTAGAGACTCCATTTCTAACTTCTGTCAGGGTGAAAAATGCCCCGGTCCTTAGGGACAGGAGATTTCCTACGGCAACAAATTGCTTTAAAAAAGAAGAGGAAAAGGAACAAGATGTAACAGCTGCATCTGGTTCACAGTTTGCAAGGGGAAGGTAAATATTTGAAAACCAGAAAATAGACGCGCTCTGCAGGGATCCTGTTACGTGCGACACGGACACCCGCTCCTCGTGTGCAGATGCAGCGCCGCGGTCCTGGGGCAGCACCGTGGCCTGCAAGGCCGTGCTCCATGCGCAGCCTCCCAGGAAGGTGCCTCGTGGCCCTGGCACCTCGTAAATTCTGGGGAGCCCGAGGGTGCTGTTTATGGGAGGTGATGATGGCTTGGGGCCCTGTGCACAGCCCTGCATCGTAGCAAGCCGCACGGCTCGGTGATTCAGCACCTTGTTCTGAGGAGATGAGATAAAAACACGAGTCCTCTGAGACCTCGGATCGGCCATGCTTGTATTTCTGTGCTTTATGAAGTGTTTATGTGTTATATATACCATTGGGTACATGTTTTATATCTCTAACTTCAAGAAATGCACCCAACCTTAGGCTGCCTGCTTGTATAGATCTCTTTTATTCCACTTCCTCAAAAATATTTGTGACCAATTAGAAGAATTTCGGAAAAATGGTATCCTTCTTAATTTTGTCCTCTATGTACAATGACCTGTAATGACAGTGTTTTACCTATGGAGGTATTGTAAAACTCTTACATTCCTCCTAATTAATGCTAAAATATTCTAGTATCAGCAATTTGCGTGCAGGTACAAAAATCCATGACTGATACATCTTTTGGTAGCCCAGATAGATATTTATTTTTTGAAAGATAAGCCTAGACTTATAATGTAGTTTGCTAGATCTGTTCCTAACCTGCTCTTTAAAATGTCAGCTGCAGACATTTCTGTGGTGTCAGAAGGGAAAATGTTGAAGGTTTAAAGTCTCATCATTTCTAACTACTGCAGAGTCAACAGAAATAAAATCCACAAATATGATCAGTCTTGAACCAATTAAAATTTGCCAGGCACAACTTCTGAAAAGCAAACAAACAAACACAGAGTGCCCAGTAAATGTGTTTCACAGAGGAATTTCCGGGAATATGGTGTTTATTTTTAATATTTGTTTGTCAATAGGGATCTATAAATCTTGTTTGGTTTGGGTTTGGTTCAGCTTCTGAAGTTCAGATGAGCGGATTTGAAGGATTAAATCTCAATTAACTCTTTCTTTCCAAAGACTTCAGCGCTTAAGTCCAACACCCCCAGTTTGACTGGGGGTCAACCAGGAAAAACTCAACAGATAAGGAAAGGGTTATAGCTGCAAAGACCTTGGGCTACTTTTTGTTAGGACGATTTAAACACTGACTTTTACGTAATTTTGAGCTTTAGTGTCAATGGAGGATTAAAAATATATATTACTGAAATTTTGAAGAAAGGGTCATTTCTACTACTGTCTCATAAGATTTAATCAGACAGAATTATAATTAGTGCTTATATGATTCTGTGTTTTGTTATTTAGACTTGTATGTGCGTTGCTTTCATCCCATGCCATACTTGAATGTGAATTGAACATTGACTGAATATTTTAAAATTTCAGGTAGGAAAAGTCAGTAGTTTTCAAGGGTGGGCTCAGGAAGATAGACCATTTTATCATGCCAGAAGGCTGATCTGGAAATGACGCACCCAGAAAGGTTTAGGGCTCATCCATTAAGAAGCAAAGGCAGGAAGTTTGGTGTCATGGTCTTGATAATTTGTCTCCCTTTTTTTTTCCCCATCTTTTATTTTGGAAGAGATAACCAAGATGAGAACCCTTGGAAAACCGTGTGGGAGTAGTTTGATGGTTTTGTTGAGTATTGCTCTGCTAAAGGCACCAGTTACCGCCTGGGGCCGCAGCAAGTGACCTGCGGCTCAACGGGACTCTTGCCCTCATGCCAGAGTTGCTCTTCTACTCGTGGGGAGCTCAAGGAGAAAGGTGGAAACCACCAACATGGACAGGCGGATCCACGGGGAGGCACTTGAGCCAACTGCTCGTGGGGTGCCTGTGGGGTCTGTCCTTGCGAGGAGTCAGATGGCATCAGCTGACCAAAAAAATCCAAAGGGCCCAAGAAAAGATGAGAGCAGCATCACTTCCTATGCTACCAATTACAGACTTTGTCCTAGGTTTTAACCTATCTGCTAATATGCTGTGTGCAGCCATGATCACAAAAATACACAAAATCATAGGCTGAAAACATGAAAAAATTGCTGAGCTCATTTGAAGTGCTTGGACAGCTGTTAATACACTGCACAGGTCATGACAAATGAGTGTCTGTGTAGATCAATAAACCTTTCTAGAAAGGGACTAATGGGTTAGTATGAATAACAAAGCAATGCACGTGGAAACCAGTGTTGTAGCATTGTGTCAGGGATTTTAAAAGTTCACTGTCATAACTTTCTTCCCCTTGACCTTTATCGATGATCCCTTCAAAGCCCGTTGAGTTGCTAACTTGACATACAACCTTTAGACCGTATCCTTTGCCCATGGTTCAAGGTATGTCTGCTCTCCTTCCCTTTTCTCGCCCCGTCCTTTTGTTTTGCCTCAGCACTACAATGGTTGAATAAGGAAAGCTGTTTTTACTTGCGTCTTTTCTATCTATGCCTTCTAGTAGAAAAATCACTGTTTTAATTCGTTTTGTTGTGGTTATAAACGTAGAAGACTCTACCGAATACTCCCTCATAGGTACATTAACTAATATTCTTCATGTAAAGACCCCCAAGGCACCCAGAATAGCCTGATTCATTATGTATTTGGCTAGATAGCCAAGTGTTGTTATTCCTGTTTTCCTGACTTTTACAATCAAGGCACAAAGAGGTGAAGTTTAAACTTTTTCAGAACACTTTAGGGACTTTAGTCCAATTCTTATATTCAGTCATGATTTAAGCACTTCACTTCTCTTTCCAGGGGCACAATAAAAATGGCTTTTGCAGGGTGTTAAATGAAAATTGTCCTCTCAAGTGCCATTTACAAAGTTGAAGAAGCAAGCAAATCTGATGGAGTCATGCACGTCCGTTGGCATTTTCACAAATGTGTCTGCCTCTGCTACCAAACACATAGATAAATATTGAAGAAATTGTGGTTCAGAGATGATCCTTCACCTGGAGTAATGATCTCTAAAGTAGTAAAGAGACAAGAGAGAGAGAAGAAATCGTTCTAAATGTGGGTATTGATGTAAGAGTATATTCAGAGTGATTTCAGCTTTTTGTAGCCTGATGTGAATATTTAGCTGAAAGTTGCCATGTTCCATCAGTAGCAGGTGAGGATTGAACCCCCAGAGACTCTGTCAGACTTGGGACAGGGAGAGGATCTGGGCCTTGGAAGGTGTAAACCCAGGAGGACGGTTAGCTGGAAGGGAGCGGAGCACTTATGGGAAAGGAATACTTCAGGGGAGAAAACCCTTCCCTCTGTTTTTTTGTTTGCTGGATTCCTTGGAGGCAAAAAGCTCTAGTTTCTTTTGCTGTTTTGCTGTTTAATTTAAAAAAATAAAGAGTAAATATGGTCACATTAAGTGTATAATTGAGATGCATGTTTGACTTTAAATTCTTGTGAAAATCACCTTCAGAGGACCTGAAGTGTAGCTGACTGTACTGACTCAATGGACACTTCAATATTAACCTTCAGTCAAGGCTGTCGCATTGCTAAGTATCATCACCATTCTATAGATTAAAAAGAAAAGTGTGATGGATTGTCCTAGCTTTACTGATCCAAGACATTAACACATTTTAGAAAACGTGAAGGTTTTCAAGGCTGCCTTCTGTAGCGGGTCTTCTCATTTCTTCTAGCATCACAAGCAGCAAATTGTTCTGAACCAAGGAACTTCTTGTGACCCCGAATAATCATTAACTAATTTTGAGGAAACATTGTTTGAAGTGTAAACCTATACAATTTTTTCTTGTTTCCTCCTCTGTTTGCATCCTGGGAAATAAATTAACGAAGGTTACCCAAATGGCTGCCCCGTAAAAGAAAATACAGAATATTCTTAAACAAGTGTAAAGGTGAGAGAAAGCTCTTAGCTGGCCCAGAAATAACCATCGTCATTATGAGGGCTGCATTTTCCATCCGGAAAAGAATCAAAGTCAGAGTTGACAAAGTCTGTAATAATGACTGTATCTTGGCAATGGTGTCGATACAAGGCAGCCTCTGTTTTATACAGAAAGATCTTAAATTTTCACTTTCAGAATTGATTTTCCATAAACAGTCTCACAGTTTAGAAGAAGGTTGTCTCTAATTAAGGCAGGCAAAAGCTGCTTAGCATTATGCATGTCATGATTTAAATCTTTAAAATTTCCAGTGTTTGCAGAGACTTTTCTGCAAAATGATTTCTTCCAAACAAGAACTAGGAATTTCCTTTATTTTGACATTTGTAGGATCCTTGAATCCATAATGCTCCAAAAGCAACATGTAATGTTTCATTTAGTGGCAAATTATGTCACAGATTTTTCTGGATGAATACAGGATACTGTGTGTTGGGGGCTGACCCCCAAGGAAAGAGGCGCTTGCCCGTTGGTTGGTGGTGACGCTGCACATCTGCAGCTCTTTGCTTGGCTGGGTGGGTGGTGCAGGGAGGGTGTATTTGTTTCTGCGTGCAGCACACGATACGCAAAATGTGCGTAAATTCCTGGAGGATAACTATACCTAAGAGTGGAATCTAAGAAAATACCTTTCTCAGTAATAAAAGCGGTAACTGAGAGTTTCCTCTAAGTAAGCCTCTTCGCAGGCAGAAGATTTCTGGAATACGCAGTGCTGGAGGTAGGGAGATCCCTTGGAAAGAAGAAAAGGACCAGGCGTATAATGACAAAATGCAGCAGTTTCTGTTAAAGAGATGGAGGTTTGGATTAGGAGATGGGATTTTGAGACCACAAATGCTATTACAAATTTTGCAAATTAAGGCTTTGGTGGGGAATGTGGGTTATTTATGTAGTATTTATACCGCAGTATAGAGTGATTTAGTATACCAAGTAATCATTTTCCCATCTTTTGGGAACAGGTACAGGATCTTAAGTGAAGTTAGTGAAGTGTTCTCTTCTTGTGCAGTCACTATTACAAAAATGCCAAATAAGTAGGCATGATTTCATCAGTGATCAAGAAGCACAGGAGTCAAACTAACATTAACTGTATTACATCCCTTCAGCACACTTTCACTGGTGTGAAAAAGGGTTATATTGTACAGATGTCTCCACTATGACTTGGTAAAAAGAAAAATTTACCTTTATTTATAACACTGACAAATATAAGTTTCCAAATTTTGGTAACCTGTTTCTTTAGGAATAACTTATTGAAATCAGAGATTCAGCTAAAAGCCCCAACAAGGCCCAGCGTCCAGAAGCTCACAGCATTCCAGAAAGCAGTGTGCTGGGAGCCGGGGCCAATCGCCACCTTGGTGCAGAGGACGGTCCATCCTCCGGCTTCTCGTTCCCGACTGCGGCTCTTGTGGCTTCTGCTGCTGCTTTGCTCTTGGCTCAGTGCCTGCAGAACGCATTTCTGAGTGGTTTTGAGAAAATATGCTGCAGAGCATGTTTTTTACCACTGTTGCTGGCTTTGGTGGGACCCTGGAGACATTGTATTGATTCTTTACATTGTTTATTTAGACTTGTAAATAAGTAAGCACTCTGCCCTTCTTCCTTAACTCTACTTTGTTGTTTTCTCTTTTTCAAAACACACGTATGTCTCCCTCCTAGTATCTGTTTTTTACCATTTATCTTGAATTTGAAATTGTTACCAGTAGATTGATTTATTTGACTTAAGGATTTTCGCTTTGTTGGATGACTGAAATTACCTAACAAAGAAGAGGTAGTGGTTGATCTCATGAAATCTTTCCATACAGTGTATTAAATTATTTTTTCTATAAAATTGTGAATGTTGACCATATTTATGACTCCTGTATCTTAACCACAGTTCTTTTGGAGCCTCATTTGTTAAACTTTTACAGATTGATGGAGCAGTAAAAGTGAAGTAAATTGTGTAATAGCTGTAATTATCTGAGTGTATTGATTGTGGATTTATGTTTACGTGGTGTGAAGGGATGTGTTGAGGCAGAGAGGTTTCTAGAGCCAGTTTTAAATCATAGGTTTTTATATATTGTTTCAATTTATCCATCTTCAAGAGAAAACTGACTAAATTTTTTTGTGTGTGTGACATGCATTTGTGTACAGCACTCTTCAGAGAATTTCCATTTCCATCAAGTATTCCTAAACTAAAGCCATAATATATACAAAAATACACTGTTTTGTGTAATTTAAGTATCAGGTTGTGCCCTTTTTATTAGGTTTGCATGACACAAAAAATATGACTACCATGAAAACTAAGGACAGATTAAAAGCCCTACTGCACGGAAAACTTTATCACATTTAAACTGACATCCACTAGAGTGAAATTATCTGCCTTTAAGATAGTCCACTCGAAAAGGGCAGGAAGAAAAGATGTACCAATACCTTCTATCCTGTTTCTTTGCAGATTCTCTTACACCTGACAAAATTAGGTGGTAGACAAGCTTAGCACAACTGCTCCTATGTTATTCTAAACTGTAATGCATGCTATGAATAATCTCATAAACTAATGTCACTTCTGTTTTTACTCAAAGCAGCGACTTGCAGCAAAAATAAATTTTATATAACCATTTTTATTTGGGATCTCGAAGAGGCACATAAAGTATGCACCCTAAACTAGCTGTCATGCAGCACAACATATGCATTGATTAATTTGCACGTTTATTTATTGTATTTCACTGTAGGCGGAGAATTCAGCGCTGGCTCTGGAAAACGAAAGTCAAAGAGAACAGTATGAAAGATGCCTTGATGAGGTAAGGGGAATAGAAAAGGGGTCCTTACCTGCTACCACTATGAATTGATGAATTAAATTAATCTCTTCCTCTCTTACAAGGCTAATATTATTCTGCAGCTATCTAAGAAAATAGGTCTGTAAGTTGTCTGTATTATGACCTCCTCTGGAAATGCTGCTCTGACTCACTTCTTCACCAAAAAAAATTTTCTGTGTTTTTTGTTTGCTTGTTTGTTTTTTTCCTTAGGAGGAGGAAATGATCTCTTACCTATTCGATTTTGTTTACTCCCACTTTTCTGTAGAGAGGAACACGGATGGAAATGGCTCCCGCTGCCGGGAATCCCCCATACTTTGTACCATACCATAGTCCGTATCCAGGGAATTTAGCCTTTCTGCTCCCGCTTAGGCTTAACATACCGAACTTCTGTGTTGTTTGTTCTTAAATGTCAATTAACTTATTTAGTCCTCTCATTTATCCTGAAATAAGACTTCGCAGTGTAGCCAGGAACCTGTAATGGGCTCTGAGTAGATCAAAGAGTTGCCCTTCCCCTACTAATAGTAGCATAAATAATTAACTAAGACAAGGGCACAAGCCCAGCTCCATTACACCGGCTTCCAGATCTGCCTTTGAGAACGAGATGTGTAAGGATGAAAATTGCATGTAGCAGATGAGAATGTTTTCAAGTCTTCATTACCATTTTTTTACATTTTTGATCGACATTTGCTTGAGTTTTACTGGACTGATCAATACATCTCTAGTACTAGAAGCCCTGAGTTTAGGGTTCGTCAGGAGATCTGCACCCCTGTCAGTGTAGCACATGTTCCTCTGGGGGCAGGAATAAAGTAGATACAATTTCCCACCGGGTTGTGTCCTGTCTGGGGCTGGGTTACTCACCAAGTCTTGGTCAACGCTGGCCTCAGTCATTCCTTTCAGTGCACTCTTGAATTATATTTGGATCTCCTTACATATATCTGTGTATAAGGATGAAAGGATAATGTAATTAAGTAATTATTGTATTTTAAATTACAGAAATTAACTTAAAGTTGTTTTCTCGGCATATTGAACAGAATCTGCCTACATAATTCATTTTGAAAATGGGCAAAGCACGATAACTGTCAGTCCCAAAAAAACAGACTCCATACAGATTACAAAGACAGAAGATATATTTGTTATTGTGTGTCTGCAGGAACATGATGGATTTCTGTTCCAAGACAGTGTTTCATGCACACTGTTGCAGTTCAAAGAATGAATAATTATTTCAAACTACCCTCTGAGCTTTATTGTCTTCGGTTGTTGGGTTGTCTCTTCTCAGTTCTTCCATATTATCTCAGCTGTATCCATCTTCTGCTGCTATCACGGCTTTTGTTTTCAGGAGCGAGTGCTGCTTGTTTAGAAGTGACAGTGGCATTTGGTTTTGTGCAGTCCTGCTTTATTTTTGTTTTATTTTTCCTTTTTTATTTTTTGTCTTCTGTTTGGTGTGCTGTGTCCAAGGTCCCAAGGCAAGAAAAATGCATTTTAATATTCACAAGTTCTGTAGCCCAATTTCACCTTAGCAGCCACCTGAACACTTTCCATTGGGAGAGCTTCACAGGAAAGCACATGCTCAGAGTCCAAACAAGGATCTTCCCTGCTTCACTACAGTAAAAAATAAAGAGAATTGGAGATGAGAATATATATAATTAGTGAGTAGTCCTGGCAATGATTGTGAGAAGCTTCAGTTCCAAGCAGAGACTTCTGAGGTTGTAGCACATGTGATAAAGTCCTTTCCAAGCAGGGATTCTCACTGGAGATCTTAGGAAACTAAAATCTCTTTCATGAATATTTTTATGAGAAAAAAAATATTTTTCCACTTGAAAATTTCTTTCCTTTCAAACTCTAAGTTGGATTCTTTCTTTTCTTCAGACCAGACACAAATCCCACTTCTCCGAAGTGAAAACTTCTTTAGGCCTTCCCTAGTTTAGGCTGTTCTTAAGGACTTCTTCCAGAGTCTGTAGAAGAATCTTGTGTAACTGTATCCTGCTGAGCTGCAGCTCCACTTGTCCCAGGGAGACCTGGTGGGTTTAAAGGAAGGAATGGGGATCTTCCTCGGAACAAGAGGAAGATCTGTGCTGTGATCACAACTAGGCCTGAGCTAGCTAGCCCTGCCACTAAGGAATTAAATGCCTACTACAACCATTGTTTTAATTTTGCCTTTTCAGCCCAGGTACTTATGAGTATATTGAACTTCTGGGCTGGTACACAAGGAATGCCTCCCTCCAAAGCTGATTTTCAGCCTCTTTTTCCAAATGTAGAAGGCTTTAAGAAAGACATCCACCTAGGTGCTTGGGGTATTTAATAGACTCTGGAGGTGATGCAAGTTGAGATGGCCCCGTGGTGAGCTAGAAGGCTGCAGCCCCTCACTTGTCTGTGAGATCCTCAAATTGCTGCTTCTGTTCCTCTGGCCCAGGAAGGCCCTGCTCAGGGCGTGCAAACATTACCTAGACTGGCCACCGTTGGTGGCCTCCAGTCTTGGCCCGCAGGGTCTCTTCAGCAGTGTGATAAGCGCAGAATGATGACCATTAACCCCCATGCAAAGGAAGAGAAAATTACCACCATGATTCATCTGGCTGTGCATAGCAAAAAGATATTAGAGCTGATTTTTGAAAGCCTGACTCCCATTATTTTTCCGCTTTGTCTTTTTTTAGCCAATTATTGTTACAGTTATTTGCTCACTCATGCTCCACATTTAATATTGTAATGTGAGTGCTTGCACTTGTGGCTTAAAAATGCATGTTCTGTGATCATTTTCATGGTAAAATTCAGTGAAGCTCAAATATTCATGGAGATGAAATCTAAAAAGAATATGGGTCTAACTGAAGTGTGCCCTTATGAATTTGAATAAATATGCACTGATTTTTAAAGTAATTGGCCATCTCTAAAGTGTATATATAAGCATCTTTGGAATAATATTTGGAAGAAAGTGGCATTGAAATATTCCAGTACTACACAAATAAAGAAGGAGTTCATTTAATTCTAAAAACACTCCGTATCTTTCTGTCTCTGGAAAATTTAATGCCAGAAACAGGATTGTCTTATTGTACCTGTGGGATTTGAGGTTAACATTCTTAATCCTGATTTCCTATTCTGGAATTCAACTGTCAGTCTATTGGCGAGTGGCAATATCATGTTTATTCACCTTACTGTGCCAGCCCAGATATCTGTCAAGCTTCACTGTACTTGTGTGCAGGAAGTTGTGCACTTTTGCATTGGTGGTATTTTTGCTGAAGTTTTAAGTGTTAAACAACAATGTTACTAAATACATATCAAATTAGCTAATGAAAAGCATAAAGTCATCTTAAAAAAGCATTCTGCCTTTAAGAGTAAAGAAAATATAAAAGCTTTTATTTTAGTACACGCAAAATGTCTTTGCACATATGAAACCATACATTAAAAGAGAGAGTTAAGTCTCAGTTCTTATACAAGGTATAATAGATGTTACACTAGGATCTCCTTTCTCTGAATCATTCTTTTATAGCTTTTCTATTAAGACCACTTCATAACATGTATATGTAAATGCAATTGTGTTAAGCAAAAGAAAGGCTTGATCTTTTATCTCTTTTACTGTAATCCACAAAAAGAAGCCTCACATAAAAACCTTCACTCTGAAGTTGCAAGGGAAGGCAGAGAGTGCGAGGGCAAGCAGAGACATCCACTCCAAGCCACCAGCAGGCTCTTGGACATCACTGTTCTGTTTCTTGTTTTGCCCTGAGTTTCACAGGTCAAGTCATTTTGCAACCTGTTTCTTCCCTGCCTGGCAGCAGAGGGAATTTTACCTGTTCCGCACCCGAGGAGTCAATCCCTGGCGTTCAGTGGGCTCCGTTTCCCCCATTTTTGGTGGTTTGGCTCTCAGCTTGGTAGTGCTGCCTTAGGTCGTTCATACCTGAAGCGTCTCTTGATACCTATGAATAAAAATGGTGCAGGTGTCCTAGCTTAGCATTTTATTTCCACACTAGCATGGACTGTAAGAGTGGAACAGCAACATTATTTGAACTGCAGGAGCTTGGCTATGATTCCACTAACAGACTACTGTGTAACACCCAGTTTGTCAAATTGCACTCACTAGATTCACTAAACCAATTAGTTACATATCTTTCTTACAGAGATTGATGGGAGTTGAGGCCACTGGCAGGTATCATTTAGATACTTAACTTCATACGCTCTTGAGTTAAAAAATCTGTCCCTTATATATCAGCAAGTCCTTTGTTAATTTTTGTGTTTATTTTCATTTGGCAGATTATGCCATTTGCACTCCGCTGTGCAATACATAAAGCTGTAAGAATACTTTTCTAGGCAGTTCTGTTGCAAGTGACTTGTGCCCACTTAAAAGAACTTTTTAGCTCTTCCTGGTAAAATAGCTGCGTGGCAGAAAGTAAAAAAATAATGTATTACATGTGGTTTGTTCAATTTTCAGGCAGAGCAAACAGAACTCTGAAAGCCCATAGGGCAAGGCTCATGGTTTTCCAAAGCTGTTAGACACTTATTTCTGTGGTTATTATTGTTGTATTAGTCTTATGTTTTGTGTTAAATCATATAGAGAGCTGTTTTATGTGGCTGATGTTCCACAGGCAAAAACAAAGTTGGACCAGCTTGGAGGAAAAAAATATATATATTATGAGCGTATGAATGAAATGTAACTTTTGGATCTAACAGAAGTAAATTATTTGCAGAAATGAGTTTGCTTCCTTTCATTGTTTATGGTTCAGTTCACTTGAATGATCTCTTTTTTTTATTTCACTGAGATTAAGGAGAATCAATGCAGTTTTGAACTTCCAAATGACATCATTATGTGCTTTTCTGTAATTTCAGAAAGCCTAAAGTATAGAAATCACTTTCTCTTTGTGCATGGAGTGAGATTTCTGGTTGCTCTGCTTTCAAGAGTAAAGATATAGCCAAGTACGTTGTGTGATAATATTTGTTTATATAGTTTTAAATTACATTAGGTTATGGTGGTACTAGTAAGAAATATCCAGTTTAGACATCAGCAACAACAACAAAAAATATCCTGGCTCCTCTTTCTCTCTTCCCTTGGCAAGTATAATTTAGAAACAATATATAAAATGAATAACATGAAAAATTCCCTCTTGAATATATACTTCTGCTAATCAAGGCTGTGTAATCTGATTCAAGTCAATTATGCTGTGTGATGCGAATGCCTTGCAACCACCTTCTGATGACAGTAGGTACTTCAATTTTCTGTGGCACTTAATGCCTTCTGCTTGTCATGATAGATGTACCATTTTGTCAATACTGCATCAAGAAAACAATAAAACTTCATGGAAACATTCAGGACTACATCCTCGACTGGTAAAAGCTCTAGCGAATGCAGTCAGTCCATGCTGATGCATACCAGCTGCATGTAGGACCATGAAATTTTAATCTAACCCAAAGAAGAGATGACAGAAGTTGAGCGAATGCCCATCGTGTCATACTGCAATTGATAAGACACAGAAGTTTGGTTTGAAATGAGGACTAGCATAGAAGCAATTACTTGAATTTTATATACTCCTACTAGAAATAGCTTGGACATAACTGGTTGCTCTTGATTATTTTTGATGCATTACTGATGCCTTACCATTGCTTGAAATCTGTGCCTGTTGCATTGAATAAACAAAGCAAATTAATGATACATTAAATGCATTATTCATGCGGAGGTTGTGGAGTCTCCTTCTCTGGAGATCTTCAAATCCCGCCTGTCTGCAACCCTGTGCCACGTGCTCTGGGTGTCCCTGCTTGAGCAGGAGGGTTGTACTCTAGTACAGATGATCTCTGGAGGTCCCCTCCAACCTCAGCCATTCTGTGATTCTGTAATTATCAGAGAACTATCTAATGAAAACACTAAAGTTAGTGGTGATTGTAGAAGTAAAGGTGCAGTATTGTCATGCATAAGCATATGTGGTAACATATTTAAATTATATTATTTATTTATTTCAGGTAGCTAATCAGGTTGTCCAGGCTCTACTGACTCAAAAGGTAAGTTGTGGTTTGAGTATTTTGGTATGACTTAAAGCTTGCAGGTATTTATTGTTCATTTAGATGTATGTTATAATTTAGATGTATTTTTCAAACAGTGTTCATACATTTACTTAGCAAAACTGCAACATGTCATGCCCAAATTCTGCAGTTTTTCATAAATCAAGTGAATGAAATACTGTGAGGCTGTACATCTTTATGACTTGATCCTAGAGAGCTCATATCTGATTTTTGGGTTTTACCTGCATTAGGAAACAGTGTCTGAAAGTCTTTTCTAGGTGGTGATTTTTTATTCCCTAAATATAATGAGAAAAATCCAAGTCAGTAGTTGACATTTTCACTCAGACATTCAATGAAAGGAAGGGCTGCATGGTGTGGACCTGAATAAAGGAGAAGTCACTGAATCCAGAGTAGAGATTTAGCTGTTCCACTTATGGGCTGAGGAGCAGTGATAGACATCATATATTCTGTTTTTAAAAGAAGCTTTTGATGGTCCTGACCCGTTCTCACGGGCAAGCAAGGGAAGTAGAGTGTAGATGAAATTCGTGCGGGGTGGTTGCAAATCTGTCAAAAAGAGAAGATTCACTAAGGCTTCTGTAAAGATCTGTTATGTCTGAAGTGCTCATTCACACTCTAAATGATTGAATATAGTGTGGTTACTGCGTTTGCAGATAGAACCTAAGGGGAGGAGTAAAATTTAAAACTATCATGGCAAAATGAAGGCAATCTGGAAAAGAAGTCGAATGGAATTTGAGAGAGACCAAAGGAAGCATATGAGCAGAATAATACTTATGAGCGGAATACCTATGAGCAGAAATAATCAAACCACCCAGGTAAAAAGTAGGGAAAAAACATTAGGGCAGCAGTTCTACCAAAAATGGGCTTTAAGTTGAGCATGAATCAGTGATGTCATTTTGTTGCAAAAATAAATAAGGCAATAAAGATTTATAATCAGCTATGAAGCCTGCAGTATTTGTGAAATGATCCTTCGTGAGATCTAGAGCACTTGATGAATGTGGAATTATTAAAATGTTTTGGATCACTAAGCTTTAAGAAGACAGGGCTGAAAGGGATGTAAATACAGTCTTCTAGAGTGGATACTGCCAGGAAGACTAAAACCAGTTTTGTCTGTACTGAATGATAGGACAAGAAATAACAGGTTTAACATGCAGCTTGAAACTGTGTATTGAGGTAGTCAAAAACAACCTCCCCAAGCCCTCACAGCTCTCCAAAGGCAAGTAAAGGAATAAATGCTTGAAAGAGGCTCTCCAAAACCTTTGAGGACACCTCTGAGATGGACACCAGGGCCAGCTTCTCCTGAGGACCATCCTGAGTAGGGACCTTTTGATGATGAGCCAGGATGCAGGATGACAAGTCCGGGTCTGCACTGGGTATGGAGACGACATTGGTGATGGAAGGTGCTCTGGGGATCACCCCACGAGCCTGCAGGGAGGAGGCAGCTCCAGGGCTGCTGGTAGTAGCTCCACAGCGGCCACCACAGGCTAGGGATGAACCCATGGTCATTCAATCCCTCTGGGGTTTTTTTGACTGCACCATAGAGCTCCATGTGAGGGATGTTGCCCTGCAGCACTGGGTGGAGTGATTTGTTCAAGCCCTGCGATGTGGGGAACGTGGCCTGGGTTGCTCTACGCAGACCTGGATGCCCACGCGCTCTATGGGCTGGGCATCATCTGATGCCTGAGGATGCCTGAGGTGTGACGACCCCAAAGTTGCTGCTGCAACGCCTTTCCGAAATGTAGCTTCAGCTAGCAAAGCACAGGCTGCCAAAACCTATGCTTTGCTGCAGCCTAACTAGAAATGGAGGCATTTCTCCATCTACAAATGCACACATAAGCCTGATTCACATTTTATAATATAAAGCTATATGTGATTTGCTCAAGAGTTAGTCTAAATATATTAACCTCTGTTTTAGAAATACTCTGGTTGCTTTCCCAATGAAGGGAGGAGCTTCTGAACCCCTTTGCAAGGGCATCAGGCATTTTGATGGCTGCTTCCTTCTCAGTAATCAACATTGCCAAGCCCATAGGGATCAAGGAGTTCATATGGATGCAGTAAAACAGATTTGAATACATTTAATAGAGTAATTTACTAAGTATTGATGGGATTTAACAGCTGCTTACCTATTACTGAGTAATAGCAGCTAATTTAATATCCACCGAAAGAAAGAAAAGGGTGCTCTTCTAAATGCTGATGAATATTAACCGTTGCAGTGCTCTTGACACCCGTCACGCAAGTTCTTTTATGAGGAAGGACAGGCAGACAATAGCGCACAAAAAAGGGGAAATTGGACTCTTCGCGCCAGCGCCGAATAGGCGGATATCTGAATGTAGCGAGTAAACAGATGAATCCAGCGCGGCGCAGCCGAGCGTTGAGGCAGAGGCAGCCCGGCTGCAGACAGATAACGCTCCGCTGCGGCCCAGCGGGCCGGGGGAAGGCCGAGAGCTTCCTGAAAACCGAGACAAGCCGCTCTGTGCGGCTACGCGCCCTGCGCCAGCTTAGCTGCGGGTTTCACGTTGTCCCTCAAGGACTCATTACTGCTTAAATTACATACGTGGTGTGATGAGGCGCGCGCAGTGCTGCGTACTCGGCAGCGCGCGGAAGGGCCGTGATTCCACTGAGGGGCTCTCGTGACACAAACGGAGTGAGCGAAGGCTGAGTGATTTGTCAATGTCACGGAAACCTTGCGGTGGAGTTACGGGCCTAAATGTGCAGCCTTCAAGTCTATCGTTTATTACAATGCATATAAAATTTCTCTAATGTGACAGTGTTTCTTTTTTTTTTTTTTTTTTTTTTTTTACTGGGATTATTGAAAAACGAAAGGAAATATTTATTTATAATGTCACAGTGTTTATTTTTTTTTTTTTTTTTTTTTTTTTTTGACTGGGATTATGGAGAAACTATAGGAAATAGTGATTTGTACTGAATTAGCCACACAGCAGAATTTTGCCATTTTATGTAGCAAAATTGTATGGGTTTCCTACCACTTACTAATGGAAAATTTTTCCTCGGGGATATTAAGAAATCAGAAAAAAAATATTTGAGGCAAACCCATATGCTGTAATACTTACTGGAAGCCTCCATTCTTTCCACCTTTGCCAAAAGACTTCCCATACCAAGGTAAGCTGAGAGGACTGCTGAATACTAGAGTTTTCTTTTTTTCTTCTATATAAGACCCAGATGAACATTCTGAAATTTGAGTTACAACACTTAATGAAATTGCTTTATGATCTATGGATCTGCACTTCGCATGGTAACCTCCGAGGCAGGAGGGATTTCAGGAGAACATCAGGTTGCTTCCCTGGGTTCTGCAGGAGAGTTATTTCTTCTTCTTTCTCATCAATTAGAAAAAAGAACTAAACTAAGTCTTAAGACAGGAGAAACTCATTAAGAGGAAAACAGCATGTTTCTGGAACCTCTGGTATCTCTGGCACTGAGACCCATTTTGGAAAAGTGTAAGTCTGCTACTCGGGAGAAGAAGGAGGAACAAAGATGCTCAGTTATTACTGTAGTGAGACCCTAGAGATATTTGAGATATTGATGGGATTATTTTCTTCATATCTGGTCATTTTGCCCACAGGAGGGAAATTATATGCCTCAGATATTAGTTAGTCACAATTAATTTGTAATTTGGAGATTTTACCATGCCAAGCTGAGAGTTTATTTTACCAGAATACTCCTGCCTTAACGTTCCACTTCTTGACTCTGTACTATCAGCAGTGTTACCATTGGCACAGTTTATAGCAGTTGGGCTGGTAATTTACTTTCTTATATTTCATGTTTTAGCAAAAAGTCTAAGGTTTGAGAAACATAAATCTTACAGTTGTAAAACTGTAAGATAGGAAAGTTTTGCACAGAGGCGTTACGGATATTGCATTTTTTTTCTATGCTGTCAGCTTCTGTGAATCATTTTTCCTTTTCAGTACACTTAGTGGGGCTGAACCGTTAGGCATTGTTGTAACAGCTAGGGCTCTGTTTTAAATTCTCTGATTATTTGTGAAAGGCAAATAGCAATGAGGCTTGATGCTTGTAGTTTCCTAATAGAGATTGCATTGTGGAAAACCAGAGATAAGAGAGGTCTCACTGACAAAACTAAAGCTTTAGGTTTTCACAAAACAGCAAGCTCAGGCTATTTTTATTGACATAATGGGAGACTGGAGTCATTTAATTTGGACTTCCTGATAACCGCTTAAGTATTAAGATGAGACATGTCTGGAAAAAGTAATTATTAATTGAATAGTATCTTAAAGCTTGATACATAAGAAAATATTTATAATTTTCTGAAAATTTTAAGTTGAGTTTGTTCCATTGTGTGTTTACCTCTTACAAACTTAGTACTAATTGCAGGGGACACCAGTGCTAGGCAAGAATTTAGACTAAATCTGACCATAATTTCCACCTCTGAGTTGTTTTCTCATATGGTTAGATTATTACATTGATAACGGTATTGACAAGACACCATAGGGAAATCCAGAGGCCTGTTTCTCCACCTTCATATGGTGGAAAGTAAACTCAGCTAGGCAATACCACAGGGTAGCAGCTGTCCTAATTTTAAAGGATGGAAAAGTGGTTTTGGAAGTTTTTTATATATATATATATATATAAATGGCTACAGCTGATTGTTTTTCTATGTAAGCTTTATTAGGAAACAGCTCATCCTGATTTATGAAGCTCTTATACCCCAAAGTGGACAACTGCACATATTCTTTAGAAGAACTAAAGGTCAGATTTTGCTTTGTGTCTCCAAAATCCTCTTTCTGAGAGAATTAAGCAACCAGGAAAAGTATTATATTGAAGTCAGAAATAAGGGTGTGGTTTTTTCTTTTTTTTCTTTTTTTTTTTGTTTGCCCTATCTAAAGGCTATTATTGGGTTGCTTATGATGAACCTGGCTGAACCTTGTCTGAAAGGCGGGCATCTTTCAGTTTAGTCTGAAATTGCGGTCATATGCCTTAAGATGGAGAGGTTTTACGGTCATATACCTTAAGATGGAGAGGTTTTACATGCTCTTTCTGCTTCAGTTGGACTATTTAAGGCCTTTTGGTATATCAAGTTGGAAATGGCACTTGAGATATATTTGCAGCTGAATTTGGAGGATGCTTTTCCGTGGTCTGGCCACCTCTGCAGTGACTAGCGGTGGTGGAGAAGATCCAAACCCTGCAAAACAGGCTGAGCTAGTTACTCCAGGGAAAGCAGGGAGGAGATCAGCTTCAGAAGCACCTTGAAGGCACAGTACCTCTTTGAACTTCTACCTGCTACCATGTGGCTTAGGCTTTTTCCACAGCTTGTGTTCCTTGTAATTGCTCGTATCTTAATTGCTGTGCTCTGCTTTGTGGCAGTGTGGCTACAGAATGAAACACGTTACTTTTTATACTGATAGAACATTCCAAAGGGATATCTCATGTAGCTTATATTCCACATTTCAAAGTTTCTTGATGTTATTCTGTGATGATCACAAAAAAAGAGAAAATAAAGTAGCACATTTTTGTGATTTTTGCTATTTTAAAAGTTACATATTTGTTTCTTCTGGATATCTACCATTACGTAAAGGTTTTTTTAAGTGCTTTGGTTGCCTTCTTTCTAATCTTCCTATTTCTCCTTGTGCTGCAGGATCTGAGGGAGGAATGCATAAAGCTGAAAACCAGAGTTTTTGATTTGGAACAGCAGAACCGAACGTTAAGTGTGCTTTTCCAGCAGAGAGTCAGGCCAGCCTCTGACCTCCTCCTTCAGGTAGGAAATAGCCTTTGCAGAAGGAGAGCTACGAGCTTTACATTTCCCACAATTATAAAGTATTTTTCTTCTTCTTAAAGTTATGTCAATAAGCAGGAAATGATAGCAAACAGATTTAATATATTAGAATATCAGTTATCTATAATATGCCACCGTTGAAACTGAGAGCGTGCACCAGCAGACTGTGGCTACATATCATATGCTAATGTGGGGAGAGGAGCCCACCTGAAGAGTAGCTCACTTGCTAGATGCTTCTTCATTATGATAAATGGAAGGATATGGGATCATTATCCCTCTACAGGGGAGAAACTTGTGTTTCTTAACATTCTGCTTGGTGGTGAATAGCATAATGTCTTGTGAGAAGACAGCCCATTTATTTAACTTTTGCCATATTTCTTATAGGGACATAAAGTACATCTTCATAAGCTTTTTTTTAACCTTTAGTGGGAGAATGTAGCTTAGGAACCCGCTGACCCATCTCCCACTCCTTCGCCATTCTGGAAGAATCAGAGATACTTCAGTTGCCCTTTAGATTTGGCAAGGTCCATTATATTATGGATTAATCTATCTTTTCATTATCCTTTTGTGGAAGTGGAGTTGATTTGCAGTTCTCTTCCAGAAATCTGACCATGAACTGGGAGAATAGCAAATGAAGACCAATAAAAACTAAGCAGGTTTCTAGCTAGCAATGGGACAAATTCTGGTTTTAGTATTTTGTAAGTCTTTGGTGCTGGCATTAGAGAAAAGCTCATGAATATGTGGTAGAAGTTGACTGGGTAACATCGGGTAGATAAGTGGGTTTGTCATGTAATTACTTAAATCCTCTGATGTAGCACACACTAACCTAAGATCAGGCCCTTTCAGTGTTGCTCCTGAGGGCTTCTCACAAGCCCCATCAAGTTGGCTCATTTGTTGAGGTACCACGGTCTTAGGCTTAAACCTAAGGGAATATCCAGCACAGGGGCAAAACTCAGAAGGCATGAGCAGAGTGACACCAGGTCACCAGACACCCAACTTTGCCCTTGGTAGCAGGGAGTGCAGCACAGCATAAATTTAGGCAGAATCTGCTCTCGTCGAGCGAAGTGGCAGTGGAGCAGAGTTGATGGGTGCTTGCAGGCTGCCACGGGGCCCTTGCTCTGCTGGTGCTCCCGGCTCTTGATACCGTGTTGAGTTAGGCGTTGCCAGGTCAGGACCCTCGTTATTCTGCTTTCTGCTCCCCCTCCCCTGCTTCCTGCCCTGATTGTTCCTCCTTCCTGGACTCAGGTTGCTGGGAGAGCTGATTGCTCTTTATTCATTCAGGGTCTCTGACATACCGACAGCAGCACAGACCTTTATCGCTCACTTCTGGCTTTGGCTGTCACATCACCTGCTTCTTCTCCCAGTTTATTTCTTCTTCCTTTTTTTCCGCCTTCAACTTGCCTACCCCTAGTCCTTGTTACTGTTGGGTCAGATTGCAGTAGAGTCGCATGCTGCACATTCTTTGCTCCAGAGTTAGCTCTGCTTCCCAGTTCCTTGTGTGGCAACAACAAAGCCCCGTTATTCTGGGCATATTAAAAAAGTGTTAGGCAGCACCTGCCAAGGAGAGAGGGATCAAGGCCCTGCCTTGAGTTCTCTGCAACTGGATTGTGTCACTGCTGTGAAAAGAAGAGGTGAACCTGCCTCAAGTAGAAGAAAGAACTGAATAATTTAGTAGGTTTTCCTGATGGATTCAAACTATTTTTTCATCATTGCTCAGCAGACAGACCCCAAAACAGGGTTCCCCCTCCCCCTTTTCACATTCTTTGTCTTCATCAGCTGAAGAAAAAAGGAGAACCAAGATCTCGCTTAAAGTCCAGGTCTCCCAGATGGCAGCAAAATGTGCTGTTATCTCCCTGTACTTGCTATTCCCAGATTTTAAGCCTCTAGGGGAAAATGACAAAGAAATTGGAGTGTATATCACTGTTAAAGTACTTCATATGTCATTTCTACAGTAAAAGGAAGCAGTAGTTTTGTGAGTTTACAGAAATTAATCTATCATAACTTTATGCTGGACTTCAATAAATGATACTTAATTAGTGGTCTTGCAGTCTGAGAGGTAAAACCTGAAGAAAAAAATTTCCTTGTGATTGAAATTAAACAAATAATATTACTTGTATGCATAAAATTGATGAACAATTAGGATTATGTCCTTCTGGTAATCCTTAAATCTGAGGTTTAGAGCAGTAGCCGAATATTTGCTTAAAGCTGTTGTCATGTAGAAGAGTAAAGATAAGGTTAAGGGTATTTCAGTTAATAATTCATGTCCATATTCAAAGTGAAAGGACAAATACTGCTAATTTGACTTTTATACAGATCAATTTTACTTACATGCTGATCTCATCCTAGGAGCATTCACAGTTAACACAATCACAGATTTTGAATAATGCTGCAGAATTGGGCACAAGAAAGATTTATTGTATTGAACAATATAATTGTATAATGTTAGTTACTTTTTTTGGCATATCATCTTCTGCAACTTGGTTGCACATGACCATCAAATTATTCTGTGATTGGCCCTAGGAAACTTCTGCAATAAAGATAAAATTATTTTTAAACCATAAACATCCTTGACATCTCATCTCAACAAAAATATGGACATCATTCTAGTTCAGAGTCTGTGTAATGGACATGACTGATTTCAAAGTAGTGACTCACCATTATCATAAATTTCTTTGTATTTCTTTTATGATCTTAAGCAAAGTGTATCTGTATGTCGTATTCTCTGAAGTAAGTTATAATTTACAGTCTTATTGATAAAAGGGCTTATCCAAATGCTTTAAATTTGACTTCAGAATAATGCCCTGTGTATAATCCTGATTGCACTCTGTCGCTTCTCCTCATGCTTCCACCCAGATCAAAAGAGAGACTGATTAATACTGATTTTAAAAAAAATCCTTGTGAAAGTTTCACGATTGCATCAGGACTCCTTCACTGTAAAACTGTTATTTAGTATTACACTTTCATGCATTTCCAAAAAAACAAAAAGGAAAAGTATTCATGAAATTGCAGAGCCTGATAATATTTTAAAAGAAATAAGCTTTTTTTTTGAGGCATTTGATTATGTAGATTGCTATGTAAGTTCTTGGGCACGAAGAATTTTAGTGTATTTAGTGACCCAGAGGATAACTCTGGGTCCTGCAAGATTAAGTCGGGACACAAATGCTAAAGAGATGCCTCAGGCTATTTTGCATCACCTTTTTTGTGCTGTAGATGATTTCAAGATCTACCACATCTTTGTGGGGACTGTCTTACTAGCTGAAGAGTGTGATTTACAGAGCCGGTATTAGGGTAGATAAATAAGGAGGTGCCTGATCACATTTATTTATTGATTTATTTTAATTCTGCCTGAAACAACTTCCTAACAGAGAAGAAGCCTTAGAAAGGTTTTTCTTTCTCAGCACCACCTGAAGAAAGTGTTATTTAAGCAATGATACTAATTAAGGTCTAGCGCTGAAGAGTAGCTCTGCTCAGTCAGTCTTCATTTTCTGCAATTACGGCAACTGCTAAATAGGGCAGCTTGCCCGTCATAGCAAGAGAGGTTTGGAAAAGAAAACTGGAAATTACATTTTAGTTAGTGGCCTTATATTTCATCTAACACTGGGAGAAATAGTCAGGATAACAGACAGTTTAATATTTAAAATTGGATAGAATGAAACTGGGAGGAAAAGGCAAGTGTGTGAACAAGAAGTTACTGAGGGGACTAGGTAAGTCCAAAGACAGGGTAAAAGAATAGGGAAAAAAAAAGCCTCAGGTGAAACTTCTGACCACTCCTTTGGTTATGGCCATGTACGGTATCTATGAAATATGTTTAAAAGTAGACATCAGTATCACTGTATGTCTTGCCTTGCTTAATTTAAAATGAAGCAGTGTTAATAGAAGCTTTGAACTACTAAAATCACCAAAATACAGATTTTTTCCCAACTTTTTAGCTGTGATTTCTCACAAGAAGGCATTGAACCTGTCTCTGAAAATAAGTATTCTGCTTTGGCTGCACTGATGACTTTTACAAAGAGTGATGATCATTTCCTTGTATTATGTCTCTCCTTTTACATAAATGTTAGCTGAATTATTCCCACAGATGAGGTCTTGGTTTCACTTTTTGCCAAGAGATTGCTGCCACAGGCATGCAGGGAACCTTCAATGAAAGGTGTAAAGCAGTGGCAGGTAGCAACATTTACTGAGTTGATTTATTTGATTAAATAAGTAATACAATTTCTATAGTTGGGAAAGCATAAAATAATATTACTAATCATAAGATTTACAGTATCTCTGATCCCAAACTATATTTTCCTTTCCATTTTTATTTCTGTCATAAAAATTCCGCTTTACTAACCCTGGAACAAAGCAGGGAGGGCTCTTAAAGCATCTATCTTTTTCCCTGTGTTTCCCTACCTAGTTTCATTCATTACTCGCAGATGTTTCACACTACTTAACTGCACGTCTAGAATTTTGTCCAGAATGCTACAGCACAGTCTGCTAAATTCTCAAAAGGTTAATTTAAATAATAACTACTTTGTCATGGCTGCATTGACATTAGCTCTCATAATAACCTGACAACTCTGCCCTGACATACGAGTGAGAGAGTAAGTGCACACACTTAGATGGAAACAGTTGTACAACTTAGCAGGAAGGGGTAAATTGCACCAACGACGTTTTAATATATGAGAAGACAAAGAGGGCAGTTAATTGTCCTCGCACCTGACAGCAGGAGATGGAAAGTTTGGCCTCAGAGACTGACCTCCCACTCAGGCGGCTTTAGACATGATGGGGTCTGCATGCAGAAGGGTGGAAGTGAGGTTGCATTGCTGTACAGTTATTAGATAGAGCAAATATTTAAGTGTTGCAGAAAGAAAGTGTTTGAGGTTTTGAAACTGAAGTTAAAGAACACCAGGCATTGCTAGAAAACAGTTTGTTGGCATAGAAGCGGGTATTGAAATAGGAGTCTTTGTCTGCTGGGCAGCTGCATAATTCATGCCTGATGGGAGGCAGCTACCCGACCTGTCCAGTGCCTCCTGGCCCTCCAAGGGCAATCTGAGACCATGATCATCAAATTATGCCCAAAGTCTTGAAATTCCTGCCCTTCGCCTGCTTATTTTCTTATTCCACGTTTGTTCCATTGCATCTGTCAGGATATGCTTATTTTCGCTTCATTCCCCTGCTACAATAATAAGTATAGAGCAAGCTGTATATATATTAAGTATAAGCTAGTGAGTTTTGCCCCACTTGCGGCTCCTGGCTGGACATGACCTGCAGCCTCCTGGAGTGCCCTCTCAGGTCAAGGGTAGCAAAGGTGTGGGATTACTGTCAGGAGGATCCTGTCCCGAGAAAGGCAACGCAGCCCTGCTGCAGTGTACAAATGATACAAGCATTTCTGTATATCAGATCCCAGATAGCAATCTTGTAAGGAACACTCAAATATTTTCTTTCAGACTCTCAGAGCAAATTAAGGGAGCATTTCTTCATTCAGAGTGCTGATATCATTATTTCCATCCTTGTATTATCTCAGTAATCTGGTCTGTGTCTACTTTCTATTTCTGTCATGCCTCTACTCAGCAACAGCATCTGAGAAGACAGAAATACAAAGCTCTGAATCTTTGGGTTTTATCTCGGCTTAAATCATCAGTGTGGAATAATGCATTAAAGAAGCATATTTCTTACTACCCTGTTTAGAGCCCCAAATCTATACTGAAGAAGCATTGCCCACGAACGATGTGATGGATGCACGAGAACCTACTGGTTAGGTGGACAGTGGCCACACTCAGTGAGGGATGCAGTGCACCTCATCCGTGTGAGAGAGGTGGTAGCTGTTACGGATAGTGGCTTTAACAAGATTCAGTGCCAGGGCTGCTGTTGTGTACTGCACAGAGGACAAGTTTCTGCAACATTTCAAAGGAGACCCTGCCGTTGAGTCCCAGGGTTAGGATTGGACTCCCTTGCTTTGGACTCCTCCTTAGAGGAGCCTGGGGGAGCTAGCTGCAATCTTAGGCCCAGGCTTAGTGAATGGTTTGTGTCTGAGGGGTTATGTGCACAGTCGCTCCCAGACACGGTTCAGCAAGGCTTACCAGCTGTTACAAAGCTGAGCCTGCTGCGTTCACTGAGCATGGCTCAAGGGTCTCTCAGCCCCGAGGAGTAACGTTTGGGGGAGTCCCTGCTGAAGGGGAGTCCTGGCATGCAGGAAAACTATAACTACGGAGGCTATAAAAGTCTCATTCTTAAAATAAAACATTTGCTGAGGTGCTTTGCTGCATCTAGATCTAATTCAGGCTCCCAAGGTTTTTTGCATAGACAGGTCATATTCTGTGAAGGGGAGTCAGAGCTGTCACTCACAGCATTGCAAACTAAAGAAATAAAGGACAGTCCACGTTCAGGGGAGAACAATATTTTATTATGAGAGAATCAGATTAACTGACTCGATAGGTTTGCTCCGTCTGTAATTTGTTTTGGTGATTTCCCTTCTTGTCGGTCTGTTGTTTCTCATTTCAGTGTCTAAATTCTTACCAATTTGCTCCCAAACAGAAAACAAGCATTAACTAAAGCTTGACAGGCATGCAGTTCTGCTGAGAATAATGTTTCTAATACAAAATTGCTCCCAAAAGCCAGAATTTCTTATGCTCATATAGTGTAACTATCCCTAAGAGATTATACATGAAATAAAATAAAAGTGCAGATAGGCTTTTCTATATCTGTACCAAATGACATTTTGTGACCCAGTTCTGAAGACAAAATTCTCAGATACCATGTCTAAAAATGAGCTTTCTCCATCACCCTAATGATAATAAATTGCTAGAGAAATACCAACAGTAGCAAATAAGATGAGTAAATAATCTTTAGGAAAGACAGAAATGATCTCTGTTGAAATATTTATGAATGATTTTGTGGAGGAAAGCAATACTACATAAGTGTAGTAGTAGTATTAAGTGTAGTGATGTGACAGGCCCAAGCCACAAAAGTAATGTTCTACTGCCTGTTATTTTAGTTTAGACAAAGAAAAACATTCATGAGTGAACTGTAGATTTCTTTTTATTTTATGCATGGATTTTTATTATCACTGATGATACGCATGGTGGCAGGAATCCGATACGGCATTTGAGACTCTGGGCAAGGATGTAGGCAAAGTCATTAAGCAGAACAGTGGTTTTTGTGCTTTTTTGCTGTCAATGTCTGCATTCAATATGGAAAGAAATCTGAAAAAATAAGCAAGGAATTACCATCATATATTCCTCTTCAAACTTGCCCTATGCTTCAAACTTTTAATATGCATTAAAAAGATGCACCTTTTTCTGATGGCAAAAGTTAGCATGAATTTGGTCTGGTTGTTAGTTGTGGAGTGCACTTCATGTGTCACATCTAAGAGTGCAATTTTGTGTCTTCAGGTCAACTTTTAAAACCTTCCCATTTCAAATCATGCAGTGGATTAAAGTAGTAGCCACTGCAGGTCCTTCTTAAATACAATCTGCATAAACAACAGGTGTGCTGGGTAATTGTTTTCTCATCATGGTGCATATTTCACACTCCATAACTCCCAAGTGAAATACCAAAAGAATGCATAAAATTAAATGATTCAAAGATTTAGAGGGTTTCTTTTCATTGCAATAAAGTGCAGGAATATAGTCATTATTATTACAGGTGTGTCATTTTGATCTTATTGCACTAATGGAGCTAAATACGTAAGCTTTTTGGTTATCTTAAAAAAAAAGATATGAGATTAATTTCGTCTGTATTGTTATGCATTCAGTACATCTAAATCTTCATCTATAATTTCCTTATTTTATAGCTGCCTTTTTTACTCTTTTTTTAAGTACAGTGGTAGAATTTTAGCATCTGAATAAATGAGAAACTGAGCTTTTTTACTTAAAGAGGTGTACCACTAAGTGCTCTACTTGATGGCATTTAAGCTGCTTAGATTTTATCAAGTCAGTGTAATTTGCTAGTAATTTAAAATTAAATCTTATACATTTCCTTAGATGAATCTATCTAACATTATGCTAAGTGTTTTTTAGCACATAGGATTACTCAGTAAGATTTCCTGTTGCCATCTGTTATGAAAAATACCCCACTTTTTGGCATATCATGGTATATACTCCGTATGTTTTATATACTATTACATATACCACACATGGAAGAAAGGCTTGGTAATTAGAGTGAAATGTTGCTCATAATGAATCATAAAACACCTAGTGAACCAACCCCATCCTTTAGTATTGAATTTTACTAATGCTCTCCTTTGTTTCCCAAATGACCTATCTCCTTTACCGATGCTTTGGATACTGGTAAGATTCAGATCCTCGTCCGAAGGCTCTGACGCTATTGACTAAATCTGTTGACTCCGCTGAGAATGTGAAATACTGTATTGCAAGATAAAATCAGAATAAGGATACTCAGTGAAACTGAAGAGTCCATTAATGCCTTAACTCTGAAATCACCCTTTAGATTTCTCTCTTGATAAGGACAAACTAAATGGAAAAGTTACCTTCATTAATATTTTACCTCCTGTCAAAAGTTACCTGTCATTAAATCTTTCCCAGTATGTTATTGACGGACATAAGTCTGATTTTTTTTTTTGCATTTTTAAATGGCATTCAGGCTCCGTTGTGCCTCTGGATGTGAGGAAGCCGTGTTTCATTAGTCACTTCCCAACGTCTGGGTGCAGGGAGGAGCAGTGATTTGTCTGTGTCCTGTTTGCATTACGAGGGCATCTTGAACATTATGAATTAAACTCCAGCTTACCGCATTAGAAGTATGAAAAACAGAGCATCAGTGTAATGGCATCCTGAATTGATACTGTGATTTAGCACTCTGCAGTAGATGGCCACTCTTCAGTTCATTTTCTGGTGTACAGCTTCCAATATGAACTACCTCCTTTTGTAGTGTTTCAACATTTTAAAAAATACTTTTATATTCAGTCTTATTTTAAAAACTGAAGCATTCCATCCATTTTTTTTAGAGATTTCTTTTTGCTCATGACCCATTTTTTCCCTCTAAATAAGCATCATGTGCCTCTTCCTGCAGGGTGGGTACCTAGGTGTGTAGGCACCATTGCTGCGTGTTACAGACACTGTAAGTGTGAACGTGAATCAGAGACTAGTGTTGCAGTTTCAAGGCTAACTTAAATTTATTCCATAAAATGGTCTGTAGGAGATACTTGACAATAATTTGACATATGGGCTCCCTGAAGACACAGAGAATAGCCTCAGCACTGTCACTAGTTCATGGGGGAATAACAAATGGAATTAACCTTTAATTTAGCTCTTCAGGCCCTTGCCTGAAGGAGCTAGGCGCTCGTGGATGCAGTCCCCGTGCTGAGCTCTTCTGAAAATCCGGTGCCGACCTGGGAGCTGACCCCTGTGAAATTCCTGTGTAATACCTCCTAAGCCCTGCTTTCATCTACGAGGAAAACTGCTCAGCTCTCAGGGGCCCGGATTGCTCACCCGACGCTCCTTCCCAGCGCGGGCAGCTGCCGAACGGCTCCGAGACGTCCGTCTGAGCAGCCCCGCCGGCTGGGCAGGACCCCCTGTGTTCTCTTACCGCTCCCAAACGGCGCAGTGGGACCGCAGAGGCCAAAGGCAGAGTTTGAAGTGCTTATTCGCACCTTCAAGTCCACAGAGCTGTACTTCGCTCACACACCCTATAAGTTTTGTGTATCCGCATAATTGTTGCAGAAGTTGAACTGCTGCTTAGATCCATGATTACATTTACGATTTTGCAGGGTGAGGTAGAAACAACCCTCACACATACAACAGAGATGCATGGTCATGGTGGAACTCCAGAAACTTCATTCTTAATAGAAGCAAAAGTTTGGGAAATCTGAGGAACAATCCCTAACCTGGTAGAAATTCTTTTAATTTTAGCATGGTAAAGCCAATAATTCATATGAGCTGGCAGTCTGCCCATTTCTTTTTTCTAAACCGTTCCTCAAAAGAGTATTTTGAAGAAAAAGGGGTTAGAATAAAGTACGGTGTATCCAGACATTCAACTAAAGCTACAAAGGTTCTTCTTACTTGAAATTTTTCTGTCAGAGCCAAAAACAATGCATCAGTGTTGGAGAGAAAACAAGTATCTAAAAGCCTTTAAACTCACAATAAGGATATTTTTTGAAATCTGCCTCTCGCTTTTCCACTTTCTTCAGACCATCTGACATCTCAGCAATATTAAAAAAAATGTGGAGGGATGGAGGAACTTTTCAAATGCCTAACACTGAGGCAGGGAAAATATGGCTTGTTCAACATTAACCTTGACAGATTCAGGCTCTTGTCATTTGAATGAATGAACCTTTCTAGTGTCTAGCTTGCTGGACCTTGAGAAACAAGGGAAGGATTGTAAAAATGAGGAAGGATTGTAAAAATGGTGCTCATCGCCCTTGAATTATTTTTCTGCATAAATGAATGATTTGAGTGAAAACCAAATGAGGATGAATCTTGCTCACTTGAGTCACCTGTTTGTAGCCAATGAGCTTCCATGCAAAACAGTGCTTATCCTCTTCTGTTGCCATGTATTGATCTCAAATATCTTCCCTGAGCCTTGTCTCTTCTTTTCCTCCTACAGGCAAAAGGTTAGAGTTAGATAATAGTATTAATTTTCCAGACATCTGCACATGTTTTAATAGCCTTTGGAAGGCTTGAAATGGTTTCTGTTTGACCACCACAGGGCTAAAATACCATTAAGACCTAGATTGTAGCAATACATAACAATCATAGCCTTGTAGTTCAACCTAGCAATAAAAAAACTAATTTATTTTATCGGAGATTTAAATTAATCTGATGAACTCCTCTCCGAACAGGAGCTGTAACACCACTGTTTCAGCAATAGCATGGGCACGTGTATTTTGAAAAACAGATATAAGGCTGCAACAAACCTTGTGTACTTACTTGTGAGTGTGTGTTGGTGTGTGCATTCCTGAGACCATGGTGTTATCCTTTCCATCATCTCTTCCTTCTTAGACCCATCAAGAAAAATTATGATTAATAGATCCAGGTCAGGCTCCATTCTTTTTTCTTTTTTCTTTTTTTTAACTGCTCTGAGAACTGGATTATTCACGTGAGCAAAAGTCATTCCTGGTCAGTAGATTGAGTTTAAAATAACTTCTAAAATAGACACATGCAGCTAATAAGGATAGTTTTAAAAATCTGTGAAAGCAACATCTAGATCTGAGACAGTTTTCATTTCTAAGAGAAAGCTTCAGCTTATCCCATTATAAAGTGATAAAGCAGCATTTGATAGCAGCAGCTTCTGTGATAAAATGATCATGGCAGCACTGAGAAAGAATCTAATAGGGGAATTGATCTGTAGATTCCAATTCTGTAAGAGCCAACATCGATCAACATAAATGTCAATAACAAGATCGTATTGAGGTCTGCCTAATTCCTTTAGATGATTTGGGGGCAAAATCAGAAAGAGAATGTGAAAATGAATTTTAAACTGTAGGAATCAAAATGACAAAGACAAAAATTATGCTGTGCTGCCAGAAATATCCCTGGCTGTCACAGTGTCAGCACTTCAGCAATGTGCCAAAATTAGCGGGTAGCATTTGATCAGAAAGTGATTGATAAGGCAACACATACTGCATAAATGAGAGTACTTAAAGAATGTTAAAATCTGTGTTTCCATGTTAAAGTATTTCTTGAGTACGGTCAAAAAAATAGAAGATAATTGCCTTTTTAGTGTTAAAGCAGTGATACTGTGTGTAAGGCATGTCATAAAAGATTAATGCTTCCTTGCCACAAAATTTTGAAGTACAAAATCCTATTCTAGACTGCTTCCGACCACTCTGAAATGTTAAAGCAAACTAGCTGTGTGTGTAAGGTAACAAGGAAAGATGTCAGAATGTGTAGGACTCTGATGCTCACGTAATTCAGAGCACCTGCGAGATGCACTCATTTGGCAAAGTGGAATTAACATATTAATTAATATTAGATGAGTGGAAAGGTGTTTATGAAAAGCATTTATTGCTTTTTATGCTAAACGAGTGCAGAAAAAAATACAAGTAGATACTTGGTAAGAGGATTGTCTGTTCTATAATACTTTTTTTTTCATAAAACTGCTGTCGTACCATACACAAGGAGTCTTCCCTGAACAAGCTCATTGAAAACATTTATTTCATAAATTATTTACATTCTGACTAGCTGATTATCAGGTCATTGGTGTAAACTGTTGACTTTACAGTAATTACACACCACAGGGGACTTTATACATGTACTCTCCTAAGAAAATAAATTAGCTCATTTTATTAATACTGCGGTATTTACAGACGCCTACCGTCATGTTATTAAAATGAGAACTAAAACTTTGGAGTCTTGGAGCTTGAAAATGCTGATAGAGATATAAAATGAAAACTCGGATCAGAGAGGATTACTTTGTGGTTTTCAATGCAACTTTTATTTAAAACAGTTTATAAAAAATAATAAAACTGGGGGATTTGGAAGAGGAGTAATTTGGGGTTTTGTCAACTCTCTGAAGAATACAGAGAGATTATGTTATTTATGTTTATGCATCAAATGTCTGACAAATACCTCCCAATTTATACCCTAGGACATCAGTTCTCAATCATCTCGGTTACTCTAGTTCAGTGTTGTTGCCTATCTCTGAAAGGCTCGGTTAGAGCAGAGGGTAACAAGACTGTAGCAGCCGAAGCAGATGCAAGCGAAACCTTTGTTTTATTCTTTGTGCTGGATTTGCCGTGTTAACAGGATTTTCTGATGTAGTCCTAGCACCCTAATCTTCCATACAAATGTTTGTAATATCATACCCTTGTACTTCGTCTTGGATGTTGTCTGTTAAGTCTCAGCAAACTCGCCTGGAGGATTTGCGAGCAAAATCAACAAACTGCTGTAAATGCTGCGTTTGAATGTTAAGCCTGGCATCTTCTGTATCAGCAGACTTCCAGTTTTTTAGCAACTTCACCCTGACAAGAGGGCAAAAACATCAAAAACAAATGGAGGAAAAATCATATTAGAACTTGCATGGTAATATTTTTCTAAGATTAACAGAAAATCAAAATCACTTGATGAAATTTCCAGAATAGCTGGAAGCAGCCTTTTTTTTTTGTACAAAGGAATGATTTAGCTTACTGAAATATATTTTACACTTAATCCTTTAATATTCACTTTGCGTATGGCTCTTTCTGAACAGTACAGTGAAGCTTTCAGTTCTGTTTGCTGCTGGTAAGACCAATAAATAAGTCTCCAGCTGCTCGCAGAAGCCCCTGTGGGGTTATCCTGGGGTTAATTTACTGGGATTAACCCACTCTACTTTGGGGAAGGAAGGAGTAATTCAAACAGTCAAAGGCTGTTGGTTACCTCCTTTAATTTTAGTTCTCATTCTGTGCTAAAGCACATCCCAGCCGTAGGATGAGGGAATTCCTGGAGAAGGAAGACCTTACTGGCACCTTGTCCTTTCCCTCTGCCTTGGCTGCTCCTTGATGCACAGTGTTGGTGCCTAAGGGAGCTCGCAGGTAGAGGTTGATGGGTCACCTGCACTATAGGTACAAGGGAAAATATGAGTCCAGAGATTCACTGCAAAGGACCCTTAGGGAGTCAAAGCTGTTTGCTTTACCCATAGGTGTGTAACAAATTTGTAAGGAAAAGACCTAAATGTGAAAGTGCAAAACGTGGAGCTGTTGCCTTGCTCCCAGCAAATGCCACCCTCATGCTGACAGCAAGAAAAATTCCTACCTGATCGTAGTGTTTCTTCCCTTGAAAACTCTCAGCTATTTTCTCCTGTCTCTAGGAACAGCAGTTGTTCTGTTATTCTACTTCAGCTAATGCTTCCTCTCTTTTTGCACACACTAGTGAGAATCTAGAGAGAAATTCACCTCTATGGATATTTCTGCCTAGGCGGCAACATTTTATTTTGAGAAGAATTATTTAACTGTGTCTTGCAGGGCAGAAATACATGAAGAATGTGAGTGTTTATCCTGTGCATAGGAGACCTGATCTCACTTAAAGGCACCCCTGAAAAGTGACAACAAAAGTCTGAGGTGATTTAAATTGGCAGAATAAATAGTAGTTGTGTCGTTGATTATTAGAGAATTAGGATGAAAAGAAGACAGATTTTTCCACCATGAAATGTCCTTGAAAGTGCCCTAAAGGGTATAGGTATAAAAATAGATTTGAGGTGGCATATGACATGCACAATAACTCCACCAGGAAAGTGTCTTTCTTCACATTCAATAAACTGCTGGAAAGATGATGAAAAACTCCTAACTAAACTGGTTAACGGCTGGGAAGCGCTCAGTGTGAGAATCACTATTGTCATTAGGAGCTGTAAAAATGGAAAAAAATAATTCTCTGTCTTTGTTTTAGTGATGGCCGTGAAGTTCTCTTTAGCTGAGCAGGAGGGCAGGACATAGTTCTGAAATTCTGTTAAGTATATATATAATATATAACATTATGTAACTACATAATATAATAATATATAATTTCCAAGAGTTGAAGTAAGTATCATATTTTCATTACATCAATTATATGTAATAAAACACCAGGCATTGCTGTATATTCACAATATGCAATTTCAGTAACATTTCCTATATTTCACTACACTTCTGTTTCATATTTATCTATCTTTTATTGACGACCATTTGTTTTGCTCTCTTTAGAAAGCAGATTTACCATATGCCGCATGTGTGTGCATTACAAACTCTAGGTTGTCTGTTAAATCTGTTTGCACATTCTGATGCTGGGCTCCGTTTTATTATTGTTTTTACCTTTTTTCCTTATACTTAATTGGGCTTTTATTTCAGAGCATTTAATGTATGTAAAGTTCACATTTAACATTTTGATTAGCGAGTGATCTGAAATAAGTTAATGTCTGATGGAAAAGGTGAAAGATGTTCTCTCTTCTGCATGTGATTGTCCCCACACATAATTTTGCTTTGGTACTTTTGTTTGATTCTTTTTTCTTCTCTAGTGTAAAGGGAATGTGACAGAGTTGTATTTCTGTAAGACCCTTGAAAAGTGAAGCTCATCCTCAGTGTCATTATTCCATTGGATGTGAATTAAAGATGAACAAGGGGATGGGGATCGTGAACGGACGAGGCCATAAACCGAGGTTGCTAGAAGCAGCCCTCTCTTTTGATGAACCTCTGTCACTCCTATAAAGAGCCCACTGTATCGATACCCTTCTTGCTTTGTATTTTTTTTGGAATGTTTTTGATATAGTTTTGGTAGCGTTACCAAATTTAGTGTGTCGGGGGCAGAATAGGATGGTGCTGTTGCTGCCTGTGCCCTTGAGAGGTTTCCTGCTTTGGAAAGAAAATTATTAGAAGTGTGGTGCATGAAGCCAGCAAATATTTGCAGCTCCAGAGCACCGAGGAGGAAAAAGTCCTCTCTGAAAATGTCTCCACGATTCCTTCCCCGTGAGTGATGGGCTTTGGCTCGTGTGAGAGAAGCAAAGCCAATTGATTTAATAGCAATTAACTCGTCCAATATTGGAGAGTCGCGTACAGTTTGGCATAATTCACTGAAAACTGTTCTGGCAATGCTGCAGGCCATTAGGCATTTCAGAAAAAAAAGGAGATGGGAACTGCTAGATATTCCATACGGATACCAGCGAGATGCACACAGGCCCGGGGTCTCCTCTGGCACAGCCCCGTGCTGAGAGGCTGCAGCCCTCCTTCGTCTTCCTCGAAACACTCCGTGAGGAGATTGCTGGGAGACAAAAAACACCTTTCTGCTTGATGGATCGGTCATCTGCCTGCTGGATAATTGTATTTCCTATTGCACCTGCTATAATAGGTTTCCACCTAAATTATCAATTTCTTTGTTTTCATTTTTTTGTGGGGCTTACAGGAGTTAATCCTGCCTGTGAAGCACGTTGCTTTTGCTTTGTCTCTGCTGAAAAACAAGAGAGGCAGGAGAGAGCCCTGGTAATAGCGGCTGGCAAATTGCCGCGGCGCCCGCACACATCCCGGGGCTCCCCGCCAGCGGTGCAGACGTGCCTGGCCCTGCTCCCACTTTTCCCCAGGCCTCTGCAGCGCATGAGATGCGGAGCACCAAGGCTGATGTTTTGGCTTCGTGTTGAAGCCTCCACATAGGCTGAGCTGTGCTGCGCAAGCCCTTCTGCGTCGTGGTCGGCCACGCAGCCGCCCGGGCACGCTGTTCCGCCGGGAAGCGGCAGGAACTCGGGATCTGGACTGTGGCATCCACAACTAAGCGTGGAGCGCGAAGCACGCGGCTGCTTTGCTCAGCTGAGAAGAAATCAAGATGTGCAGCTAGCACGATCCGTCCCTTCGTTTTGAGTGGATCATTAATGAAATCCTTTAGGAATAGTACATTTTCCCCTCTTTTTGAACCAGCAAGTGGAGAAGCGAGGAAAAATAAACGAGAAACAATTTTCTTATCTTACACTTTTGTAATTGGATGACTTGCTTCAGTGCTGTGTGTCCATATTTAATTAACGCTTGAACTTGGCCTCGGCTCTGCGCTTCGTTAACGCGAGGCGCTCACTGGCTGCCCATCCATTCCGGTTTATTTGCATGTGTGGGGGGAAGTATTTCCAGTGTGAGAAGCTTTCCTTCGATACAGACATATAATCACCTTATACTTCTTGGAAAGCCACTTTCCTTCCTCCTTCATTAATCTTTTAGCCTGACGATTCACCCCTACAGAGTCTCCTTGCCACATGGCTGGGGCAGGAGCCCAGTCCCCAGGGGTTTTTACCCTGTGCTCTGCTGGGAGGTGCTCTGTCTTTGGTGAATTTTCATGGAAATTTATTATTTCTAAGTGGACTGGTCTGTGGCTTTAAGTCTGATCTAGACAGTAACAGAGGGCACTGAGCTCCATTGGATGGCTTTATAAGGATTTTTTTTCCCCGTTGAAATGCATTATGTTGCTGGATAAGTAATGAAATATTCAAAATACATTGCTTGGAGAAAGATAAAGAAAGCTTTACAAACACAAAGCTATATAGCAATATTTCTAGAGTACTTTTTTTGAGAAAATACTCAGGGATTCATCCACCTCAGCTCTCCCCAGTCGCCAGCTCTATTGCATGGATCCAGCCATAGGAATTTGCGCTAAAACATCTGTGAAGGCAGAAATAGGGCGATCAGTTTCACTGGGGAAAGTAATTCCTCTGCAAAGGGCAAGTACAACAGCTGTTCCTAACATCAGTGATTCCTGTTTCTGAAAGAAAAAAACAAAAGCGAAATTTTCTGGTGGTTCAACTATACAGCTGGGAGTATTGTCAGGAAAAACATATGTACTAAAGCAGTAAACCTGTGAGCTTGGAAAGGCTTTTTACCTAGAGCAAATCTTGAGCAAACACTCGACAGCAACTCTTAACAACAGCGTCTTAACGGGTGCACGCTGCATAGCCAGGGCATAGACACGACTGGGGTTACAGCCCACGCACCCTGGATGCAGGTAATGAAAAGCACGGTGGATACTGAGTGCTTGGGCACCTACTTCTAGTCAATAATGCGCTGGATGAAATGTGGCTGTACCAAACATTGAGCATTGGAGCCGTTTCCCATCATCTGCTGCAAGAGAATAGTACTTGCTAAGGAATCACTGCATAAAGCCTTGGATGAATACGCAGCTTTGAGAACTGACTCCCAGATTAAAAATCAGTGGTTACAAAAAGAGTGACTAAAACATCTGGAATAGACCCCCGTTTTTCTTTCATGGTGTCCTTTGTCACTGATTTCAGTGGGCTGTGAGTCAGAGTCTCTAGCACAATGTGTCGGTCCCATGGCTGACAAGATAGCAGGTACTTCTTTTGAAGTCATCAGCCAAGGTGTTTACATAAATCATGGATTTTATTGAAACTGCAATTAAAACAACTCAGGCTTAATGCACACTGAAAGCCTTGGTAATTAGTACACAGGTGAATATGAGGGAAATGGCACCGATTTAGCCATCCTCTCAGTGAAAAGTGAAATAAAGTACTGTGCATGTATTCGAACAACGTGTGAATATTAATGCTCAAAATCCTCTGAGTCCCTAGTTCCCTGATGCAATTATTTTCTATTCACATTAATTGTTCCTAACAGATGACATTAATGACTTAGAGTTAAAATGTGTGCAAGGGAAGCCTTCACCAGATCAATTCTGTTTAAAAATAGAGTCGTTTTTACTCAATCATTCACTCAAGATGTAGCAGTGCCAAAATAAAACAACATTAACAGGTTGATTGATTTGTAAATGTTAATTCTGTAGTTCATTTTTTTGTTTTGTTTTTTTTTCCTGAAACCTGTCAAACACTCAGGATAATGGTGGGATCCATGTTCATTTGTCATTGCTGCATGCGGAATTGTGATAAGTTGTAAACCAATGACTGGGAGAAAAAGGAGTTTGCTTTAGCTGAAGAACCATCTCTTCTTCATAGAGCAAGTCCTGGGCAAAGTGAGCAGAAACAGCAATCCCTCAAATTAGAACAAATCCTCCTTAACCCCAGAGTCTTCATTTCCCTTGAAATTTAAACACAGAGTTTGGAATTGTAAAAATGCTGATGTGCTGCATAGTTGACAAACATTTATGCTTAAGTCATTCCCTTCTTCCCCCTCTAGAAACTCCATTCGCGCATCTTAGATCTCTCCTCCGGAGATTTGCTTTTGGAAGGGGAAAGGAACAGAAGCTTGGTGCCATCTCGGACTGCCGATGCTCAGACACACGTGAGTGTTTGTGCTGCCCTTGTCTCCCTCGTCGGGAAACTTCCCCTTTCTTCCTGCTGAAGTGCGACATCGCGGGCGAACCATAAAGCCGGGCGTTGAATCGGAGCACCGTTGGGGCAGATAATGATCCTGCATCTTCTTTCTGTTCTCTGAAATTCAATATTGTGTTCTCAGTTGATATAGTAAGCACATAGTGTCGCTCTGTGCAAAAAAGCATAAATCTTAGCAGTGTCCCCAAGATACCTTTTTGGGTATTGATTACATCTCAGAATCTCTGAGAAATGGTCAAGGAGCTTTTTATTAAAGCCCATGTACCATATTATTCATCCTACTTTTATGATATATTATGTATGAACTTTTAAAAATTCATGTCTCTGCATTTTTTTTTTAGATGGCGTTAGCGTTGTGCTTATTTGGCAAAACTTTAGCCAGTGTGGCTTTCATGTTTCATTGTCAAAGAGAAAAGTAGCTGAAAAAACAAAAGCCACATAAAGATAGAGGGAAACAAAGAGAACAAGAAGAGAACGTTGTACCTGTCCGTGCCTTTGATCTTGAAGTACAGTAGTGTCAACAGAAATGTAATCTGCTTTGTAATACATATTTTAATGAAAAGGCATTGTCTCAAAGGTTCACAAAGATGCTAACAACCCTTTGCATAATATGTAATTTAGCTGAAGGGTTAGGGTTTTTCTGAGCATATAGTTTTGTCTCTATAATTGTTAGATTCTTTCAATTCTCTGTCATTTTAGTAACAATTATGTGTTTTAATTGCTATGTTGCAGTCAAGCTCTTGTACACCATTTTCATTAAAGGTAATGATTTAAAACTCATGATTACAAAAAATGCAAATTCCATAATGTCATTTAATTAACTGATGTACAAGTTAAATATATTTATTTGATAAACATACTATTGAAAGTTCTTTCTCAGAGAACAGAGGCAAATGGCAGGAGAAAAATCCAGTCCTGTTCTAATGATCTTAATGCAGTCCAGAAATAGGGTAGACATCCTACTTCAGAGTCTCTGCTTATGTGATTTTTTTTTTTACAGATTTCTCCTCTGTTTAAACAATAAAAGTGATTACTGTAATAGCCCACTCTTGCTTTCCCTAGGTTTCCGTCTGTTTTTCTCGCTGCAGGAACTATAGGAGCAAACGCCTTTCTTTTGGTGCAAAGGAAAGGGGTGTGAGTGAGGGGATGGAAAGACCAAGCAGTCTATCCCCAAGCCAAAAGCAGAGGCATCATCCTGCCTCTGATGGCAGGAACAGGAATTCCTCCCAAATCGAGAGGATTTAATGGCTTTTGCTCCCACCTGGGTTTGACTTCCTGAGGGAACATGTACCGAGAGCTCCCGGAGGTGAAACTTGCTCTTGCTGCCTCTAAGTGATGTTCCCATTCATAGGCTTTCCCTGCGACAGAGAAGAATGATTTGCCCTGTAGTTACGTTTGTCAAAACCAGAACATTATTATGTCAGCTGAGCAATGAACAACTGTACCGATGAACCCCCTTGGCAGGAAGAAATGTGCTCCCTGCCATTTAACTGAGAAAAAGGTTCAGCCCTAGAGCTATTAAATGGGAAGAAGTGGGTGAGAAAATGGAGGAAGGTAGCAAAAGTCCAAGCAACATGTTAGTGCATGAGAAGTGCCTACAAACTGCACATTTTCTCCCCAAGATTTGCATGAAGAGGCTGTGTTTCTGCTGCATATATTGGGTTTTGGTATAATTTGTGGACTCCTAACTAGATTTCTTTGCATCTTCCTGAATATAAAGGTAAAAGTTTTGTCTAAGCAAAACTAATGTAGACTGTAATAAATTTTAAAAAATTAATAAATATTCTTTAGGGTTGCAAGATTGTTTTCTGCCATAATGAAATTGAAAAGAAAGTTTGATAAAAATGCAGTCATGTCATTCTGTCTGGCATTCCTGCTAATTAAAAAGATGTCTGATTCTGTAAGAAAGCTAGAAGCATAACAACAGAAGAGCACAGGCACTTAACATTAAAAAAAGCTCTAACATTGTTAGGCACAAGAGTATCAGTTGGAAAACAAATTAAAGGCATCCTAGATACTCTTTCAGAGGTTTAATATTTTACCTAAAGTGCTATCTGCTCTTCATTACTCTCTTCCTCAAAGCTGGCACTTAGTCACAGTCAGCTGAAATTGCATTTGGAGAAGGGCGATAACTACACAAGTACTAAAGGCAGCCATAAAGTGTCAATAAATTGCATAAGCAAGAGGCTTCAGCTGTCGCCGAGTGACACCAAGATGGATGGTCCTACGTCAGAGAGTTTCTTAGACAAAGCTTTGAACTAGATAGGAAACCAAAATTAGACTGTAACGAAGAGATTCCATTCTCAGTGGACGTTCTGCTTGGGACACTAAATTAATTTACCTTGTCCGGTGTGTAGAGCCTCATCTGTTACATTGTAGGGCTATAATGCAGTTGTCAAGATGTACTTGTACTCTTATAACTTTGTTTTCTGTATCTTACTGAAGCACGCTGCTTACGTACGAAGCATAATTCAAATAGACTCAAAATGATCTTTTGCAAAAGCAGATTACTGGTTCAAGAATGAAGGAAGAAGCACGGAGGCCTGTGGATTTTGTCCAAAACATATGAAAAACGTAGCAATTTTTTACTTTAGTTCTCTGTATTATTTTCCCCAGATGCTAATGGCATAATATGAAGGTGCAAGTAGCTTACTTGCTGGGTTTTGTCCTGCTTAATCAGGGGGAAGAAAAGTGATCTTTTCCCAGCCCTGAGATATTTCTTTTTCTTCTCATGTTTTAGGAATGCCAGCAGAATGTGAAATCCAGTATACCTGTCTTGAAATGCCACAGTCAATTAAATATGACAGGTCCCAACCGCCTGTATCCCCGGAGCAGCTGCAGCAGCAGCGAGCTCTCCCTCTCAAGTGCTTGCAGTGAATATTCCAGTGGTTCCTCCTACACTTGGAATGATGGGAAAACATGCAGCAAAAGGGTAAATCGAATTAATTTGTTTCATTTATTAGCTTAAGTTCATTTGAAACAAGATTAATTGAATGGCTGACTGTTTCTGAAATGTTTTTTCTTCTCTCCTATATATTTAAACCAGTTGTCACTACACTGAGTTCTATCTGCCCTCCTCCATCTCTCCCTCTCCTAATTTTTTTTTTGCAATTCTTTTATCACTGCAATTTGCTCACAGTTTTCTCATTTATTCTGACATTTTTTCCATCTTTTACAATCCTGTTTATCTTAATCCTTTCATTCATACTGTTATTCTTGCAGGTTTTAGGTGTGCTGCACCCTTCACATCACTATGAAATCCTGCATTAAAAAGGAGCAATGCTATTAATAGCAAAGAATGCAACATAATGCCCTATGTAACTCCTAATTCTCTTTACTAAGGTGGTAACTGGCACTTTTGAGTAATATGTGAGTTTTATTTTATCTTAACAGTCATCCATAACCTGGGATAAAAGAATAAGCATTGGCTCTTCACTCCCAAGCAACCTCTCAAGTCCTGCAGATGATCTACCTCCAACTCGTATCAAGGAAAACCATATCCTACAAGGGCTGAAGAAGTTACAGAAGCAAAAAATACTACTTGAGTCACCTTCAGTAATGTCAAAATGGGGTTACAAAGATTGCATGAACTCCAATGAAGGCATTTATTCCCCAGGAGTTAAATGTGGCAGCCATAAAGAACAGGCTCACTGTAAGCCAACGGAAATAGGCAATATTTGCATTGAACATAACAAAACTTTCTCTTACGATTCAGATTTGCACGATGACATAGACGACGACTCTTCCTCTTTACTGCTGCTGCAGGAAGTACCAAGCAAGGACTGCAGGATCTGTTGTAACAAATTAACTCACAGTGTTTCTGACAGCCTATTTGATTGGGACCTCAGTAGGAAACAGTTGCCTGAAAGAAGCTCATATTTTAATTCAAAAGAAAGACCTGAAAAACTGACAAGTTTTGTCAGTGCATTTCAGGCAGAAGGAAAATCGTGCAGCAGAGCAGAGTTGCCTGAGTTGCAGTTAGATCAAAACCTTGTTAATGCGGGCTGGAAGGACCTTAATTTTCAGCTCTCAGATACTGATGACAATGAAATCTTGGATGAATTACATATAGAAAGCAGCGATGAGAAGAGTCCATCAGATCTGTTAGCAGCTCCCTTCCCCGAGAAGTACACAAAGACTGCCGAGACGCTCGTGGTGATGGAGAGTTCTCAGTTTGTATCTACAGACAGAGAAGACAAGCAGCCCTCTGCTCACTCAGATATTAGGCCAAAGACGTGTAACTTTGTTAAACAACAAACGGTTATAAAGAAGACCTCCTCTGAAGAGTGCATTACTGTAATATTCGATGCTGAGGATGGTGAGCCTATTGAATTCAGCTCACATCAAACCGGAGTTGTCACTGTAACGAGAAATGAAATTTCAATCAACCAGCCACAAACTAGGTCCAGTGCAGAATATACTGAACTTATACCTCAGGGAATAGCTAGTTTGCAAACAGGAACTAACGCTAGAAAGTACACTGCTTTAGAAAGACCTGAAGATGAAACTGAGAAAAGGCCTGCAGAAGAAAATACAGGGAATAAAAACACCGTTGTCCCTGTGAGCTGCAGTGAACCTCCAGGCTGTGGGAGAGCAGTACTGCAAAATGCTCCGCGACAGAAACTAGTGAAGCCGGTGTATGATGTATCATACAAGGCCATCCCCAGCTCCACTGTGCAGGCAGGCATCAGTCAAAAGCCAAACCTGACTAAAATACCCAGCAGAGGGAAATTTTCTCCTCAGAAAACCATGATGACAGAGAGCGAGGAGACACCTGCACCTGTGTCTGTGGGACCTACAGCCCTTGAAAAATTGCCTGCTGTGCCACCTGTAAAGCTTTCCAGATTCAAAAAGGCACAAAGTCCTCCTCGTAACTTGGACTCAAAAGTCACTCTGCAGCTCCCAAAGTCCCCTGCCCACCCTTTACCCAGCCCAAAGCCTCCAGGTAGAAGCGACGGGATGAAGAACCCAAAGAGCCAGAGCCCAGGATCACCACTGTTGCCTCAGCACCTTATAGAGCCCAGTGACTACAGGGAACCTCCCACCAGAGACGTTCATTGCAGCGCAGCCACTGTAGATGCCCGGTCACCATCACCACCCCTTCCTCCAGGCAGGTCAACCTCACTGCTAATTAGGCCTAATTATGCTCATTCACCACCTGTATCTGTAAAGTCAGGAGCAGCTAGTTCCAGTGAAACAGCAAAAAATATACTTAAATCATCACCATTAAAAGGGACTGTGAACTCTGGCTTTCATAATCAATCTAGTCATGAAATGCAAGCAAAAAATATATCTTCTGGGGCCAAAATTGAATTATCTTACCTTCAGGAAAATGCAGAAGCAATTATGCAAAATAAATGCATATCTCAGCAAGCCCACAGCACATGCCAAGGACTTTCCAAATTTCCCACAAAGCAAGTTTGCCCCAAAGCCCCTGATCAGCTGCCTCTCTGCAGGAGCCGTGATTTTTCCAACGCAAATTTTCCAACAGCCAGGTCTTTTTCCCTAGATTGTCCATCACTGGAAACAACTTCTTCACCAGGTGCGTATTCCAGCAAAAAGGACACTTCCAGCAACAGTGGGATAGATCAGCCACAAAAGATGCCAAACCTTGTCCCCGTGCCCTCTCAGCGCCACACTGCAAACACGAATGAGCCTCAGCTCTCTCAGGTAAACAGTCCCCCAGTGTCAACACCATTCCACAGTAATAACGCTGCAAATGCTACTCAGAGCTCTAATGAGAAAGGAATGAGAGCCCGTCGCCCTGTAGGACTGAAATTATTTATTAAATCACCCCAACTTCTCCGAAAGAGCTCTACTGTACCGGGGAAGCAGGAAAAAGACAGCATCAATGCAGCTTCCAAAAGCAATGTGAGTGCATATAAGGGCAAGCAGGATGAATCGAGATGTACAAGCACCAGAGGAGCAGGGGACACCGAATTAAAAGACTCTAAGTCTGACACTGAAATAAAAGATAATTTTATTGGGGGACACAGCATAGACGCAGCGTCACCACTTTCACATGAGAACTGCAGCATGGTGGTGGACAGAGGAGATGGGTTAGAAAACAAGTTGGTGAAGAGATCTCTTTCCTCTAGCAACAAGTCACACTTGAAACCGGCACTGGGCATGAATGGAGCAAAAGCTCGGAGCCAGAGTTTCAGTGTTCACCTAGGGGAAAAGGCGTCTGGCCTCGGGACGGAGGGGCTTGGGAAGGTGCGGACCCAGATCATTACCAACACCTCCGACAGAGGAAATTCTCTAACAAGGCAGAACTCGGCCATGGAAGGACTTCAAATCAGGGTTGTTCCCGGCTCAGCAGTCACATCAGAGACTCTTTCAGCCATTCCTAAAGCCACAGAAAGTTCTTATTCTAGACAAAGTTCTCTGGGAAATGCGAGTACTGGCAGCAGCCAGCAGGGAAGCCCAAGCAGGCTGCCGTTCAGATCACCTCCAAGACTGGACTTGTTCCACAGCACTTCAAAAGGCAATGGACCCAAACCGCTTGCTCAGAAAGATGCCCGCGGTCTATCTGTCCTAGGTGAGAAAAGCAGAGAAAGTTTCAAACAAGAACCTCGAAATAAAAAAAGTGCCGTCCAAGCTGCAGAGCTGGAATTCACGGCATCAACTGCTGTCTCCTCTGAGCAAATTTCATCCTTTCAGAACCTGGATGGGCTGCGGTGTCCTCAGAAACTTGAAGCAATGAAGTCCCAAAGACAGCAGATGTCTTTGCAGTTAGCAGAAGCCTCTGAGAAGGTTACGGGTATTTTGAGTTCCCCTTCTCTACAGCCTACAATAGAGGAGAAAGTCATGTTATGCATCCAGGAAAATGTGCAGAAGGGTCAGGGGCAAAGCAAATCTCCCACTGCCGAGACTAAGCAAAAGACTGGGCCTTCCCTGGCAAGCTGGTTTGGCTTTCGGAAGAGTAAACTGCCAGCCCTGAGTAGCAGGAAAACTGACATGCCTAAAACCAAGCTAGAAAAAAAAGAAGCAAAAGTCTCCGGGTTTGGAATTAAGCAGACAAGAGTAGAGAAAAAAAAGGAAAAAAAGAAAACTGACCAACACTGTGAAATGGAGAGTGAAGTTAACAGGAAAGCAGACAGCAGTGATGCTATAGATGATGTTCTGAAGAGCAGAAATATGAGAACTTCCCGAGACATTCCTGACCAGCCTGGCTGTGAGCAAACCAAGGGCTCCAACCTGGCTGCATGCTCCCCAAAGGACAGCTTTATGAGAGAGCTTTTAAACAGGTAACACTTGGGGAGAAGGTTTGGGATGTGCCAAACCTGGCATCTCTAGCTGCTAAGCTCAGTGTATGTTGCTAAGACATCCTGCTAGCAAACGTTTTGTACTCTAAAAGGGACTTTAAAGGAAAAGAAAGTAAGAATGAGATGTTGGTTTCATTTCTGTTACTTTGTTAGCTAAACCAATGGTCTTTGAAATTAAGGAATGACAAGTTACATCCACATTGATAAAAATTCAAATGATTTCAGAAATCAAGAATCTAAGCAGATGGTGTGAAAAAAATAGAAGATAATGAGGTACATGTTTTAATGTATTCCATTTTCATTTATTATAACCAGCAAGCATGTATTTTGTAACTAGTCAGAATTAATTACATTTACAGCTCCCATAACCTCAGGTCACAGAAAAACTTAACAATTACTGCGCAGCATTTTCATGTTTGCCCCTGGCAGTCCCAAATATAAAATAAATCATTACATGTGAAAGAGTAAATTGATATACTGCCTGAAATTGCAAGTGACAGATTTGATCAAGGCTAGTTAGAAACATTTATCACTCAAAGGTCTAGAGACAGAAAGATACAGAGAGGTTACTTTAAACATTAAAGGAATGGGAAAGTGGAGTGATTGAAGAAGGGCAATGTAATTTATCAGAGGAATCGCTCTCTACCTGCAGAGTTGATAAGGAAGCAGCTCAGCAGACAGAAAGTGGATCAAATAATGTTTCCTACAGGAGTGTGTCGAAGAGCAGCTCCCAGGGCTCCTCTCTTCACGACAACTCTATCAGCTCTCAAGGAATCCACAAGAAAAACAGCAAAACAAAAGCTGATATGGAAATGCAGAACCAGACCCTGGTAAGTGCTTTAGTACATGAAAACAATATTACCTTCTTTTTAACTTCTGGAGTGTTCTTTATTGCTGGTACAGGCAAACGGGATAATAACTGTTTATATACGATAGAAAAGATTGTGGGTAGCTAGAAAACGATGAATTAATACAGAAGTTGGCAGCTCCACTGTAGGCCAGGTTATACAGCTAGTCGTGAGGATCCTACTGCTTCTGTGGCAGTTCAATTCCAGGGGAAATATATGCACAATGATGCTGTAATCATGCTGTGGTGCAGTGAAATAATAGGGCCATTTTCTGTTTTTCCCCTTTTTTCCATTTCCCTGAAAATTGCATGCCACCCATTGAACATTCGTCTGAACGTTACTGAAATCGTTAAACCTAAAAAAAGCAGCACTGGTAGGAGAAGGCAGAGTGTTTGATCACAACTGGGGCTATTTGTCATGTGAGAGGGAAGCTTTCAAAGCAAAGGCATCCGTTAGTCCCTGGTGCTCTCTGTACCCTGGAAAATATCCCTGTTAATGCCTTGTGGTTAGTTCTGAGCCTCAACGTGGTGCTAACTCTACCTGCTACTTTAATTTACCAAGCAAGCAGGAGTGTTGCTATTCAGGGTTATTGGTTAGCTGCTATATCCTGTTTCTTCAGGGGTTCTGGAGATGGCTAACTTTTGTGTTTTCTGAAAATGTACGCATGGACTCTTGGGATTATAACCTGAAGTCACACTGGACAGGTGCCCTTCCTTTTGAAGCTTTTAATAATTAACCTTACAATTCAGTGAGCAATTTCTTACCTAACAGAGGGCCCTTCCGATGATGTTTTAAAGTTCAAGCACCAGCAAAACTTGATCTTTTGTAATTCAACTTCATTGACATTCTTTCCTCATTTCTGATAGCGATCTTGACCATATGATTACTATTAACAATAATCATAATTTTCACAAAATAATTGGAAACCTTGTGCCAAATTCATATACTGTACGTTAAGTTGAGGCTATTACTTTTGTTGTTCCGATAAAAGTGAGTCATTGAAGTGCTGCACTTGTGACAGTTTCACTTGAGAGAAATTGAAATACAAAGTAATTATTTATTTGGGAGATGTTTCAAGGGTAAAACATCTTTCCAAAGGCTTCATAGCAGCAATTTGAAAAACTGGCAACTTAGTACTGATGTTTAGGGTGCCTATAGTTACAATATCATGCACGATTACAACTTCAGGCAAATGTTTTTTTCATACGTTCATGCAAATCACATCTTTGCCGAGAACACCCACAAGGTCATTTTTGCAGAACTTACGGGGAGCATAGGCAGCCTGAATGTGCTGCAAAACTTTTTCCTTCTGACTCCTGTGGTATCATCTCTTCTTTGAAAATGTAGATGTCCCCTGCATTATAAAACCACAAATTATAAGCATATCTAAGGCTGTCCTTGTAGTGTCACTGAAAGGAAAGAGAGAGAATGAAAGTCTGGAAATGTGCAATATGCAGGAAATTCAATCCAACTGATCTAGAACTCTGATAGCAAAGCACAGCCCCTTATCAGAGCCACTCAGTTTAACTATGCCCCATTTAACATGGTCCTGACAGCTTAGGGTATATCTTTGCTGTACAGAAGTACAAAAAACTCTTCCCGTTGCTCCTACAATTTCTTAACTTAATATTTTCTAATGCTGCAGTAATTTGCTGTGCTTTTTGTCTGTCATTTTGTAAAGTCTTTCTATTTGCAACAATAATAGTCATTTAGGACTCTAAGTATATCTTCAAGAAACATACTCCGTTTTATCAGGGAAGTACAAAGACTGTCCTTAATGTACATAAATAATGGGGGAATGTTAATTCTTCTGTTTAGCTTTTAGGGACAAGTTAGCCATAGGGGAAGAGCATTACCTATCCCATACCATGCGCTTTATTGTTAAGCAGGAAATCAAAGTATTTCCTATATTGTTTTTGAAGATTGAATTATGTTATGTGCATTATCTCTCTGAGTTTTATATATTATGTTCTTGTTGCATTTAATTCCTATAAGGGAGGTATAATGGCAAAAGACTGGGGACCCCTATAACAAAGAAAATACAAGTTTATGCTTACAGTTCTTAAGGCCAAGATATGCTTAAGATTGCAAAATGTGCAAGGTTTTGTTTTGTCCTCCAAAGTTGGACAAGAAGAATGGTGGAAGGTTTCTGAATTCAAAGTTCATGCATTTTATTACTATTATTTTCAGTTACTCTTTGTGTTTGTGTACTTTGAAGCAGATTGCAAAGGATCAAGAGATATCTGAGACTGAAAATGCTGGCACTGGGGTATTATGGCCCATTGTGCTTTTTTTTTCCTTGTCAAAAAGTCAAAATGAAAGCTTTTGGGGAAAACAGCATGAATCTTTTGAAAAACCCTGAACTAAGAGGATTCCTCTTCCTTTGTGAACAATGTAAATGCATTCAGAGATAAGAGACAGTGTGGAAAACAGTGTATTTCAAAACAGTAATTATATATAAAAACATATATATTTATATATATATATATATATACAGTATTATATATATATTTGGTTCTTTAAATCTTGGCCATAACATTTTAAAACTTTTTTTAAAGGTTTTTCTGTTAAATGTTTATTTTTAGTAATTAGACCTCTCCCCTTGTGATATTGCAAGGTAAAGACTTGGAGCACTGCTATGCCCTAACACATTCACCCATTACCTCTGATTTTTGCTCATGCAAAGAGCATTATTGCTTGATTGCCACTGAATTTATGTAGAGAGCAATGTTCCAGCAATGGCAGCCTTGTGCATTCACCTTCAGAGGGATATGCTTCCCGTTAATGTTCATCAAAAAAGCACTTTGCTCTAAAGGCCAGCCAACAGAAATACATAATCCTTTAGCCCACACCAAGGATATTCCACAAACTCCAATACTTTTTCATGTCCTTAGCTGCAGCTTAAGGTGAGACGCAATCATTTTTGTGCTGCACTGCTTCACTTCATCTTTGTGAGCTTATTACAGCCCCGTGTCATTTAGAAAAGCCACGGGCTCTTATTTTGTGAGGAGCAAGAGTGGCTCCAAAATCAAGACACTGGGAGTTCTGTATCGCCCTCTCTGGCTGCAGCCTGCATGTTTGGGGAATACCCAGAAATCTGTCCTAATATTGTGAAATGTCACATCAGTAGCAAGGCACGGGCCACCACACAGTCTGCAGATGGAAAAAATTGTCTTACCCACAGTTCGTTGCCAAATGGTCACATATTTTCCTCTTCATTTTCCATAGCCTGAAGAGCCTCATTTCAGAAGGAAGAAAAAAAACATATAATCAAATCTGAGAGATTAAGAGATTATAAATGATCTTTTATAAATATGGATAGCAAATCTTGCATGTCTTCCTGAGGCTTGTCACAAGAGGCCAACAGGAGCGCTTGTGTAAGCCAGGCAAGCAGAGTAACTATGATGATCAGAGATATTAAAGGCATGCAAATGATGATAAATTCTCTGCTTTATATTACAAAATATATTTAATGTTATTCTGAGCGTAAACAGAATCAAGAAGTTGCTTTAAATGGTTTAAAGCAGCAGAGAGTGATTGACAAATAATTTAAGAGGTTTGAGAGATTGAAAATAATGTTTCCTGCAGGGATGGCTTTCTTACTCTCAGGGCCCTGAAAGTATCTTCATTCTTCTTTGATTTATATATATTGACTTAGCACAAAAACACCCCATATCCCTGTGTTTCAGTTATGACTAATAATAGTATGTAACTGGGGAGAGGGGGAGTCACTATATGTTAGGAAGATACTTAACTTTACACGTGCACTTGGGAAAACAGGATTGCAGAAGAGCAAAGCAAAAATACATATTCTTCCAAACAGCAGAAAACCTGGGGTGGTTGAAATAACACATACTGGAAACAGATGTAAAGAGATTGAAATAAGGGCTCTTAGTGTGCACTACATTCTTAAATTAACCTTTGCTTTCTGTTTAGCTAATGAAATGCTTTTTAATAGGGGTGGAAACAGAGGTATGGAAGTTAAACAGTTGCAAACTGAATTGAAGAGATTCGGCCTCACATATCAAGCTCACCTTTCATTAGCACAGAATATGAACCGTGATATTTCACATACACAGAGTCTCAGATGTTCTTCACTTTTGTTGTTGTACTGTGCACAGGCTAAAGTAGTCACAGAAAACCTTCAAGAAGAAGAGGAGGACACCATGGCAAGGACTACATGTCAGAGTCATGTGATAGGTACAAAATTAAATTTTACACTGGGTTTTATTGCTGTCTCAGTTTGGGGCGGGGGAATGTTTCATCCTCATGACTTCATTTGTTTGCTCACCTAACGTCTTGTAGCATTTGTTTAGCGCAGTCCAGGGACAGGCAGATTTCTCCAGCGCTATAAGAGATAAGGCCCTGCTGCTGTCTGTGGTGGTACTTGGTAGCAGGACTCGGAAGCTGGCCATGAGAGACCCTCTTGGTTCCATGTGGTGCCTTGGCTCCAGGGTGGTTGCGCGGGGGCCTTCCTGGTGTTCAGCCATGCTGCCGTCTGCCCTCCAATTAGCTCTGTCTGGAGCCAGAGTCAAATTCTGCACAGCTGAATAATGACAGTGACGGTCTCTCCAAGCCGGGTCCAGACCAGGTGGCTGTTCAGAAGAGACATAGCCTTGATGCTACAGATTAGTTGCCTTTGCTGTATGCTTTTTGGAAGGGCAGGACAGTCTTGATTGGCAAGTGCTGATTTTTAACCACAGGTAAAGTTCCAGTGCTTGCTCAAATATCTACTAGGCTCTGAAGAACAAGCAGAAGTCTGTCAGCTGGGAATGTGGGGCTGAACAGAGGCATTGGGTTGAAAAATTTCTCTCTAGGGTAGGAAGATGTTGGCAGTGGTGTATGGCTTGCAAATCCTTTCCACGCCCAAATTCCACCAAATAATCTCAGTCTGTGGTTCTTGCAGCAAGTCAAAGGTATTCCTGAGCTCTCTGCTCTGCAGCACCCGGCCATGAGTTTCGCTCCACTGCAGTAACTCATTAACAGGAACTTTCTGTAAGCTGTGAAAAAGGGAATTCTGCGACTGAGTAGGCACTAGGAAAATGAAATGCTACCTCCTCCCTTAGCATAGGGGCCTGCATCTCTGTGTTATTAGAAACTGCCTGAAACAAAATGAAACAACTCACTTAACACTGTTTAAGGTGATTTTTGCTGCCTGAAAGAATTGCTTTGCTTTCCCTGCCTCCCTTTTCATGCCTGGATTCTGAAAACTTTTACTTGGAGTTGAAGTGAAATGTTTGGGTTTAATTTTTCAATCTAGCTACTGAACCAGAGGAAAAAAAATAAGAAAAAAAAAAAAAGCAAACAAAAAACTCCAGCTATTTGCCAAGCCTTGTCCTGAAAAGACTCCAGTGCTTCCTTGATGTTCCTTGGTGTAATTGATGCTCATGGCTGAAATCTAATCACTATGTATTTTGATATATTACTTTGTCAGTGGGTCCTGCAATATGTTGTGCTGTTGGGTTTTTGAGGACATTAATTTTTTAGTCCTTCCATGTGCGCCGAATCTGATCCTGTGCAGGACCGGGTGGCGCTGGAGCAGGTGCTGCTGGAGCTGGGTGGCCTTGCCCAGGGCCGACTCCGGTTTGCAGCTTGGGTCCTGCCTGCACCCGGGAGCTGGGTGAGCTCCCTGCAGCGGGTCCTGTGCGCCTGGATCCCTTTTTGCAAAGGAAAGGCCACTTCATTCCCCATTTTGCAATGCCAGACAGTGCTACCCTTGGGAAACTCCTGGACAACTTGGGAGTCCTTGGAAACCTTGGGAAACTCCTCTTACAGGGACCTTTCCATCATCTCAGTTTTGCTAGGAGGTAAAAGTCACAAAAGCGGCTTCTTTTCCCTCGGGAATAAAGGCTTGACATAGGATCCCATCTATCCCTGCTCTGCTTTGTTAGAATTAACTCACAGATTTTACTGGATCTGGCAATGGGAGACGTTATGTACTACAGGTAGCATTGGCTCAATAAAAATGAGAGACATCTAAAGAAATTTGTGGGCGCTAGCATGCAGATTCCTCGTGCGGAGCGTGCCAGCTGTTGCCTCTCCGGGAAGTGAGCAGCGTGGTGCTAAGTGCCCTGCCCAAATAAGCCTAAATTAGTGTCTTCCTGAGCTTTATGTCAGGGCTATGTTTGTCCTTGCATTTGTATTTTTTGCTGCTGGATCTCAGCTTTTTTTTTTTTTTTCTTGTGGATATCCATCTTTATTAACCCTGGTTCAGATTTTCCTCCCAATTTCCTTTTTAGAAGTTTGGGATTTTTCTCATTATGGTTTCCCAGCCGTACCCCTACGACCTTGCGCTACTGGTTTTCTTCTAAAGCATTAATGATAGTGTGATAGAAGATGTAGAAGAGCTGTGATTAAGCAGGGAAGATTTTCTGCACTGTGGTAAAGCGTGTGTAGAAAAGACAACTGCTGTATTTGTCAGTGTAAAATACCTAAATTGACATCAGTTCTGCCCAGTTAGCTGATAAACAAGATACTTAATACTGAACAGCCTTCAAAGTTGGTACCATGTACAGCAATGCTGGGTCATCACTTTCTAATACTCCTGGGCCTGAGAAACAGGAAACATGTAAGCTGCCAACTGCTAGTTTTTTAATTTATTGTCATTTAGTGCTCTAAGCAAATTTAGCTACTTTGCTGTTGCTTTGGATTTGCTAAACTGAGAGAGATTACAGACTGCAGGGTAATACACAATTTTCTATTTTGTTTTCTTATGCACATGTTTGCATGGACATGTTTACATATTAAACACTTACTGCTATTTTGTGCATTAGCACATAGTTGATACATTTTAAAACTTTTTAAAAGAAAAATAACGTATAACCTGAGTATTTTTCCTCCATTGTCAGTGGGATGCCATTTAATGTGGAAAGACCTGGCTGCAACATCCCCAGTTGCAAAGCTAACTGGATAGTGCTGGAGTCATCTTGCATTTCCCCATTGTCCAAATGGTCTAAAAATTACAAGGCAGTTACAAATGACACCTTTTCATACTGAAGTTAATAATTGGACACACGTTGTTTTGAATGAGCAACCACTCCTGGAAAAGTGTGATCATATTAATTATGACATATTAAAATATTTCATTGTTAAATAGCCTAAAGGGAAAAGCCAAAAGCCCTTGGCACAAGCAAACAAATGCTAGTACTGTAGAAGTCATTCCCACAGACAGCTTCGTGTGAGAATACTGTGGTCTATGGTACCAGTTGTACCAAGGACAGAGTTTCCCTGATTGTGGTATTCATTTGTTATAGCTAAAATACAGGCAATATCAAGGAGCAAAAGTATTTCCAACTCGACAAGTCCCTGCACAACTGAAAGGATTCTTGTCCTTATTTTATGTTTTTGTAATGAAAGGGAAAGTTAGCGGTAATTAATCATATCGTTCTTCACTGTTCTTATAAACCAATGTGGAATCATTAGAGAATGAAGAAGGAAAAACTGTCTGTCTTTTTTTCAGTCAACACTTCTGTGATTTACCAAGCCCCTTTTTGAAAACAGTAGGATAATCCTTTCTTTGGTTTGCTTTTCTCCTTGTTTCCCTAAAAAGATGCTGCTAGAGGAGTAAATCAACATGGAAAATGTGTTTTGCTAATGCCCAAGCCTCATAAAACACAGTCTCAGCACATCTTCACCAGCCTCAATAGGCTGATGAGAGGTTTCTGGGAAGGTTTCAAGTCTACTCTTAAATTTATACTCAGATTTCAACATCAAGGAAAAGGATCTCTTCTTTTTTTTTCCTTTGGTCCACGCAGATATTTCTGCGTGTAAATACCTTTATTCAGCGTACAGTGGTCATTCTATCCTCAGCAATTCCCAAATGAATCAGACAAGCACCTCTGGCCAAGCGCACTGAAGTTCAAGGCAGGCATGAAAACAGGTAGTTCATCTAAGAGAATTCTGTCATTGAACTGGTAACTTCACTTTGCTTTCAAGTGTTATCTTTAATATGCCACTGATTGAACTAAAGGGACAATTTCATTCTTTAATAAAATCATGCTGAGCTTTAACATCAGGGAGAACACTGCAGGTAGGTTTTGTCCTCTGGGTACTCAGAATTACATTACTGGTAAAAATGAATTTTAAAAAAATCCAGCTTGCTTTAGCACTGAGAGTACTCTACAGAGCAAATCTTCATTATGCAGGAATTGGCAGCAGTAGTCCAGAATATTTCTGGGTGTTATTGGTATTAACTGGTCCACTGGAAGCATAAGACACTACTTACTGAAGTTGTATGGAGGTATAATTCCCTGAGGCAAGCAGGATTAATAGAAGGATTCACAGTTCTTGGAAGTTAACTGTGGCACAGGCTCCTATTGTTCATGTTGAGTATTTCAGATGAAATTTAGAGCCTGGTGAAAATTAGGAGGATAAATGTAGTCAGGATTTTTGGAACTTTTGAAGAAAGTCTTGAGTCTAATTTTTGTCAGGTTTTGGCCAGAGGTTCAGGTCGGTTGCTCAAAATTGATTCATCCAGCATTAAATGAGAACCTGGTAGATAGTGGTATTTCTATAATAAGGAGGAAAAGCCTACAGATACTTAAAAGGGTTTTGAAAAGTCTCAAAGTAGATGGAGGGTTGGTCATCCGCACTATAAAAGCAACATTAAAAGCTTAGCTGCTTTGTGCTGAACAAAAATACCCACGGAGGTCAAGGGAAGCTTTTGTAGTGCTGCTGTAGCTCAGTGCTCAATTCCATTAAAGTTCCTGATAATCATCTACCTTAGAGCAGGCTTTATCATCATTTTTTTTCCTGCTTTCCAAGAACAACCTTGCAGAAGGCTTTGGCAGTTTAATTTAAAGGCAGTGGGGTCAGAAGAAGGAAGCTCTGTCTTTCAAGCAACTTTTTATAGGTTTCTCTTTAGAGAACTTTGGGTTGAATTCCGTGGATTCCCAGTGTTCCCGAGAGCGGGCTCAGCAGGGTGTGTGTTGTGCTCCGTGCTGGAGTCCTCCCCTTGCAGCTTTACATGCAGGAAGGCAGACAGGCGATCAAACTACATCTCCGTGGCAAACAGCAACGTCCTTGACAGCGAGTTTTACCGATAAGTTGCTTGAAAGTAGATAGCAATTTTGCAGATACACTGATAGCAAATGTACGACATATAAAATGCTGGAGATGTAAGTGAGTTTGACTTCAAATGAAATGTCAACGTTATAATTATTTGTGTGCAGGTATCGAAATACTAAAGATGATAGCACTATCTCTCTATTCTGATACTGCTTTATTCGGCACCGAGTAGCTTTACTATAAAACTATATATATGATAATAAAAAAAAAAAAAAAAACAGATTTTTCAGTGAGAATATCCTACATTCTCTGTAGTACTCCAGCTAAATTCATCTGTCTCCTGCTCCCTTTGTCCTTATGGTTCTTCTGTGTGGTTTTCCCACAAGTATCCATATTTACTGCCAAAGCTTACAACCCTAGTTCCGCTATATAGGAATCAAGTCCAATGGCAATTGATTTATACCATTCTTATGCCATATGAGCAAACAGCAGCACATTCTGCAGGGTATAGTTTGAGAATATGCATGTGCCACTAAACTGAATTGAACTCACCATCAACCTTCAAATTACAGAGGAGGTGAAGGACGTGGCCAGAGAAGAAGTGGTTTAAAAAATGTCCATAGTGACTTCCAGTACTCTTTTCTCCCCTTATCCCTCATGGTTATTGACCTGTATCGTTTAAAACTGGTGCTCACTCTTATTTTATTTCAGAATGTGTGATGTCCCAGCACTGCTGATCGGGGTTATCTGAGTCCCCTAAACCTAGACTGTGCCACAGAGCCTGCCTTTTGCTTCCATATCAATACCATATCTGATCAAAGGATCTTTGCTTCAATGACATCTGTCATTTTTCTCTTGGATAGAGTTAATTTCTTTCTGAAATCTAGATCTGAAATACACTGGGGGTGGAAAAGTATATGTCAAGTGCTGTTTTTGAATGTTCTATTTAATACACTCTATTCCTGCTTAGTTAAATGACTACTCAAAAACCTATTCCAAAGCTTGTGGGAGACAACAACAGTTTATTTGCCCTTTTAATGGGCTTGCATTAGGTTCCAATAAGGGAACAAATATTGGACGCTCCCATTTCCCAAACAGAAGACTGAGTTTCATTCAGCATTTTGTATCTGCCAAATCTACTTGAGTTTTCACTGGAGGACTAAGTAGTGACTTAGTTCAGGCTTGCTCATTCTCAGGGAACGGAAATAGATGCGAGGGAAGCAGGCCTGATTAATGTGGTAAATACATTAAGTCTGGCATGCATCATCCTAAAACATGTCCATTAAGTCTGACATATTTGAGCAAACACTTCTACATTAAAGAACCCTGAAAACCTGGAGACAGATTAGGTGAGGTTTGTAATGAATTACTGAGATAAGTGTAACAGAGTAAGTGACGGAGGAAAGATGGTGAACAAATTGATCTGCGTTACAGCCCCTGCGTTCAGTAGAGAGGGGTGATCCACATCACCGTGGAGAGGCAAAAGGGTAATCCAGAAGTTGCTTAAATGTCAGGTAAATCCTTGGACGCCTGTAATGCATTTAATGAAGAGCAATATTCAACTGATAAAATGTCTCTTGACTTCTTAAGAAATCCTCACTTGTCACGAAATCTCAATGGCGGAGAAAACGACTTATCACTGTCAGTGTTAATTCCTTTCATCAGGCTATTGATAGAAGTGGAGAAGAACCATTTAGTAATCATCTTATCACTGATATAGCAGTTGATTCCTTCATTTACACATGATCAGATAAGGAAAAAATGTTTGTTTTATCTTCCCCAGCATCAACCAGCAAAGCTGTGTAATACCTAGAGGTCTCAGCAAGTAAGTGTGAGGTTGCTGACTATAAAAACAGTCAAGAGAAACTAGTTAGCACCGAAGAGGTTTCCAGCCCGAGTCTTTGACTCACAGGAATCTGTATGCTGGAAAATGTTATGTTTTGATAGAAATTGCAGTGAGGTACCAGATTTTTTTATTTTCTGTGAGCAATGGTACAGATACATGCATATTTGTTTGTACATTTACAGCAAAGGCAATTTCTTTAGCTCTGGGTGCACGTGGAGGCGTTTAGGTCTTAAATCCATAGGCGCTGCTCTGATCGGGACTAGCTGAATCGAGAGAGGGAAGGGCAGTGTTGCAGGGAAGGGGCTGCGTGCAGCAGAGGCTCTGCGAGGAGCCGGGCCGCGGGGCGGCTCCTGGCGCTGCGCCCGGCGCCTCGCTCCCGCGTGGCCTGTGGGCATCTCTGCGGGTGCTCGTTTTGCAAGGGCGATCTGGAGGAGTCTGTGATAACGGAGGGAAACGTCCCGTGTATTTCTGTATTTGCTCCTTGCATAGCTTGAAGGTGGTGGAGAACCTCGCCAGTGTGGATAATAAGACACTAACATCCATTAGTGTCTCCCAATTCCTGTCAGTTTACCTTCTTCGCAGCCTGGCAAAGACAAATCATTTCTTTGTATTTTAGCAGTTAGGACACGGAGCACTTGTCTAATTGTCCGCTCTTCTGCAGCACCGTTGCAACCTCGTGTCTAACTGTCGTCCTTCTGTGGAGGATATTAATGTTTTGGATCAACACGTCCTTATTAGCCACAGTGATCGGCATTAATTTCGTTCTTTGTCATTACGTTTATCCACACAGAAATACCAAATGATTTAACTAGACGGGGAAGAAGCATGGTTCCTTATACATGGTATTTAGGTTATAGTCTAATTAGTATTCAAGGTAGGCAGGATCTGCAGGCCTCATTCAGGCTTAAAATGTCAATTAAACAAGGCAGCCGGGTTCCTAAACTCTTACTGCTGCTGTGTTGATTTACACTGCTTTACAGCCTGCCCCAATCTGTATTCATTTTTACCTCTCAAACTGGGACTATACCTGATTATCATACTTACTATAGGATAGTGTATGTCTGTATGCCCGGTATCAGTATGATTTCTTATATTTGCAACTTTTCTACTTTACATGTTTTTGCTTCGGGCTAGGACCGTCTGTGGACATTTCTAGATGGAGCTTCAGTCATGCATTTCCTATTAACTCTAATTCGTGTATACCTGAAGTAGAGCCGAGCAAACTGTGCAAAGCATTTGGAATGAGTTTGTGTTCAGCTACTTTAAGCAGAAGTTTCAGTTGTGTTCGTGTTGACTTCGTGGTCCTTTTCTACAACGATGTACAGGAGAATTTTGATGAAAAACACATTTTCACTCGATTGCAAATTATATTTCAGCAGCATAGAAACAATATTCACATTTCTTATTGATATATGCCTTACTAAATCCATACTCTGAGGACGGCATGCTTATTTTTAATTCTGTTGTCATCTACACCACTTTTAATTGAGTTTGAGGAGCTTTGCTTCATATCTTCAGTCAGAGTCCTGAGCTGTTGTCATTTAATTATGCAATTACTCATCATAGCATATCATAGAACAATGTGCCCTTAAAAAAATTGCTATAATGAAGAAATAATGTCTATACAGTCAATGTATTTGTCTGCAGTTCTTAATACTGGGTGAACCTGAGAATTTCTCAGTGCTTGGAGAATCTGCTGTGAGGAAAAGATAATATATATTTATATATAAATATCTTTTATAAATATATATTTATCTTTTATGAATATATATTTATATATATATTACAGTGAGTACTTTGCCTAATTCCTATACTTAACAGGCAGAGAGATTCAGCATGATGTTTCAAAATGCTCGTTCTAATAGTATTTTTGAAAAACCAAGTATGCATTTTTTAACTGCAAAAACACAGCCTTTCTGAGAAAAAGTCGCTGTTCAGTGTTCCGGTTTAAATCATCCTTGTTTCTTTGCAACTGCTTCCCTGCAGTTTGTTTCAGGGTGATTGAGCTGGCCTGGAGGAGCTTGGGTGCTGAAATGTGCGGATTATAGTTCAGCTAAAAGTCACTCAAAGATCTCTGTGCTCACTGTGTTAATGAGTTTTTGCTTCATTAGTCAAGAAAAAAAATCACTCAGGTTCAGGTGTGCATATATACATAACCATTTATAAGTAGTATTGCTAAGTAAAAACATCTGCAGAGCAGAACTAAAATTATTTAAAGCCTTTTTTATCCATGTGGCTTTAATTTCAGCCTTGATTTATACTAATAAACAAAAAACAGTACCATTACTAAAATAAACGTAGTGTCTTCTGTGCATTCTCAAAACCCAGAGCCTCCTGCGCACAGATAAATTGGCCTGTGTTTACTGGAGATAGCATTTATGCTTAAGGACTATCACTAGTCCTGTCTATTGGGAATAGAAGCTCGAAGGAGGTATCACAGTGTAAGTGAAACTACACTCCAGTTTCTGAGAGATTTGCTTAAGAGCAGGTAAATCAGAGCTTCCATTCCTTTATCCTCAAGCGCTTCAAGTGCGCCAACAGCGAACACAAACCCTGCATAAAAGTGGCAAATAAAACCAGCAGCAAATGCTCCCTTGGGCAGCATCTGCAGCCCATGTATCTGTGGTGCTAAGTGTCACCCTGTCTCTTTTGTAGCCTAATGGACATATTCCTCGACTAACTTTAAGTAGGTACCTCAGAGCAGCAGTAACTGTCTGAATGCTTCTTGGAAGGATTTTGCAGCCTGCTCTTAGTTCCTGAGGAGCCTCAAAAGCAGATGGATGCAGGTGAGCTTGGGTGTTTCTGCACTGCTTTAGCTCCCAGCTTCCCAATCCTCACGGGTCCCTGTATAACTATGAGCTGTGCTATTCCAGAGGTGCCGCTTCTTCCCACTGGGATGTGAGCAGGGAACGACAGGGAGCATCCATACCTCGGCTGAACCATCCTCGATACTGAGGATGGTATCAAGGAGCATTGACTGGAGATCTTGTAATCATGGGCTCTGGTCTCCCCATTTCAGGGCACTAAGGTAAATAGGAGGCTCCTCTTCGTCAGGCGTTGATATTATAAATTTGCTCTTCACATCAATTAGAAGTTTCAGTACCCTTTTTCAGTAAGCTAACAATACATCTATTTCTAATCTTCTGTTTCCTGAGAACAGTGCATAGGTAGTGCGAATATAGCTCTAACGCAAAGAGATCATTACAGCATTACAGTCTCATTACAGAGACTTCTGCAGCTGGCGGCTGAACATAGACTTCTGTATTTAAAAAAGGCACTGGTAGAAATGCACTCAAAATTTTCAAGAATTATTCTAATTTCTATTCCAACCCATTTATACTTTTGTTCTCTGTAATATCCCTTTTTCAAGTAGCTTGCCAGCACTATTCCTATCCAAAGAAGAGCTTTAAAGCCTGAGGGGACATGAAACTTATTGCAAAAAGAATCAATAAAGTGTCGATGTGAAGGACAGGATTATTAGTAACTAATGAAAATTAATCCTTTAACTTAGAAGCAGAATTGTATTTTAAGGATGAATCTGAATTAAATGGGGCAGTGGCAGTGTGTTTCAGCTTGTGAAATACATGTCAAAGATAAGACTCTGGTCAAGGAAAACAGCATGACAAGAACTGCCAGGGTCTGAGTTAAAATGACCTGTTGAATTTCACAGTGTTTGTGAAAAAATAAAAAAAACTTGATTAGGAATAAGCAGCAGACAAAATAGGCAAAGACTATATTTATAGTGTTGTATGATATTGTTATACATAGACCTCAACTCTAGTCCTAAATTTAAGTGGTCATGAATTTGGGTCAAGCTCACATTTCGATTTGTCATTTGGAAGTGTGCTACACTGCCTTGCTCCCGTTTGCCCTTCCCCAGGATGCATTAGAAATAACCTCATTTCATTAGAGCTGTACCCAGAGGAGAATCAAGGCCATGAAAACTTCTGTCTTTTAGACTTTTACCTAGGATAAACCTCAAAGGGGTTTTAGCTGTAGGATTACAACTTCTGTCTTTTAGACTTTTACCTAGGATAAACCTCAAAGGGGTTTTAGCTGTAGGGACTGATTGTACTTCAGACCCACAGAGAAGACAACTAACGCGTTCATCTTTGACTAATTGGATCAAATGATGGTGTAAACCCAGAAGGAATAATCTGCTTTAAAACTGACATTGATTTGGCAGAAATACATTCTTTTTTTTTTTTTTTTTTTTGTGGTTGCTTTAGCATTGCAGATGAAGAGAAGGATGTGCAAATAAAGAGATCTGTTCTGCCATCTGTAGTTTAAGTTCCTCCCGCCAGTGCCACATGTAAACTTAAAGATGTTTATTAACTGATAAAGCAATTTTTCGAAGACCCATTTACGTTGACATATTATTACCAAAAAAAAGCATTAACTAGTAATTTGGCATCTTTCAAAATACTACAAAAATAGTGCTCCCTTTCTGTGTCAGAAGAAGCAATTACCTATCCCCTGTTCCATGTGTCAGTTTAATCTTTAGTAGAAATTCCTGGAACTTTTTAATGCAAAGAAAGGTCATTTGTCAGAATGTTTTCTTTTATTCTGCTAGTGATTCAAATAATGCCCTTTCATTTTTACTGTCTTACCAGTGGTACTTCTTGGTGAAAGCCCATTTAATGTTATATCCTTCTCAAAACCTTCTCTGAAGTCCTTAGTGAGTTTGCAATTCTGAAAAGAGCTTGCTGGAAATTTCCCAGTGAAACTGTTCGTGATGCCGAACTATTTTTGACAGATTTTTTTTTCCCCCTGGAAAATGCCTGCTTTCTTGTAGAAAATTTTGGTTGTTGTTCAAAGGCTTCAGATGAAATTTGTGTCAATCATGTGGGGTATTTTAGGCCCAAACTTGAAAATTTATGTGGGGAAGAGCTGCAACCAGCTGTAGTGGTGAGCACAGGGGAGAATTCCGTGGTTCTCGTCAAGTGGGAGGCTACTGTGAAAGAAAATACCTCCCTGGGCTTTGCTGTGGTTATGCAGAATCAAAGTTTCTTAAGTAGAGCTACCTGTCATCCTTTCTGAGCTAAAATACAGTTAGCTCTTTTGCTGCTGTTTATTTTAAATGTCAGGGTGGATTGCCCAGCACAGCTGAGTAAAGGCCCAGGCTTCTCCAGCGTTAGTGCTGGAAAATCTTCCCTTATAGTGTGCTGGGACCGGCTGCATTTCCCTTGCAGAGCTGTAGCTCTGCAAGCCCTGTGTCCCGAGAGCCAACACCACCTACTTGTATTGTGTTTACTGTGAAATGGGTGACTTGTCCCATCGTTTCGAATGGGATTGGGTGTACCTACTTAGCAGGATGGCCTTATTTTTGGATCCTGTAAAGACTTTTATGCGTGTTTTAAACATAATAAGGCTAATAAATTTATCACCCAAATGATGGTGGGTGAACATGCAGACTTAGAAAGCATAGCTGGGTCCTTATGCAAAGAGTGATATGTATGTTATTTATGAATGCACTATGCATCTTTGAAACTCCTTTTAACGCACAGCATGAAGAGACTTTAATAGAATGTGACTCTTTACTTTACCTGGATACATATTTTGAAATTCTGTCCAGTTATTCAGTTAAAGGTTTCTTTACAATATTATGTGCCATTACATGCCCCTTGCTAAGAGTATCCTCTCACATCACTGAAAAGCACGTATACGGAGCTGCGTGTAAAAGCTATACCATCACTTTTTGACTTCTATTATATGAAATCCATAAAAGGTCCTAGAAATGTGCTGGCACTCAACATTGCTTTGCTGAAGCCCATCACTGGAAAGACTTTTGTGTGCCTGATCTTAAAGTGAGAGAGGTTTTGCTGTGGGTCCGTTTTGAGTCATGCCCTGTTTTGCAAACCTCAGTGTTAGGCTGGAAGCAATTCCCTTCATGGTGTGTGCGCTACCTTTTATTTTATTTCTTTATCATTTTTTTTCCTCTCCCAGAGGAAAAAGAGAATTAAGCAGGTTGTACAGAGACGGTAACAACATAAACCAGGGCAGTTCTGTGTCAGACTGGAAGTTCCTCTTGGTCACTGTCCTTGTTGCATCCAGTGCAAGAGATCCAGTGCCAGGGAAGCAGCCAGAGCTGCCGGCAGAGATCCAACCGTCCCTAGGGAGGTCTCTCCCAGTCTCCAGGGATGTGTAGCAAAAGTAGTTTCTGAGGCAGAGGTGGCAGATACAAATGTTTCAGAAGCAATCAAAAAGGCTGACAAACAATAAGGTTTATTGATCTATTGCTGGTATTTTAAGGTGTGTATATGGATGATCTACGCTTAGGAGAATGCCCTGGAAGACTGTGCAGGCTGTCAGTTCCTGTCAGTGGGCTATTGGTATTTCTAGCTCTTAAGTTTTATGTTTCAGAGGAAAGTATAAAAATCCCAAAAGGAGCTCTTGTTTCCTGCTCCCGTGGTGAGCTCAGAACCTTTTTATTCGAACTTCACGTTGTTCTACTGCTGCTGTTCTGTTGCTGGTGGTACCAGCAAACCCTGGAAAGGTGGCAGTGATGCTGGTGTGCACCAAGCTTGTCCTGCTGCACAGAATACCAGGGTGCCAAGTAGAGGTAGGATGAGAACTGGATGATGGTTTTGCTTATGAAAATGTTCAGCCGGAAATTATTCAGGAGAAGGGAGTCAGTCAGACTTTCAATTCAGTGTTAATTCCTTCTGCTCAGCGGCTGATGTTGTCTCTAAGGAAATGGTGAGAAGCTTCTCAGCTTTAAAGGTGTTCATCAGGTCGTCCAGCACAGATGGATAGGATGGTTTTGGCAACTTTTTGCAGCATCCTGTCATCAAAAGATTCCCATGCGGCAAGGAGTTCTGTGCTCTCCAAGAAGCCTCTCTGAATCTTTTCTTCATTTCTGTCTTCAGTTTTGAGAGAAGGAGAAAAGTTTTTTTTTTTTTTTTTTTTTTTTTTTTTTTTTTTTTTAAGAAAAGAAAGTTTTCTCAGGAAAAATTCCCAAGCAAAAACAATTATGTTCAAATATAGACCTTTGCGGACTTTAATGCTTTGCAGAATCATTTTGCATCCACTAAGCATTTCCACTGCAGCATCAGAGATTTAGCACTTACAAATTGTCCCTGTGTAACGTGGTGCAGCTCTTGCTGGTAACAGTCATTTGAAGTGTGAGTGCATCCTAGGGAATCGGATGGGCCCTGCGCTCTTTGGTTTGAAAGCTGTCGCGAGGCAGAGCAGCTGCTTTGGTTTGGCAGGTGCTTCAACAACCCAACGTAACGCTGCAGTTTGCTCATGCGGTCGTGCAGGCTGTGCTCAGAGGTACCTGCGTGATTGTCTTGTATCAAATGAGCTTTAGGGGGTCAATGAGTCACTTGCTTTTGCTGGTGAAAATTTAACATCTAGTGCAGGATGTTGGAGGCACTGTGGATTTGGGCTGGATTTTTCAAAATTGCTGTATGTGTTTGAGTACCTGGATTTTTCAGAAATTGGCCTTCAAATGTCATGATGGGAGCTGCTGAGCACTTTGAAAGCCAAACCCTTTTTGCCATTTGCTAAGTATTAAAAATGAGCTGTTTTAGAAATCTATGTTACCACATGGCATGTGTTCGCTTTATTGTGGATAAAATCTCTGTGAAGGAAGGCTATAATTGATTAAAACTATTTTTCCTTTTAATTAAATGTGACACTTTTGGTGTGCTCCTCCATTACTCTCAATTATTTTAGCAACAGCAGGAGACTCTTTTCAAGAATCATTTCTTGGCAGTGTGGCCCTAATGTTCATTTCTCTTGATTTTATGTGGTTACTTTCATGGTCCATCACTAGATGTGCAAAGGCTAACTGTGGGCAAGACAGATCCTTTGGACATAGATTATCTCATTTTAAGAAAGATCACCTTAGAAGATAAAATACTGATTATCCTTCAGTTTGAGCAAAGGACTTTGCCACAGTGTTTGGTGTATGATTCGAGTCTACTCAATTTTCTTGCTATAATTAGGTAGGACTGTCTTTTTCATTTCCAAAAGGATGCTCTAAATGGGGGGAAAAAAGGAGGAAAAAAAAACCTTGCAGACTCACTCAGAGAATTCCAATGCAAGAGGGTGAGGCATTAATCTTGCAGTCACGATTTGGGTTTTTTTGTCTCGGACGGTTCCTTTTTATGGTGCTCCACGTCTTTCCGCAGAGCTGCGTCTCTGCAGCGTAAACCATGTTGCTGTTGTCTGTCTTCTTGTCGTGTAGAAACTTTCTTACTTGCATTTCTTTACTTGCGAACTGTCACTGATCAACAGTCACCAGAGTGATTTGCAAGGACTGACCCCCAGTATTTCATCTTTTCTGTACTCAGACATGTCCTCAGAGGAGAAGTCCAACCAGCTGTAGCTACAGACTTTATTATTTGAAAACAAAATAAAAAATATCTTAGGGAGAAGATAACTATGACAAAAGAGAGAGTTCAGTGGGTGGGGTAATTCCCTTTGACTTAACCTATCCAAATCTAATTTTCTTTTTCACTCGGTTCAAGTATAACCTTCTGCAACTGCTATGGTTATTATGGCACATATACACGATGCCCAAAAACACTATGGAGGATTTAGTTGCCACCTGGCCAGGACTCTCAGACTGGGTCTCCTTTTGCTACCAGCAGAAAGAAGCAATTGGGATACAGTAATTGGATGAGGGAAATCATCTCCTGCAGGGTCACTTGTTGCCCCTTTTAAAGAAAATGTTTTTGCAGCTTGGCTAGGCCCTTGAGGTAAATGTGCTCGAGACTTTCAATCTTTCTGCAATCCTGAGTCCTTCCTTTCTAAAACTGAGTGGAAGATATTTCCTTTGCTCTCAAGAATATTGTCAGGAAAATTATATTTAAGTGAGTCAGATAAGTTAATGAGGGCCATGTAAGCATGAAGTGCCGCTCTTTTGACAAGAAGCTGGAAACATAAATAGGTGTTTAATATATCTGTGAGTAATTTCTTCCTTGCTAAGGCACAAAGCCCATAGAGGCTAAGCTATAAGCAGAAAATGAACATGTTAATGTTATTTCAGAAGAGAACAGGCAAAACCTGTAGAGGAGAAATATTTCCAAGTCTCCGAGAGCAGCAGAAACGCTGCAGAGGAAAAAATGATGAAAATTACTCGACAGAGCACCGCTAACTACCACGGACTTAAATAACAAATGAGGGTATCATAAAAAATCAATACTCAAGAACATAGAAAATAGAGATGGAAAAGATATATTGGGTCATATTCTGCGTCCCCTGCTAGAGCACAATCGCTCAGTGCAGTTTCAGGTCCCTTATTCAGTCTCGCCCTGAACCGCTTGAGCACGGGACCTTCCCCTGCCTCCCTGGGGAGGCTCTGCCATGGATCTCACTGTCAGGGGATGTTTCCAGGCATTTCAGCTAAATTTAAGCTAAATTATGCTCATTTTCCAAGCAATAGTGCTGAAGTTGCCTCCTGGGTGGCTGTCATGGTTCTTTCCATGTTGTTAAGCGAAGCGCTAAAGAAAAGAGAGGTGTGGGGGTATGGAGGAGACCAGCTCGTGTGCACAGTGGTTTTGCCCAGGAGGGAGTTGTCACTGAGATAGGAGTACGTCATGCTGCTCCATCCCTCATTTCTCCTGCTGCTTCGGAAGACCCTCGCGCAGGTTTTTTCCAGGCTTTCTGCAGGCCTTTAAGATAAGTCATTTAGGAATTCCAGCTGTGATTACTTTCTAGTCTGTGTCCTTCTTATCCATTATCACATCCAAAGCCTGAAGTGGGCCAATTCCATTGTCTTGCCATGTGCTAGTTAGTTTAATTGCATCTGGGCAGGGCTTGCTTTTGTATTCATCCAACAGCCTCTGCGGGGCAGGTCGCAGCACACTGATGAAATCCAGGAGCTTTTCTTTCCATAAAACCTTTCCTGGGAGCTGCCGCTTCTCCCCACGATCCCTTTCACTGTCTAAATGCCAGCGAGCTCCTCGGGCACCCGCCGTCACCCGCTCTCCCTGTGCCGCAGGGTCTGGCTGCCAGATGAGGACCCTGGACAGCGGGATCGGCACCTTCCCGCTGCCGGATGCCGGGGCCCGCACGGCCGGGCGGCACCTCGCCAGGCACGAGCCCGACGCAGACGCAGAAGCGCCGGCGCTGCCGGAGCAGCTTCTCCTCTCCGCTCCTTCGGCAAAAGCCAAAACCCTCGAGCGAGAAGTGCCTTCGAGTGCCAGGAGCCAGGACGCGGCGGGAAGCACAATCAGTCACTCGACGTCGGATCCGGCCATGAGCGCCCAAGGAGGGCGACCTTTCCAGAGTCGCCTCCCCAAACCAGCTTCCTCAGGTAAAGTGCTAATTGCATCAAGAAACTTAAAGTTATTGCTGAGATCTGTCCTGATTAGCGCTCTTGTCATAAGGGCAATTGATAACAGGAATGCTAAATGCAGAGCAGAAAATAGTCGTGATCTGAAGCATAAGGTTAACAAGTTTGTGACCTGAGCTGACGGAAGTGGTGTGGCGCAGAGCCCTTATCTGTAACCCAGCAGGAAAAATGTGGTAAATGCTTAACTCCTTCTCTCAGGAAAAAAAAAAAAACACGCAAACCTTGGAATTGAACTGGAATAGGGAGGCAGGTAGTCAGCAATATTCAGGATTTGACTTGACCCCAAAGTACAAAGCCAAAGCATGTTGTGACATTACAAAAAGACCCGATCATAAGGACTTCTGAAACTGCACCCAGGCTATGGCCTCCACTGGCCTCTGCATGAATTCTGTCTCACGGAGTTTATGGCCTTGACCTCGAGCGAGACTCTTGCTGCTTTCCTGCATCCTACAAATTATTTAAATATACAAACATAAAGCAACTTATTGTCATTTATCAGCAGTGTGCATTTACTGTAAACTGTAAAACAAAAGCTGACAAAGCAGTAAAGGCACTAATCCAGAAAAACACCAGCAAATAACTTTACATTGGTAAATAGTTCCATTGAAGTCTATACAAATCGTTATAGATGCATGCTGAGCAGCTGCATGCATTTTTTAAGGTTTTCAAGTCCTTAATGTGTATGTCAATAACCACAGAAATGATTACATATAGCATTTATATCTGTAACAGACTAATTTTCATATTCCAGTGGTAAAAGTGTTACAAACCTGAGTAAAAGTAATCAGTTTAATGGGGAAAAGTACTTTTTACCTTGTCCAATGCAATGTCATTTATTTAGTGGTGTTACATTAATGCAAGAGCTGCTCTCAAGTTACGAGTAGCCGAATAAATGCAGACACAGAGGCTCTCCCCCCCAGTCAACTTCTATTCCAAAGGGAGACGTAACTGTGAAGAAACCTTCCTCTCAACAATGCTTTCTGGCAGGATTTAGCTTCAAGGTAAAAGTTGTCAGCCCTTCGCCGACGTAAGCATTTGTTGCTCTTATAAAACTTGTGTTTAACTTGCATAAATCCCTGTCTCTCTAGCTCCAATAGAGAATCCATGTAATTAACATGTGAGGTTAAATATCGAGTTTCAGCTTAGTTTAAAGCGTTCAAATATGTGTTCTGCTAATCAGTGGATGTATAAATTGAGCCTGGGAGGGAATAAACCTATTTTATATATTCATAAGTGGCGTAAGAGAAGGATTCTAATTAAACTCCTTAGAAGTTAGTTGATTTAGCAATATTCCCAGTGCAGTTTTGCAGTGGTATAATGGACTGCAAACATGCGTTGTGTGCTTCATTGAGACTCCTCACTCTTTCAAATCCAAGCTAAATAAAAGATATTTTAGTACTCGCAATTTTTAAAAATAAATATACTGTTAATTAATGGTAGAGCTAAGAAGGATTCAGCAGCGAAATCGTGGTTATAGATTATGTGCTATATGCTTGAATAGCCGCGTGTGTGACCTCAATTCAGCAGCGCGCTATAGGGTAGACTTCATGATTAAACACTGTCATTATAACAAATTGAATAGAAACTGCAAGCATTGAATTGCTTCATAAGAAGTCGGTGGCAGTAAGATAGTTCTGATCTTAATGCTAATACTCACAGCACCAACCTTGTAAGGTTTGTATCTTAATTAAATTGTCATGAAGAGATGCTTAAAAAAAAAACTGTATACATCAGATGGTGGGGTCAACTCATTCTTTACTAGAATATTTTCATTTCATTTTCATTTCTTTGCTGCTGTCTCACTTTTTCATCCAAATTACAATTATCATTTTATTTCACATGCACCATACATCTTCTTTGATGTTTTGATTTTCCATAGTGCCAATATAGCAACTAGAAAGACGAGCTGATGGAGAATTTCTGCTGGAAAGGTGCTTCTAATTATATTTATGTTAGCAGAGTGTTCTCTGTCTGGGAATATAAAATAGCTAAACAGATTCTGCAGTGCCTAGAAATGTTTTTTGAATGTTGTTTATTTGAAAGCAGATTTTTTTAAAATCTAATAGAGGGATTTAAAACTGTTCCTTTCTGTCTGCTTGTTAAATGGAAAGGGCTTTGGATCAAATCCGGCCATGAAAAGTACTGGAATTACCTTAATAAGCAAACAGTTGCTTTGAACACTGAGGTAGTCGTTGATGTAGTAAAAGTATCACAACTTGCCCCTGTTTTCTACTAAATTATGACTGACATACCGTCAGTAAAATGCCGATGAGACCCACAACTGAAGTAAGTCTCTTAATGCAGGAATTGTTAACTTTGGAAAACAAGAGAGACAGCAACTGAGCTCCGAGACCACTGCCGCATTCGAGGATTGTAAAGAAACTGTTGAAAACAGGGAGGTTCTTCCAGGCTGGAGCAGCAAGAGAGCTACTCAAACCCAGGTATGGACGAAGAGAGGAGAGGTGCCGCAGCGGAAGGAATCGGAAACAGCAAACATTTTCTAATACAGTGAAAAGAGCAATTAACAATCTCATAACTGCATTTGCTTTATCCCCCTTCATTAGCAATCTCATTATTTATTAATAATAATCCAGTACCCAAAGGCCCCTCGTGCACATGCTTTACAAACATGTTGTACTCAATATTCTCCCAGGCGCTGTATAAACACGGAAATGGAAGAGCTTTGGCCAGTTTGTCTCTTAAGGAAACTTGATTCCATTTGTTTGCTTGCTGTTAGAGTCTTGGATCTGTTTTTTTTCCCAGGTCTGGTTTCCTTCTCTTCACAGCTGCATGGTAGCAGGCGTGGAGCAGCTGTTCTATGAAGCAGTGTGAAAGGGAAAATATTCTGAGATTTTTTTCTGAGTCTTTTTGGTTCATCCTTCATTCAATCTTGAATCTGGTCCTTCAATCTTGGTCCTTCAATCCTGAATCTGAAAACTGCAGGAAAGAATGAACAGGCAAACATATATACGTGCGTAGAAGCCACCACCAAGCTGTTAACCCACGGCAGTGCTGGGCTGCCAAGCCATGGGAGAAGCTGGGACTGGCAAGTTGGCAAAGGGAAGGGAGAACTGCTCAGGAAAGGGGGCATCAAGGCAAGGAAGCGCTCAGGCTGCCAGCTAATAAGCCTGGCATTACGAGAGGCTTAAAAAAATGCTTAACAGTTCTGCATGTCTGCCTTCCCCATTGCAGTTTCATGTGGCTTTTTTTTATAACCCAGGCTCTGTGGGTTTTGGAGAGAGACAAACTGCTTTGCACCTCTTGTTAGGCAATTTAGATGAGGTATTTGGTGCCGTGTGTACCTGTAACCCACAAGGCACTAGCTCAATCAGCCTTATCTCGTCCACCTCCATTTTCTGGGTTTTATTCTACCAAGTGGCTGCACGAAGGATGCTCAAGTGCATCCTGGAGGGGAACCTGTCAGGACCAGCCATCCTCTCTGCTCCCAGAGCAAAAGCCTTCAGGCTGAGGAATCAGCTGGATATTAAAGGCTTTTCATAACTCTAACACAGATACCAGGACCAGGGGGCATGAATTTAGGTTGAATTTAAGATTTAATGCTCGGTCTGGAAAGCACAAGTCTCATCCACTGACCACCCTCACTGGTTGCCTGCAGAATTGCTGGCATTGCTTTGGACCTTTGGGTGCTGGGTGAGCATCTTGCACCTTCCAAATCCCTCCAAATACTGCTGATGCTTGAGAGGTTTTAGGCTCTCAGATTTGAGCTTGGTGGATGAAATTATCTAAAAAAAGCAGGTGGATCTGATGAGTATTTACTGAGCGATAAGCAATTAGTTATACTGATAAAACAGAGTTCTCACCACTTAAACTCGGTTTACACTGCATGATGAATATAAAACGTTCTATTGCTAATATCACCGTCCGTGCTGTTTTGATGCGTGTGCCTCATCTGAGTGACTCCAACCCTGTTACTCGTGCAGGACCGAGCTCTGAGGGTCTGCGCTTACTCTACCAGCAGCAGTGACGCCGAGACGGAGCCAGACTATGAAACAAACTATTTTAGAGCTGCAGGACACAAGTTAGCAGAGTTAACAAAGAGCAACAAACAAGGTAATTGAAATTATGTACATGAGAAATGTGTATCTCTCATCTCCCCACTGACTGCCGCAGATCGTGTTCTTCCTTGGACAGTGTCTGACGAATTTCTGCTTTTAAACTTCCAGTGTTTCTTTGCGTTGTTTTTCTATTATGTACCTTTTATTCCATGTGTTACACCTTTTTTCCTCTCTTCATCTGTTTTTGCTAGCTTAACCTTTAGGATTTTATGCATAAATCCTTGCAGTGCAATTACAGTCTCCGATTACGTTAGTACAAAATTTTAAAAATGAATGTAAACATATTTTTTTTTAAATTTTCTAGCTTCTAGCTTTTTAAGTTTTCTAGCTTCTGCATCAAAGTTGCTTTGGTTTTGATGCTATAGGGAAGACCCTGTCAACCTCCTTCCTGTATATTACCATTTTCAAGTGCCACATTTTTTTTGCAAGAATTGATGGCCACTTGGAATTTACTGAGTTCCAGCAGGTGAAAGCACGTGAGTGGAATTCTTGGGATAATAGTTTTCTGTGTGTTTAATAACCCAAGAAATTGCTGTCTTCTCTTGGCCATCCTATGCTGCCACTGCCCTTCGGTGCAGCGCGTGTCCCCCCAGCCCGGCTAAGCAGCCGCAGGTGATAAATCCTGGCGAGTGCAGAGGCCAGCGCAGGGTCTTGGCACCAGTGAAGCCCTGCAAGCTTAAGAAGCATTTCAGCAAGTCGGAGGATTTGCGGTGCCCTTTGGCGCTGCGGGGAGCTCGACCTGACAGAGATGAGCCCCTGGAGCAGCTGCTGCAGCGAGGAACACATTAAAAACGCCCTGGACAGATAGATACTGTAGACACACTTACCATGCACTTCAGCATCTCCTGGGAATTTGACTTAAACATTTGGCATTTTCAGAGATAATCCATTTTATGTAAGTCCCCCATAGAGAGAACAAGTTAAGAAGCCAGGACCATTTATTTGCATTGCTCCTGTAACTTTGAATTTTTAATCTGTATGAAATGTTGCAGGTAATTTAACTTGGCTTATAAACACTTTTGGTACTTCTTGCAAATCATTCCCTAATAGAAGAGAAATGTGTTTTGTCTTGGAGGGAGATAGGCAATTCTTTCTTTATTGATTACAATTTGCAAAAAAAAAAAAGATTGTAATCATGCTAATCATGTGTAAGCAGTTGCATTAAATGAAAGCTGATTCCAAGTTAAGTGATATCTAAACATGTTGTGAGGTCATCACTTTATTGAGCAAACCACTATTTAGTAAATATGCCCGACTAAGTTACTAAATTAATATACTTAAATTCATATACTTAAATTTCTGTTTAAGACAAACAAAAAGATAATTATGAAGCATTATTGCAAAAGTATTTCTGCCATGGTAATACCTTTAGGATTAGGATTTCTGCTCTTTACTCTATTAATGCAATTCCCATGTCATATTAATAACAATGCTTTATTCCATCCTGTGTTCAAAGATCTCCATTTCTTTATGCACACAAGCGATATAACCTCAAAACATCCACAGGAGGCTGAGGCAGGGGCTGCAGCAAAGCAAGGCACGGAGAATATTTTTGTATGCACAGATTGTTATGTTAGATGAGTCTCCAGAACATTAATGAACTTTCTGCTGTGGCACTTTCTGTGAATTTTCTGTTGCAAAGTTAAAAAAAAATATTATTTTCCTTTTCCATTTCTGAGCAGGGAGCTGGATAGTTGGGAGGCTGCCTGCCTGGTGCTACTCGAAGTCCCTGATAAGCCCTTCACTGGCTTAGTGGGTTTGCAAGAGACTCCCAGAACACTGGCCAGCATTAGGAAGTCAGTAAAGTAGTGGGGAATAAACCAAGTATTCCAGGTTCTTCGGTTCAGCCTTGAGAACATTTTGATTCTGATTACTCAAGGGTTTTATCCCAGTGCAGTTCTTTTGTTGGCACTGGAGGCAGGAGCTCTTCCAGGGCTCTGAGTCAAAAGGTAGAGTTGAAGTTTGTGTAGGATGAGGAGGGAAGAAAGAAACAAACCTCTTTCCCCTGTGCTGGTTCTTGAAGATGCAGGAATTTTCTTTTGTTTTGTTTGGATCTTCGGTATGAGTCTTGAGCCTTGGTCTTTGGAGACTTTGGAGACTCAGCTTTTACTCCTTTTTTTTTTTTTTTGGATTTCCAGCAGGATGTATAACAATTGCATAGTGCATGTTTCTTACCTTCTTATCTTGTTCATGCATATTTTACGCTATTGTTTTCATTATCTAAAAATGCAGTGAAAAGAAAAGAATTCTCAAAAATAGACCAGAAGATATGCTAAAGGAACTCAGCACATCTGTCTGGTAAGGCTTTTGAGAGAGAAGTATGAAAACTTACAGCAAAAAATAAATAGAAAGATCCTTCCAATTTAATCATCACTAGTAATTCCAAAAGAAAGAAATTGCCATCTTCATCACCTTGAATGGGAGGTATGAGCCTCCCATTAATACAGCCTCCCTGTATTAATTGGAGAGTTAGGAGATATGCCTATCTCCTAATAATCTCCTAATAAAGGAATGCTTTTATTACTATAAAATTTCAGATATCTTAAAAACACTTGAAACATATTTTGAAAACTGTAAAAATTACATGATGATATTATTTTTAATATCTCTTACAGTTGGTCAAGAAAAACAAAGTCAGAGAAAGCCTTTTTTGGGCAATCCTATGTCAATCTTGGATTTATACCAGCACAGTCTCTATGGCCATTTTGGAGAGGAGGGACCCGAACACTTGGCCCATTACAGTCTGATTGAGCAGCTCAACGGAGCTTCCAGTAAGGAGAGCAAAGCCAAGGAGAGGCCCCATGTGAGTTACCATGACTTTTATGACATTGCTTCTCATTCCCTTCATGATTATTTATTTTACTTTTAATTATTTATTTATTTATACTCAATTGTATTTTACTGAAGGAAGACCTGAAAGAAACTGCATGACCTGGAGAAGAGTAAAGAACTAAATGTTTTTAAAACAGTGTCCCTTCTGATATGCATCTGTTGTAGATTAAGACTTCCAAAATTAACAGGTGAAGGCAGGCTAGCACTAGCACTCTCACATAAGAGAGCACCTCAAATTCAGGTTAGCAAGAAAACACAGAATGTAACTGTGTGGCTCCTCCTTGGCATACAGACAGCTGATATGTACAGCAGCACTTGCAGTAAGAGACTGAAGCAGAATGACTAAAAATTGAAATGAAATTGTGCTATGGAAGTCGGTTGAACAGTGTGCTGAAAAGTGCTCCGTGTTGGGTCTGGAGCTGCTGGTTTGAGGGTTTTAAACAAGCTCTAACAAGGCTTTTCTATTTTGCTTGACAATAGAGCCTCCAGCCATGATTCCCTGCAATCATTCTGTCTATATGTTAAATCTCTTTCCCTGGCTTTTCTTTTTCCGAAATATAAGGTCTTTTACTGCACTGTGGGGTATTGAGCATGTGAGTTATGTTACAGTATAGACAAGAGTGATGGAAGAAAATAAGCTACTGCTTGCAGCACCCTGGTATAGATCAAAAATGGAGGGAAAAGAAGAGTTTCCTTATCTCTTCCCAGAACCCAGTCTTAGACTTGAGAAACCCCCTGTGCCGCGTGGCCGCAGAGATGATCAGTCCCTTCCCCAGAGCTGGCCCTGCAGCTGCCAGGGCCAAACGTGCACAGGGACGTGGGGAGCAAACCAGCAGTGCCCCCGTTTGCCCCAGCGGTGGGAAGGCCCTGCCTGACTGCTCCTTAAATTGACTCCCCAGCTTCAGAAGGAAGGAAAATCGTGAAACTCATCTGCATCATTGCCCAGTCAGCCAGGTTTCACTAGTGCATGGACTGCAACTCGCTTTGAATATGTTTGAGTTGTATTAGAGAGCAAAATGTAAAGAGTCTGGCTTCAGAGTTGGGAAGAAGAATAGGGGGAAAAAGGTAGCAGAACAGTATTGAAAAGGACAGATGGCAGAAGAATCACCTGAGCATCCACTGAATTCCTCCTCTTTTACATTTTGTGATCCACATCTCAATTATGCTGAGAAGATAAACTTTATACACACACACACACATACAGCAACATATATATACTTCAGTTCTGCCCTCTCAAGCAGTATATATATGTTCAGTTCTGCCTTTTCAAGGGCAAAGTCTCTTGCTATTAGCACAGCAATTAGATTGGATTTCATTATAGGGAAGTGGTTAAGAATTGCATTTGTTTTTAATTTATTCTTCTAGTGCATTTCTTATACGTGACAGATCTTTACAGAGTGCTCAATCAGCACCAAAACTTAAATAAAACTCGTTAAAATAGCTGTAGGGTCTGTGTAAAAATCCATCATTAAATGAGAAGGTAACAGGTATGCTCAGCACTTGCATTTGTCATGCATTGCGTTGGGGGGCTTTTGAGATTACTTTTTGAGGATTGGAAATAGCTCTCAAACCAGTAATGCCTCTCAGTGAACAGCAAAAGCTCAATAAAGCACTGGAGATTTGCCTATTAGTGTTAAACTTTCCAGAATGACAAATGAGGAGCAGCGACCATGAAGAGCAGGTTGCCACCAACTCCTTGTTTGAACCAGCACAGCAGATTTTTCTCAGCTGTAATTTGTCCAACCCAAGAAGATCCCCAGTCTGTGTGTGATCTGGAACATTGCACACAAAAAAGGGGGGACATCAGAAACTTACACTAGCAGACAAATTTTGAGGGGAAAAAAAGAGCAGTTTTCATCCATAATGTTTGGCATTTTGGAAGAGAAAATGCTGTGTGCTTAGAATTCAGTTCCAGAATGGTGTAGTGTGAAACCTTTTAAAAAAAAAGGGCAAGTGTCGTGCTGGACAGATGAGCCTTCTCTGCTCGTGGAAGCGGCTTCCTCTGCTAGTCTGGATCTGTGACATTGGCCTGTGGGCACCAGCAGGGTGGTGGTGTCAGACTGGGGGCTCTAACGAGATGCTCTGTGAACCCAGATTTACTGTCCCCTCCGTTGTCCCCCTCTCCACGAACGTGTTCACCAGGGTCAATCCCCAAAGTGTGCACACGACAAGCAGTTTTATCAGCCCAAAAAGTGCAGCACAGAAGGACCAGAAGGGAAAGCGGTCAGTGGGCAGCAGCAGTGAAGGTGGCCTCGCTGCCAGGTGGGCTGGCGAGTCTAGAGAGGCTCCTGCGCGTTGAAAATATTTATTGCTCCCAGTTTTCCTGTCTGCCGAGTCTTGAAGGGAGTCCTGGTTAAACTCCCGTCCACTACTGCACACCAGGTGATACATTGATGTTGACTGGGGAAACGTTCTGAAAATAATGTCGTGCTTTTGTAAACTGCTGTGTTTTTGGGCAAGAAAAACAAATCACAGTTTCGAAGCAAGGAATAAAGTGCATTGAGTCATGGATACAGAACTTGCATTTAAATTAAAGGCCAGGATATATTTTTTCCTCCTAGAGGATTTCCGAAACTGGAAGCGCAATTATTTTTATATAAAATAATTAATTAAACAAATTTTAATTGAACAGTGACTTCTCTGATGCAATAAAACACGTGCAGCACCTGAGCCCACTGTCGTTCCTGCTTGTGCAGGTGCCCGGGCAGTGAGATTTCCGGGGAAATGACAAGAGGAAACAGCCTCTTCTCTGGCTCATAGCAGTAACTGGTTGTTCCTTGAACAGTTTGTGGACATCATGGTCGCTACTGCATTTTCACAATGAAAAAGAATTTCACATGTTAATTAATTTGCTTGTTAGAGTCTAAAAGACCAAAGATTTATTTTTTTATAATTATTGATGATCATATTTTATGATTAAATGAGAAGTGGTGCAAGACTTCATTGTCTTCTTTTGTTCCCATGGAGAAGGAACTGAGTCAGTTAAAGATTTTTTTACTTAATCATCCCTTTGATCACAAAGCATCCTGAAGAATGAACTTTGCTCTCTAACCTTAACTACCACCCCATAATTTTTATAGTACAGCTCTTTGTCCTTCCTTTTATCCCTACCTATTATTCCACTTGACCCATCATCCACACTTCCTTATTTCAAGGCATGGCTTGATGAACGCCTTAAAGAAAAGATCCTTCAAGGTTTAGAAACCACCAGTTTCTAAGTCCTGTTGCTTTCCCTCAGTTGCGAAGATGCACGTGAGAAATGGGAGCTTCCTCTCTCGGTCGCTGGGAGAACCCCACCAGCAGCTTCGCTGCAGGCGCAGCGACCCCGCGGCGCCTCCTCAGCGCAGCAGCGTTGGCGGGGGACGCGCAGGTGCTTCAGGAGGGACAGGGGATGCTCACGGCAATGTGTCTTGTGACCCAAGCAGATTTTGGAGCTTGCTGGCAAATTGCAGCATTACAGCGGTAGTCAGAGCACAGGTACTAAAGCAGGTTTGTTTCGGGGGGACTGCATCCGCCACGCTTTCTCTTCCAAAGACCAGATACACGTAGGAAAGGTCCTTCATACGAAAAGGTCTGTGATAAAGATTTGCGTCCTGATGCCAGCTGGGCACCAGCTACATCTCCAGCTGCATTTAAAGCAGCTGGAGAAACTGCCTCTCTCCCAGCCTTGACCACAGGGCCAGTTTGCAGTGAGCGCCCATCTGCCATCCCGAGGTCGGCAGGATGCACCTTGCCGCGAGCGTGGCAAGCGCAGAAACACAACTCCGGCAGCGCCCTGAGGGGGAACTGCCCCTCTGTGGGTGGGCAGGTGAGCACAGAGTATCGGCTCTCCTGGCGGGAGTATCCCCCGCTTTGGGGACAGGCCCAGGTCTGCGGTGGCGCCGCTGGCGCAGCCCCCGCTTGTGCCCGGCTCGTGGCTTCCCCGCAGGACCCTGGCGTTGCTGTCTGTAGGTGGGGGACAACGTGGTGTGCAAAAGTGCAAACAAATGGGAATGAATCTCACCCGGCTGTTGTGGTTTTGGATAAATACTTTTCTGTCATGTAAAGAATTGGTGTATCAGATGATTGCATAGGTTTAGGGAGCTGTTTTATTCGTGTCAACGTTAGGTGAGGCATCCCTAGAAACACAGATACAAATTTAGTCAGGGTCAGGTATCCTGTCATCCTCCCCGCCACTGACAATGACATTTACTGTATTTATAGCTTGGTATTTGGTATTTGATCTTCAGACATGAGATCATGTTAGCTTGGGGTGGCTGTAGAAGACCCTAGAGCAGTTTTGAGGATGGCAGCTTTACAGAGAGGGGTAAATGGCACAACAGGCTCCTGGATCCCTGTAAGGCTCAACCACTCCCTGAGATGGGATTTGTGACTTCCTTCCTGTGTAACCCAAGGTTTCCAATGGGCCGTGCAGCACTTGCTCCCTGCAGCAAAGGCTGAGTAATTACCCGAGCTGATGCAGGATCTATTGTCAGGAGACTCTCCTAGGAGTATTTGACAACTTAAGTGACAAAACCACAGGAGCACGATCTGGTAAGAAAACTCAGTTTACCATACCACCCATAGGAGTATTGCAGAATTAAAAATATTTTTTCTAGCCACAAGTCTGATTCAAATGAGTGTGGGAAAATATTAAATTAGACTAGGATGTCTCCAGACATCAACAAATCCCATGTCTCTACATGATTTTTTTCCCTCCATAGGGTACGTTCGCATTCCGAGATCTGCCACAGTCTAACATTCCTAATCAGACCTTATTTTTTCTAGTGTCTTGCCATCAAAGCTGCCTCCAAAAAGAAAAGGGGAGAGATTGCAAAACAAGCAATTTGAAGGCTGCCAGGCATCTCCAGGGACCACAGTCTCGCTTGACGTGTATCATTTAAAAGAAATGTTGTGTAGTGTGGGAGAACACTCTTACAGTTAGCCCGAGGTGCTAGCTTGGCGGCAATAAAAAGCTGCAGTTACAGAGACTCATTTCTCCCCCATCCCTTTTGCTGAAGCAGCTGGGGCTTCTTACACTGCTTAGAGTTTGGGAGAAGCAGCATGGAGGTGGGCCAGCAGCAAGGACAACAGCATTCACCATAGCTTTATTGTGCTTTTTAAACAGCCAGAACAAGGCAAAAGGCCATTTGTGAGACAGAGTTGACCAATTAAAAAAAAAAAAAAAGAGGTTTAAAATGTTTTCCTAGCGGTTTTCATAGGAAAAATACACCCTAGAAAAACTTGCAGTTTTAACTTTCACCCCATTTCTGACACTGAAGAGCTCTGCAATTTTAGCACCATGCCACCAAAGCCCATCTTGGCCAGCCCTCCGGCTGGTGGAAAGCTTCCTTCCATCTTACATTTATCCTGGGTATTTATGGGAAGGGGTAGGTGGCAACGTTCAGCTGTGTGGATATCAGCGAGGAGCTTGGCGCAGCACCGGCTGCGAGGCAGAGCGCAGGGCTCGTCCGCCTCGAGCCAGGAACGGTCCCTGGGAGAAGGGACGAGGCTGCTCTTGTTTCCCAGTTTTCCGCAGGTTTGGCAGATGGAGCTCCTGTGATTTGCAGCCACGATTGTTCCTAGCGTTTGGAAGCAGGCCCTCTCCCGCTCTCCCTTTTTGGAGATGAAGCTTGGGGTTCTGTTTCCCTCTGTGTAGAACTAAAATTCCAGAATAATTCCATAGGCCCAAATGGAATTCAGGGTACATTAACAGCAGCAAATGAAAAATATTAGTGAGCTTGTAAGATAATGTAGTTGTAATAGTGGAAATGATGTTAGTAATAAAAGGAAAAGGTAAAAAATAAATACAGTAAACACTGGATTGACTCCATCAAGATAAGAACATCAAGGCACATGGGGTACTCAAGAGCCCTTAGTTTTCTGAAATTGAAATCTTTTGACTCCAAGGGAAGCGTCTATCAGCTCAGTTAATTGAGAGGAAAAATGCTACAATAGTTTTGTGATTTATTTTTCCATCTGAAACTGGCCTTCTTCATCTCTAATAGTGATGTGGTTTTTTGCATAACGCACTCAAACATCATGAAGGAAGGAGTAGGAAATGACAGATCTCTTAATATGAGAGTTATATTCTCAACAGAATATGTGAGGGAAAAGTCACACTGCTTATGCTAGTGGGGACTGTGGCAGAACAAAATGTACTAGGAAATTATTCCCTTTTTTTTTTAAGAGCATGCTTTTTCTTTTTATATGTACACAGGAGATAGTATCCTGATCAACATATGAAAAAAAAAGCAAAGTTTATGTCAAACATCTTCAAAAATCATATTAAAATATTTTGAAGTTTTTTCTGGTTTGTTCCACCAGCTATTTTCATATTCCTAAAATAATTCACCTTTTATTTAATGGAAAAATTATATTGGATTTTATGCAGTGTGACAGCCAGATTTTCTACCTCCTGATGAAAAACAGTAATTAAATATTTTTTGTGAGCCCAAACACTCTAATCTGTAGGAAGTCCCAAAATGGAAGATTTTACTTTTACCATATATTCAGTCCTTGATACATGAATTCCAGTCCCTCCGCTCCACCTGTATTATTTTAAAGGAAAACAATGTTAGTGTTTGGTAAGAGAAACAAACATGAGATTTAGCAGACCTAAGAGCAGTTAGTGACACAGATCATTTGGGAAGTTTATATGATTTATCCATGTAGTTTAAACGTCTCCAATAACCATCACTGTGATACATCCCAGCAGCAATGTTCCCAGACACGGCCCTTCTGCTCCAGGTTCCTCCACTCTTTGCCTGATCAGTAATAAAACATCTGGATATGATCAAAACTGTAGCCTTAAGAATCTCCCTTAGCAGCTTGTATGCCATCTCAATAAATAAACCTCCAAGTGATTATTCAAAGAATTATCTAAATAATTGCCAGTGTGACATGGAAAAGTGATTTCCCTGGCCTCGTGTTAGGCAGCACCACATCCTGTCTGGATGGCAGTTACAGAAAGCTGGTGCCCTGCAAAACAGAACCTCAGATGGATTTGGGTGCATGAAGAATAAATCAGAAGTGAGTGAGAATGAAGAAACTAAATAGGAATACATTGCCCTGCTGAGTATGTAGACATTTAAGTGTTTGCCTACGGTAATGGTGCATTTCCTTATGGCACTTCCTGAATTCTTACCTTGACACTTTGGCTGCCGGGTTTTCAAAGGTGTGAGAAATTTGCAGCTTCTGCTGATGTCTCTGACAGATCACATAGTTGGAGCCCGTGGAAGCCATGGGGTTTGTGTAGGTGTTCCAGATTTGATGTAGATATTCTCCCTCTACGTGAGAGACTTTGATCTGTAGCATCCAATGTTTGTACCTGGGCTCTGTGTCCTGGAGCCTCATGGACATTTTCGCATAGCTTGAAGGCCCAACTCTGTGTAGTTTAGTCTGTTCCTACAGCCTTAGAGTTAAGGTCATTCCATAATAAGACTCTTTCCACTTTTAAGCCTATTTCCTTATTGCATTTCCCATATCATTAGAGCACTGGCAACTGCAAAATGCCCAAACTATACTACCTATGTAACTTTAAAGTCTTTATTATTATTTGAACACCATCCTTCCTTTTCACATGGCTGATAACCACTGTAAGGGGCAGCAGTACCAACAAGTTTGTTAGCAGTGCAGCATTTCTATAAATAAGTGGACTGCAGAGGAGCAGACGCGGTGCTGAGCTGTCATTAGCAGCACGGCAATGAGCACAGGCAGCCGCAGAGCACTCAGCTCTCCTCGTTATCCAAGAAAACTGGATGGGCTCTGGAAGCTCTGCTGGCTCGTGGCAGCTCCATCGCTCCTTGTGCCCATACTAGAAGACAAACTCTGTGGCTGTTTCAGAGGAGATTTCAGCATGAAAACATGTGTCTTCCTGAGCTGTTTTGCAGGACAAATATTGTTTTTCCTGTTTTCTCTCCTATTACATAAGGACTCACCACCTGCCCCTTGTATTTGCTAAGGGGGAAGGGGGCTGATGCTGGTGGGAACCACTAGTGACACCCGCGGTGCATCTACCTGAGCAAGGTCCTGTCCCCATCGCAGCACTCAGGAACTCCCTCATGCTCCACCACGGCCTAAAACCTCCACTCCGAGGGCAACGCTCCACACCCCGGGTTGCATGGAGCTCCTGCCATTCCTGTGGGAGATAGGGTTTCTTCTGCTTCCATATCCTGGTTCCCTGGGAAGATGTATGGCATGGAGTGTGGAAGTCAACGGCTAGGAGGACCTGGATTTATGAATACATCATTATATGGATAACTGCTACCCGTATGTACATGGGAACAGGAGCTAGTCACTGCCCACGGGCCCTAGGATAGAGACCAGAGAACTTCTCCGCAGCATCTGGAGAGCTGAAGGATGTGCAGAAAGAGATGCAGAGCCCTTACTCGGGGCATCCAATAGAAACAAAATCAGAGACAGCATCAATTGATATATCAGAGTCTGGCCTGCTGGTGCTGGTGGCATCAGCATTTGCTAACCTGTGCTAAGCCAATTTTGTGAGTCAGCTGGGAGTTTAACAAACCTATTTCAGATTGTATTTTGGAAGAATATCAAGCATGGGGGGAACTGGTTGTGTTCTGCTCATTGCAGCAGATGGTATCCCATTTGGTGTTTGTTAGCTTTGTTTGCAGCTCAATATTTTGTTTCTAGGGGAACTCAGTAAGTTAAATAATTTATCTCTCTAATGCATTAGGAGTCTGATCCAAAGTCTACTGAAGTCAGTGCAAAACATTTGATTAGCTACCACGTGTACCGGTTCAGATGCCAGGTCCTGTATGTTGAACTGCATTTCAGATGCTGTCTAGTGAAGAGAACAACACAGGCCTCTGTCTCTCCACAGAGAATTTTCCGTCTGCAAAGAAAAAAAAATATTCAAACAATGACAAAGAGCTTTGCAGTTTGAGTGCAGGTCTGTGAAGATCAGATAATGTTCTGGCTGACTGCTACACATCTCTTGCTATTAAATTCCCCGCCTTTAAATAAAGAATATAAACAAGACCTCCAGTTACACCCAGGATTTAATCCAGTCTTGCTAGCAGGTTGCTTTGAGGTCTTGCAAGGCCCTATGGCAGGGCTAAGCAAATAATCATTATCACTTAATATTCCCCTCAAGCGTAGGATCGGATCTTGCACTACAGCTACTGAGCACAGTCGCACCCCTTGAGCCAGGCACTTTCCTGGCGTGGGAGCAAATCTGTACCCACATCCTAGGCCAAACTTTTGTCCAAGTTTGCTGTTTATGGCATATTTGGTCACTGGCGGAACGAGTGCTTATTAGCTCTACCGAGTGTGTGCATGAATTCTAGTTGTATTTTAGTCCTCCTAGTGGCCTGCTATATTAACAATATTATAATCTTGATTGTAGGCATAGGAGCATGTTCCATGTTAGTAGAATCTCCAACAGTTTGCAGTGCTAATGCTGCAGTAACACTTGCATGTTGCTAAGGTCAATGTATCTTTTAAAGCATATGTCCCACAAATCCACTCAGGCTATCCATCACTTACACATTTCTGGCTCTATACACAAATTCTAGTAAAATTGATACATAAACATACTGCCTTATCCTGCCACAGCAGGGAAGCCTGCAGTGGGGACAGGGGATGGCACCGGGTTCCTCACACTGCATTCCCACTCCCAGCCTTTTGGATCCTGCTGGGGTTCTCCTAGCATAGCATTTCCCTGCTGGTTCACGGAGATGTTTCTTTTTGATCATCATTTAGGGCTGAGACAAGAGGACATCATCTCCTATCTGTGTTTGCTCCTGACCTGCATTGCCCATTCCCTTTCCATAGTCTTGTCCCTCTCATTTCCTTGCGGCTTAATCCAACTGGGTCCCTGCCAGGACTCTTATCCTGGCGTTGACGGGTAGATATGGGATTAATTCCATCTATATTTTTGTCCATCGAGACATCTTTCAGTCCATTGACTAATTTATTAAACCTGACCTCGGCCTGCTTCTCTGCTCAGTGCTGTCACCAGCGACACTGGCACGTCATTCTGCCGGCAGGTGACAGCTTTGTCCGATGCTCCCGAAGACACAGATCCTCTTGGGTATCGGGCGAGCATTAATGTTGAGCCAGAGAGAGGTGCTGAATAGACCGATTGAGGACGGCTGCTCCCCGGCACCGCTCTGGTGTGGGACAAGTGAGGGAGCTGAGCAAGGAGCACAGAACGGTTAGCGATGCCCTCCTTCCCCGCTGCTGCTGTGCTTCCTGCTCGCCCTTTAGCAGGAGCCCTCCGGGGTGAGCCATGAATTTCGCCACTTTTAAATTATATTTTTTTTGACTTGATTATTTTCCAGCATTTTTTTTAAAATTCTTGATTAATTTTTGGCTGGCTGTTTAATGCATTGTCTGGTTAACTAATTCATGCAGCAGTTTATAATTACTGCCTTACTATAAAATGGTCTTAATAGAAGGTTGTTTGTTTTTTGTTTCCTTTCCAGTAGAATAACAAGTTATTTTATTATTCAAACAGGGCTTACTTCCTGCTGTTTTCAATAAGATTTTTAATAAATATGTAAATTTAAAAATTAATTTACTGCATACGTTTGGCAGCATGATTCTTGAACTGACAAAAGTTTGATGGATTGTAAAATTATCCCCCCTAAAAATCATCAGTCATAGTAAACAAAATTTATCAACCTCTGGTAATTTTACAGCTTTTTCTTCATCTTATCTTCTGTTAGGAACTCACTTAAAATTGATTATAATACTGTATATTTCTAGAACCATAATTCATTCATAGATTAATTAGATTTTAGGTTAATATCCCATCATACTATGGGACATGAGCCAAGAGTGTTTTGCAGTTGTTACAGATCTGCAGTGGAGAAACCTTGATTACTGTTCCCATGTGGCTTAAACCGCCAAGACTAATCACTAATCAAATTCAAACCACATAAAATGGAACATCCTTCATAGCATTTATTTTCTAGCTGACTAATGCTACAGGCTCCCTATTGATAGGACTAAGTATAATGAAACAAACTAAAAGTTGCAAGAGAGGATTCCTCCTTTTATTTAATTTGGTCAGCTGCCTTTAGTTGAAATCTTTGCTCTGATTTTTGTGCTTCTGTCCCTCAAAATATTTTGTCCCACAGCAAGGATAAATAGTTTCCATAGATGGATGTAAATAAATGTACTCTTGTGTAGGGTTTGATGGAGGATGAACTTCAACACATGCTTCAGCGCTGCAGCTCATGCTCTGAAACCACCTGTATTATGAGGTTGCTTGAAGAGGTGCAGGTGGAAATACAGAACCAGCATCATGTTTTGCATCTCTCCTACGACGATTGTTTTGTTGGGCTGGAGGTACACGAGGGGTTAATCCCTAGTCGGACAGCATGGGCAGTGTTTGTCTGGCCCCAGCCATCCCTTTTGGGGGTAAAAATGAGGAAACTCTTTGTTGTGGAGCTCGCTCCTGTTATTTCAATGGCTCCTATCTTTAAAACCTGCTGGAAGGTTTTAACACTGCCTTCCTGCCCGTGCAAATCTTCCAGCAGACACTGAAGACCAAGCGCCCACCTTGGCGCATACCGCAGGCCGCTTTGGGGAGCTGGGGCAATTACGTCTACGCAGGGTTGAAGCTGCTGCTGCTGCCACTGGACGTTGTGCATCTCTGTCCGGCCCCCGTCTCTTTGCCCTCGGGTCGGCCCGTGTATTTTGGGTATGCGCAGGTTCCCCTGAGGAGACCCGGCTCTGTGCTCAGAGAGAGGGCTCCTAGTGTGAAAAATCACTACGTGCCACCGATTGCCATTTGCGGCGCCGTCCTGAAGTGCAATTCCATTTTCCATCAGTGTGCTGGGTGACTGACGGAGAGCGGGCACCCGGGGAGAGCGGGGATAAATGTCTGTGTAATTACCAAAGTAAATAGACTTGTTCCGAAAAGCCAAAGGTGGAGGATGAAGACAGGTGAGAACACAGCTAATGCTCGGGAAGAGGAGCACCAGAGTAGTTCAGCCATACAGAAAAATGACCCTGATTGCTGAAAATGTCACTGAGATTATATGTTGTGTGAGCATGAGCCTGCATTTACTGGATTTGAGGCGTTTGGGTTCCTGGGAGTTTGGTTGGTTGTTTTGTTTGTTTGTTTGTTTTGTGTTAGTGTCTGATGTGGGATAGAATATATCTCTTTAAGACCTGCTTTTCTTAAACTTCAAAGTTTTTTCTTGACCTATGCATTTTTCCCTCTTCATTCAATTCTAACTATATACCTAAGTATATATTCAAATCAAAAAAAATCTGAACTTTTAATTCATGCTAAAATTGAAGCTCCATTTTTACAAAGTCCAGCTTTATTGAAGCAAGCAGCCATACTGTCATTAAGGTAACACCTCAGTAGGACAAACCTGAGTGTACTTAAATGCTGAACGGTAAAATAGAAGCTGATGAACAAAACAGTGAAGTTATTGAGGAATGTGTAGTTTCCACTAGCGTGCAGTAGGTTTTCACTGGCAACATAACCCTCAACATAATTCTGTCAGGGAATAGTATTGAACTTTAAATGGTTCAGTCAAATTCAGTAACTTTGTCAACAGTCTCTCTTTTCAGACTGAATTTTTCTTTTATTGTGATTTTTTGAATCAGTTTGTTACTTCGTTCCCTCCAGGAGTAAAGCCCCCCAAAATCTGAAATGTTAATTGTATCCTGTACACTCTCAGATTCTAGAAACTGAATTTCAGCCTCCTTTCTCACCACGGATATTTTTTCCTTAACACCTCGTGAGAGCGCGTGACTGCACTAAGCTTGTAGTGAATTGAGCCCCTCTGCGAGAGGAAAATTGGTGATTCCACCAACGTGAACAGCGTGAGGCCCCGATTACCCTCTGGAGAAAGTAGCAGTCTTTAATTGCTTTTCTTTTTAATAACTCCCCTCAACACACTTGACTGAGTACCTGCATATTGCATTGTGACCATTTTCCAAGGCAAATCCACTTGGAATTATATTTTCTTATTTGGATTTAAATAAATGTTGCCTAGGCACAGTAGATACACCATGGCCATTCCAGGGCAGTAAGAGGTGACAACTCTCACTTGTGACATTCGGTTCATAACTGAGCAGAGAGTAAGGAGTTAGATCTACCTGGCTTGGTAATTGGCGCCTGAAATGTCCGGTTTATTGAAATAAACCCCCGTGCAAAGAGGGTTAGTAGGTACCTACTCAGGTCAAAGTCTGTCCTTTCACTGCAACAACCATGTACTTTGCTGGACGGTGAAGGCACACAGTTGTCTTGTCCTGTTATGAAAATTGTGCTTTTAAAAGCATAAGGCTCAATTCACTAAAAATATCTTCTATCTTCCAAGCCACACAAGGATTCAAGCCACAGATAAGTTAAGTCTCAATGTCTCCATCAGCTGTTTGTGAAGCAGTAGCTGTTTTGTTCACATCTGCAGCTGTGAATCATACACAGTTCATGCTAATATGTTTATTTCCTTTACAGTAATTTATTTAAACAACAGGACCATCAAAGCTGCTCTGTGTTCGGAGGTTGTTATATTCCTAAATACAGCCAGCAAGCTTGGGTTTTGTTTTCATTGTTATATTCCCCACAATGTCGAGTGTGGATGCTGTTTACTACCTGTGTTTGTATTGTTTTCTCATTGCTGATCAGACTAATGAACTTGTAAGTACGTCGCATCAATGCATTTTTTTTTCTGGGAAAAGAAATCGGAACTTGCTGTTCATCTTGAAAATCTGATGGCGTTTCCTTGAAAAGGTCATTGCCTGTTACAACAAAATAATCATGGGATTTCTGCTCAAGCAGGAAAAAACCCGAGTCATTATTTCAAAAATTATTTTACTGTCAGTCCAGCGAGTAGATGAAGGTCCCGGCATTAGACGAGGGAGAGCAGGGCTCAGCGGGGTGCTGGAGGTGCTGCTTTGCAGTGCAGCTGCGCAGCAGCGGGGCCCCGCGGCCACGGCTCGTGCCCTGCAGCCGCTGGGTGCACCGGGCAGCGTCGCTCGGCCACCCCCTGCTCCCGTCACTTGGGCTCCCTGAGATGTGGAGGCTGTTGCCTCTGTCACCTTCTGTCCTGCCAGCTGAGGGAAGCTGCTACCTGTCCACATGGCACCTTGCTACACTGCACAGAAATCCGGGCACCTGAAATGCAGCCCCACTGAATTCAGCGGGAAGCTGTTTCTGATCAGACCCGCATTTCCCCGATCGAGAAGACTGCTCTGTATCTCAACACTCCCATTTTGCAAGAAGCAGCTGTGGCTTCAACTGCAGTTTCCCACTTAGAGCCCTTGCCTCATAAATACAAAGCAGTTACGGCGCTACAGAGTATCTCAATTAGTGAAGCCTGGATCTGAACAGGTAAATGGGAGCTCTGTGGGATCACGATTACCTTGAAGGTGCACAGGCAAACAGAGACGTGCACAGAATTTTAAAAAAGGTAAAAACCCAGAAAATTGTTTTCCTTCACCATAAAGTTTGAAATAATAACCAAAAAGAAATAGTGAGCACACAGTGTACCTCCTATTAGAGATCAGATCTGAAATGAAAGGCCTTGAGTTATACAATTAAGTATTGACTTTGTTGATCTATATTTAATTCTCATAGCAATTTACTTGCTTTTACCCAACAGTGTTTCACAGTTATACTTCACTTGAAGCAAGCCCTTTTTGCTTTTGTGTTAATCTAAAAAACTAAATTGCCCTGAGCATGAGAGACATAAATAAAGTTCCTTTTATTCTTGTGTGTAACTGATTCTGAGCCCCTTAAACTGCTGGGTAACTAAACTTAGACAACTGGAAAATACATTTATCCTGCAGGAAGGCTCATTGCTAATTCTTGGCTCTGGATGCCCTGTAAGCAAAGCCTGGTTCCAGGCAAGGAGGGTTCTGTGCGTTGCGATATGCACGAAACAGCCTTGCTGCTGAATTCCTTCAGCTCCGAGTCCTTTCTACCGGTGCCCATCCTGCTGTTCCATTAGACCTGCGAAGTCTTTGTGCTGTTCGGGAGGGAATGCAGCCTGCCCACGGGTAGCTGCTCGTTTCTGAAGTTAAAAGAAAGATCTAATTTGATGTAAGCGTAGAAAGAGCACCTATTTATACTGTACCAGTGTGACTGCGGGCGAGCTTTGTTTTCCTCATTTGCTGTGCTTGAAGTGACATGCCAGATTTTATTGTGTCACTAATGGGCTTCAGTTATTCCCTTCAGGATGGTGCCAGCAAGGAAGCAGTATTCCAGTTCGTGACTCACCGGGTTGTTTGGAAGCGATGACTCCTCACGAGTGTCTGCACTGGGTCAGGGAGAGTCTCTCTTCTTCTGACAACCAGTTGCTGCTCTGGGTGCCGCAGACTTGACAGCTACTGCTCCCCCTACCTAGAGGCTGTAAATCCGGGGTGGTATTCACGAGAAATTGCTTGTTCTTAGCACAACTTTGGGATTTTCCATGTGGAAAGCATAGTTAGCAGAAGTAAAGTAAGCTCTGTGCCGATCTGCTCTGGGACGATGGCCAGTGCTGTTTGCTGGGGTGGTCAGACCCCCAGACAGTGTCACTGCACAGGGGGTCTGGCCACCAACCAGTGTCAGGCACGAGTCCTTCAGAAAGGCTCCTGGGAACCTTTGCCTGGTCACTACTCACATGGAAAGATTTGACTGGAACCAGTGACCTGGAGCTTGGGGGCGCTGTGCACGATTCCCAAATCTTGCCCAGGTCTTTTGGATACATGATGGATGGATCTAAATACTCTCTGATAATTACTTTTCCAAAAAGTGTCTTTAATAAATAGAGAAAAGATTATTCAAGGTAACTATTTCTGAGACACCAAATTTTATATAAATTATCAATGACCTTTCACCTCTAGGAATGTACATTATTTTGTTACTCTGCAGTAGGAATGATTTGATGATTATAGAACTTCTTAGATTAATATTTATGCTTAGACTTTATTTATGCTTATGGGGCTCAGGATGGGAATGAGCTTATTTCTGTATTTCAAGGACTTTGTATTTACAAGTGCCACTATATGTATTCCAAATACGATATAATTTAACAGACTATTTAAGTGCAACTGTACTACTAATGAAAACGAGAGAAGTCCAGTCTAGATGATGCACTTTTCTTATTTGATTATAAAATAAGCAGTATTTGGCTGTAGCTCCTATGTAAGGAACAAGATGTCATAACAGTAGGTGCTAAGTGGGTTATACCACTATCAACTGAAAAAAAAAAAAACAACGAAGTATGAGTTGCCAGATCAGATGAGCATTATTATTACATGATACATTTGTCTTGCATACTATTACAGTAATATGTTAAAGGAAAGTGATTTAAGTGGATGTTAAGACGTATTTAATGAGGGCAACTGTATGTTCTAAAGTATCTGTAACTTATTTCCAAAAATACAAAATTATTTTCAGATTATTTCCAAATACAAAATTGTCTCTATTTTAATAATAAAAGTTGCTATAGCGACTTTTGAAATTACTTTTTTCTTTTGTTTCTTGGTGCATAATACAAGGTGTTATAGGCCAAGAACATCTGTATGCATTACATTTACAAGTCTGTATCACAGTGTTCACTACTCTGTGTATCTTTTGCAGGTGGGTTTTGCTTCAACTTCACTCAGCTCAATGATTTTGCTTAAAATTTTTAGTGAAGAATTCTGTACCCTGCAGTTGTTCTAATATATTTTATTAGCCTGATATAAAATGACAGTGTGATTAAAATAGGATTTTAGTTCAGATTGTGCTTGCAGGCTATAATAAACTGCCGATCGACATATATGTAGAGCATATGGATGAATTCATGCCAGTCTCTCCAGACCAGTGCAGCCTACGCAGCTGCTTGTACCAAAGAGTTGAAATTGGCCTCCAGTTGAATCAATAAGAGTTTTAGCCAAGACCTGACTAACACCAGTATTGACTTCTCGCAGACCCTAGTCTTTGCTAAGTAGCCAAGTTCAATTTATTAAAAAAGATCTGTGAAATGGGAAAAAAATGCAAAGAAAGATCATTGAGTCATTCATAGGATAAAGAATTTTAGATTTAGTATTTCAGAGAGTAAAAAGTGCTGGAATGTATTTTACTGATGCTATGTCTGAGAATTTTCTCACTTGGCAACTGTGAAGCAACTGTTCTGTTTCAGTAATATATCATATGTTAAATGAGGGCAAAAAGAAGAACTTTTAAAGCCAGGAAAGTAGGGAATTTCTGTTCAAGTGTCCTAAACTTTTATTAGTCCTTATCACCAAGTGTTATATTCCTTTACTTCAGAAAATCCTGTTATTACAGATATTAATACCTTAGTCTTAACTCTCATTTAAAATCTGCATCTAGCGTAAGATCCCCTGAATTGTTTTGGACTGTACATTAATGAGTGAACCAACCAGAAGAGTGCCATTTACTAAGGCTAATGTGTCCTACTGCTTCACTTAACTTTATCCAGAATGTTTGATACCAATGTTAGCCTCAACCAGACAATTTTAGCTTATTAAAAATGAAAAAGGGACAACATAATCTTTAGATAAGCATTTTAATTGGTATCTAACTAGCCATAAAAACAATGAACTATTATGACCATATACTATGTAATAGTCTTCCTCTTGCTCAAGATTTCTAAGGAATAGCAGCATAGCCGGCACAAAATGTGACTTATTTGAAACTGGAATTTTTACACATTTTCTAATGACCTCTTAGGACTGTATATTTATTCACTCAAATCATCAATGTATCTGGTCATGTTATATCATTAGTAAGCTTAGGGGGAAAAAAAAGAAGAAAAAAGCATTTTCTATCTAAAATAGTAATGCATTGGACTGACAGGAATTTACTAATTCAGTCTTTGCTACCTAATAGAAATAGCAAAAATAAGAAATGGCTTGCACTCTGACATCACCTTTCAATAGTCCTGCATCTACCTGAGAGTCCTCTAAAATGCTCAATGTTATCTCATATTTCTGTGACAATATTATCTGTAACAGGAGTTACACAGATTTTATATATATATATATATATATATGAAAAGCTGGTTGTTTTTATTGAACTTCTCCCTAAGCAACAATTCCTTGGTCAGGGCTCTGATTGAAAAGACCTGTGGCTAACAAAGGGATAAAATTGCTCTTGTATAATCCTACTGTGTGTTTTTAATATAATGTGCTAACACGTTGTCCGGTGTTCCAGCAGAATTACAGCACTTCCCAAAGCCGACCTCGCCACTATCTGATTGATGCTGGTCTGTGGGGATCGGACCAGTCCACTGTAATTTCCTGTCTTGTTGCTTTCTCCTCTATTAGAGCTGGTTTGGGTTCATGGAAATCAATAGGCTTACAAATGCAAAATATGAGGTTATTTTCTAGCAAGTTTCCCTTGTATCTGTAAATTATGGAAAATGCTGTTTTCTCCTCTGAACATATCTACTGCCTCTTTTTCTTTATTTCCTTGTTTTTTTTTTTCCCTTGGCATAATGCAAACTCTATTTGTAGATGAATGCCCATTTAAACATACACCAAAAAAACAGCAGTATTTCCTCAAGGAGTAGATGTAAATTACTGCAAAGCTGCTGCTGATACGTTACACATACAAATTCCAGATCTGCTACTTATGATGTTGATGGCACTTAGCTGTTTTGCAAATGGAGCCTTATTTGTCTCTGCAGAATCCTTAAAGATATGACTTGTCCTAAAATGGACAGTATCATTCCATTTAATTATGACAGAGGTTTAAGTCTGTGTTTAAGTCACAGTCTATTTTCTTGTGCCCTGTGAACTCTGAATAATAATTAATGATAATGACAGTAACATAACTTTTTTTTTTTGTAAGAAATATGTTTCTAATACTTTCCTCCCTTATTTCAGAAATCGAAGCAAGCCGAAGAAACAAAAGGAGACTCTCAGAATAGACTATCTAAAATTTCCCTGGAGTCTCTCAATAAATTTAACAGCAATAACGTACTTTTATTAGAAAAGGAGAAGAACTGTCTGAACAAGGTTGAAGGACAAAAGGAAGAAAATGGGAAGAAAGAAGAGGCTTCCTTAAATAACTCCGATCGGCAAGATGTAGACAATTTGGAGTCCTTGAGTGATTCTTTATACGACAGCTTCTCCTCTTGTGCCAGCCAAGGCTCTAATGATGTATAAAGCCACCTTCCAGTGGGCTGTGAGTGGAGCACTTAAGGAGCTGAAAGAAAGAGGGAAGCCAAGGAGGGGGAGAAGAGACAATTGTTGAAAATTCTCCCTCCAAAGGGTTGTATTCACAGCAGGGTATTCCTGGCTTTATATTTTTATTTCTGGTTTTTGTCATAACACAGCAATAAGGAAAGGCGGCGCTGCATTCATCACGATGCATGAGACTGAAAATGGAAAAGAACAAGCTGTTCCACACACACAGAAGAAAAGTCTTAATTTTGCACTTTTACAAATATTTGTATAGATGTAAATACTTTGGAAAAATATATTTGTAGGGATAAATGACAGCAATAAATTTTAAATTGGTGCTATGCTCCTGTAATGGCAGATTACTAACTTAAAGGAATTGATGTTAATATTAACAAGGAAAGTTAGTAGATTAAAAAGAAAAAGGTTTATAATTGTTCTAGTCTTAAAACTGTATGTAGAAACACTGCGTTACTATAAACCTGAGCCTGTCAAACTCATCTGTAACAAACTTCCTTGGTCTCCCTTCTCAAAACCCATTTGAATTTTTATGTTTTAGTGCAATGCCCTGTATGTTCTCTAGGGAGGGAGGCATTTGAGTTATTACAGTTTCACGACAGGCGTCTTATTTAAAGAGGCTTCTGACTTTTGGCACAGCAAGAAAATGAACAGGTGAGAAGGCCTGGTGCTGCTAGTGCAAACGCACGTTTGAATTGACTCCACAAATCAAGTGCAGAACTATGGGAGAGATCCGGGTCAGAGCAATCCGTGCCCGAGCAATCGGGGAGCGCGGACGAGAGAGACCTTCACAAACCACCTTTAGTTCTGCCCGCAGCACAGGCGACCTACTCGCATCTCCCCCTCTGCAATCATTTCCTACAAGTTTCTGAATGTAGCATATGGTGTTACCCCTTTTGTAGCCCCCAATTTGGTCTTACTTACAGTAAACCGTAAAAAATATAAAAAATTTAAAAAAGGAAAAAGAAAAAAAAAAGGAACTCCACTCCTATTTGTGAGCTACTTAAGCAGGATGTTGGTGCTAACCAGTACTAGTTGAAACATATCTAGGAGCAGGGGGATTGGGTGTGTGTTGTTCGTTCGTTTTTCTACAAAGACTGTTTATATGTAAGGGAAAGTCTATTTCAAAGGTTCTGTGTATTTTTTCTAGTTGTGAAGTATTTATAATGACTTTTTTTGTACAGCAATCTGTAAACTAGATATATTTGGGATATTTCTAGCCCCTACAGTTTCTTTAGCACATGCCTGTTAATCTTTGAAACGATATTGTATGATCAGTGTTAATATTTTGTGCAATTTGTTACTTTTTAAAGTAATTTCCAACGTAAACTTCTATTGTCTTTTTTTGACTTAAGAAATTTCCATCGAAACATCTTTCTTAAATAAAATTCCTCTTAAAAATATATGTTTAAAGAGAGATTTATGTATATATATATACACACTATATATATATATTTGGGAGTGGTATTGCATAATGAAAAAAATTTAATGGAACTTTTGAACGCGAGTTATCAACTTAAAGAAATGATTGATGAAGATGTTTCTGGTAAGTACATTTTGCGGGAAAAAAATAAGAAGAAGCCTAGATGGATGGTGCGGGGGGTGTCAGTTCCCTGATGCCGGACGATGCGAGCAAACCGTTTCCCTTGCAGATCCCCCGTTTCCCCTGCTCCTACGTGCCGGTAGCTGGTAACTCGCGACGCGGCCGCCGCAGGGTAATCCCCGCTTCCCCCGGACTCCGTGATGGCCGGCGAGGTGTCGAGATGAGCAGGAATACGCGGGCTTCCGAGGGGGGAGCAGCCGCCCCCCGTGCACGGGTTAAAACCGCCGCGAAGGCGCCGTCCCGCAGAGCAGCGGAGCGCGGCGCCTCCCGGCCCCGTCTCGCTCCCCGCGGCCGTTAACGGCCCCCTCTGCCTAACGGCTCCCTCTGCCTAACGGCTGCCGCCCCGCCCCTCTAACGGCTCCCGCCGCGGCGCGGCCGCCTCCCGGAGCGCCGCCGCGGGGAGGACCGAGCCCCGTCCCCTCGGAGGGACCTGGGGGAGCTGCCTCCTCCCGCGCTCGCGGGTGTTTCTCTTTTTTTAGGGCATCAAGGGCGCAACTCAGCGGCCGAGGCGCCGCCGCAGCCGGCCGGTGTCCGCACGCGCCGGCAGGCGCCGCGGGGCCAG
>JAWLRI010000857.1:2020393-2105890 GCA_034781795.1 Crypturellus tataupa | reverse complement strand
CCACAAAGCCAACAAATGAAAGACACCGAGCAGCACCACATTGCCTCCTGGTGCCAAGAAAACTGCAAGGTTTTGTTTCACATCGAGGTGTCTTTCTCCCAGCTGAAGACACCACTGAGGGGCTGGTGAAATCGCACGTGTCAAGGAGATGCGCTGCGATCTTCCTGTAAACAGCAGCGCTGTTTCCAAAGCAGCAATGTGCTCAAGTGGCCAGAAATGAAAACATGGGGAATTTATTTTTATCCCTATTCAAAGCTTCCCTAGATAAGTGGAGCCATCAGGGGCATTGAGAAGAGTATCACAGAAACATTTGCCACCCTTGGCAATCTGAAAATCACCCACAGCTGCTTTTGATGCTTCATTTCAGAGATGCCAACACAAGTCATCGCTAAGACCCAGGAGATGTTGGCGCAGGCTGAAGTTTACTCGCTCACTTGGATCAGACTCTTTTCCCCCAGAAATCCCCTTGAGGACGCTTCTAGATCATTGCCACCAGCTTGGCTTGTCGGAGGTCTGGCCCAATCTTGGGCCAAAGCAAAGACGCATCCAGAGCAGTGCAGACAGGGTGCTCTGCCGGCAGCCCCGCGTCAGCCCCTGCTGCCCGCCCGCTCGGTTTCCTGCTCCTGGACTGTCAAGGAGGAGCAGCTCGAGGCTGGAAGCAGCACAGCAAGATCGGAAGAGCCGCTTGGAGGCAAAGGACAAAGCTAATTTCGCACTGCCAACAGCTCCCCTATCTAACACTTGCCCAGAAGCCCATGAGCTTTGCTGAAGAGAGAGGATCCTTCCATCTCCTTTGTGCTTCAGACAGCTACATTTCCTGCTCTCAGCATTATAAAAGCTTCTAGATCCTAATTTCTGTAAAAAATTCTGGTAGATTGGGCTGAGAAACACAAACATTGCTGCTAACCGAGGAGAACCAGAGACTTCCACGTAGCCAAGCCACAGTTCCAAGGATACGGCCCACAAACTCGTCTTCCCAGCCGGGGCTCCCTGAAATCTTTCCCGACTGCAGCATCCACACCCAGCAGCTGCTGGGGACCCTCCGCATGCCCAGCACGGGCAGGCAGAGCTCTGCGGAGGACGACGCTGTTCTGCGTGCGCTGGCACTCGGCAGCCCTGGGCCGCGCAGCGCGGCGATATCGGAAGCACCTGAAAGCGCCGGGGGAATGCAGAAACGCAGAATATAATTAACCAGGACACAAGTGTTTACAGTTTTACTTCTCAGCAGGTTAAAATACCTGACAATTATCTTCAGTTCTTAACAGGGTCGAGTTTTGCTTCTCCAGTATTTTTAAATACTGTCATTTCACAGTGCAAGCACCAATAACAAGCTAAAAACGCTCAAGGAAGTCTCGTGGCAGCAGGACTGCGACTGCACACGAGCCGCCTCCTTGCAGAGAGAGTCGTTCAAGTCCTTTTAAAGAACAGGCATGGAAAATATATTACGCTACTGGAAATACAGTAGTGGAAATAATTATATTAAATTAATTAGGGGCCAGGTACCACACTTGCTGTCACCGTTACACAAGTCCTACACAAGTTCCTTTTAAGAAGACGACGACTGACCTGATGATAGTGTCACCCATCGCTCCTGCTCATCGCATTGGAGCTTACAGGTTTACCTGATCCGTCATCACCCTCCTGATTTCCACCCTCCTCTGGGCGCTCCTCATCAGCTCTCACTCACTTGGCTTTCGAATCGCTCATTTCCATCCACGGCACAAAGGCTCCAGTAAACACACACAGCGCAAATTAATTCAAGGCGATTTTGAGGGAAAAGAAGATCAAATATGTTGTGCAAATAGACATATAATCACCACCTGAAGGCATACTGTGGTATAATAAATACATTTTAAATTGTTCCTCTTTAGAAATGTGAATGTGGCAGCTGTCAGAAAATACATGTTTATCAGAAACTGTTATTTCTGCACAGAAAAAGTATTTAAAAAAACAGTAATAACGACAAGGGAGCACATTTTGTTTTAATGGATGCTCCTTCCCTGCTAAACAACTTCTTGCACTGGTTGCTTTGACTTCTTTTTAGAAAGAGCAAAGACTTGTTTTCTTTCTGCATTGGCAAAACAATGGAAAAAATATATTTTCCGTAGAAATCTCATTTAAATTCTGAGTTCTGACTAGCAAACACAATTTGGGATTGAAGGTTTTTTTGCTTTGTTTTTGCATCCGAAAACCAGCCCTTGCAACATTAAACAGCTCATCTACTGCCATTCGGCAGGAGGAATCACCGAGGACTCAGCAGCAGGATCCGAACAGAGGGAGCCCGAATATCAGGCGAGCGGATTCACAGGCCACTCGAGGGCTCTGCCGGCGAGAGCAGCGCCGCGGACGCGCCGCCACGGCGGGGACCCGCAAAGCGCCTCCTCGCAGCAGCGACGTTTTCAGTCTCCAAGTCAGATTTTTGCACTGAAAACCATCAAATGGAAGAAACCCCCTTGCTGCTCCAGAGCTAGCAAGTTGGAAATGGAATTACTGAGGCAAGAGCGGCAGCGCGAGCGAGGCCGACGGCTGCTTGGAAAGCAGCAGTGACCGGCGCTCGCGATGACGTACGATGGGAAAACAAAGCCAAGGGCCACAGAAACTACCTGCAGCTACTCAACCCCTGCGCCAAATACCTCAAACGGGCAGCGCTGGGAGCGGCCCCCACGTCCTGCCCGGCTGGATGAGGAGGGGACACTCCGGCCCTGCTGGGGACCGCGACACCTCGGCTGCCCTCGGTGCACGAGGGGGTCCTGCCGCCTCCAACCCGCACGTTTTTTTCTGACAACAGTGAGTGTTTTTCCAACCTGAAGAGATCCCTCATCTTTTCAGAGGGAATAAGCGAAAAAAAATGTGGTAGAAATAAAATGTGAAGTTTCACACATCTTCAGAAGCCATTTGTTTTAAGATTTAAGGAGGATCATAATCTGTAGGAGAGTTACAAGGCTGGAAACGCTGCCATGAGAAATGTGGCGTTTCAGGCTATCTGTCACAAAGAGAAGGGAAACAGGGAGCTGATTCAGGCATCGCCAGTCTAGTTACGGTGGCAATTACAAAACTACAGGCGAATGAGGACCAAATCCCTCCAGTGCTACCTGCAAACACGTTGGTGGAGGAAACATAAAGTAACTATTAAAAAGACCACGACAGTTATTCTTCAAATTAGATGTGTCCTTTGACAAAACTGTGTCCAAGTACAATCTCCCTCTTTCACCCCAGCATTAGAAGATATCAGCTAAGTCCATTGATTTTCCTAATATTTTTAATTAATTTATTTAAAGCAAATCCCCTTATAATAATTTTTAGCTTTAGAAAAAAGCAGCAGCCTCCGTTCCTTTCGTTATCCCAGCCACACAGGGTACCGTTTTGCTCCTCTTTTACTGCTCTCTAGTTTCCTGGAGGGGGATCCACAGGGAGCTGGGCTATTCCAGGCGGAGCTGGAGCCGGCCGCTTTCCCTATCTTTTGTAGCACCTTCCCAGGAAACACTACGGACTGCGCGATATTACTGCAGACGGGAGGAAACTAATTAAACCAGCGCTCCAGCTCCGCAGAGGCTTCCCGTCCTCCCCCTCCCCACCCTGGGAAAAGCAGGAACGAGACACTGTGTTTCAGGGCAAATCCTATTAACATGGATGAGACGGCAAGACATAACCAGGCATTTGATTCAGTTATGCCACTTCTAATGGAAATTCCGGAATCTGGTGATAATTACGATGATTTCCAGAGCACAGTGAAGTGCAGGATTTTAGCAAGGCCACAACACTCTTAAATATTCCCCGTGCTGAATCTACACTAAGTCACAAAACACATTTCCCCTCGCAGCCCTGTGCAGCTGCTCCAGCTTTGGGCACACAAGACCACAGGGATGGAGAAAAGGCTTTTGCAATAACCCTGTCACGTAAAATAAACATATGACTATGAACGAGGGGGAAAAAAAGCCTAAACATCATTACCTACAGCAACTGAAAGGCCAGCATGTGCGGTTTAGATTAGATTATGGATTAACGTTCATAAAAAAAGCTTAAAAAACCCTAAAACTAGAAGGCAGCAATGCTGTTGCCTTGCTCAGAATGCTCTCCTTTAGCTCTCTATGTGCTGGTGTAGAGAAGGTACAAGCGGGGCAGGACTGCGCGAGGACTCCCGGGTCCCTACGGAACCGGGGGCTGCTCTGCCCCTCCCGGGCTGCTCCCACTGCCCTCCCTGCTCATCCCCCTTCGCGGAATCGCTCAAACCCATCAAACGGGCTTGTACTCTCGTTCCTATCATGTATCCTGGGGGGAGAGATTCCCCAGGTTCCTTTCAGCTCATCCTTGCAAGGTTTTCACCTGCTGGAGAGCAAACCTCTGACTCCCAAGAGCTCACAGAAGGAGAATTTCTGAAAATATCCAGGATTAAGAGATATTTTCCTCTTCTCTCCTGAGCCCTGGGCAGTAGTGCCGCCCATACCAACACTAAAACCAGGGCAGGCTCCTGCATGGGCCGCGCTGGCCGCGCTGTGGGGCAACGCAAGGCATTCTACGATGCATTAATCTTAAAATCCTGCCCACAGTCAATCATCACATTACTGTGCTCTCCAGGAGGTTCTCACTAAGCACTTACAAAAAACCCTCCCATGCACGGAGTATAGAAAAGCACCGCAGCGTACTGTGAAGACTCGTGCTTAATTTTACATTTTTTGTTTGGTCAAAATAGTATTTGTTCTGCACTCAAACTCATATTTGTAATGAAAACCCCACTCGGCTGCTCATATACTAAAGAAACAATTCATGACTGAATAATGCACCAATTCAAAAGCAATCTCTCTAAGCTACGGGAAACCTCTTGAGCTACTAGGCTGAACAAAATGAAGCCTCGGCAAAAATGAACCTCTTGGAAACTAAATGAGACTTTAGCAAATTGATCTGAACGGGAAAATCTTATGTACAATGCAGTGTTTGTGGCCACAATAGAAAAGGCAGCTAGAGGCTACCTTTGGATAACAAAAGAAATGACATCAATAAATCAGGAGACGGTGTCACTGCTTGTTTGCTCATACTTTTGAAGCAGGATATTTCACCTTATAAGGCGTATAGGTTTGTGTTTATAGAGCAACTGAAAACAGGAGACATGGAAAGAGACAGGAACGGAAATTTGGGATGTTTTCTTGAAATGGATGTTCCCCCCGCATCTTCTGGCTTCCTGGTCATCTGGAGCCCGCCAAGAACCTGTAAGCTCCAAAGCCGCTGCGGGAGCAGGGCTGGAGTCACCCCAGTCTAACAAAACGCTGGTTTGGGCATGCCAGAAGGAAGCGCAGCCAAACGACTCCGGTTCGGAGCTAGGAGGCTGCTGGAGCAGGGGGAACACCCGAGTGAAGAGCAGCGGGAAGGACGAGGCACAGCTGGAGGCGCCTCCAGTCCCATCACCCAGCAGCGGGACGGGCGATGCCGGGACGGCACCCCGAGAGGGTTGGAGGCCGCGATCGCAGCAAGAATCGCTCCTTTTCCCAACTTTTATTCCGCTTGTTCGAGTAAATGATTCTCTTTTCCGCAGAGGTGGCTTCAAGCAAAGACAGGGCTGCTGGAGAGGGCGCAGAACAGGACAACCTGCGAGTGGAAGGTGACTTGGGAGAGGGGGCGGAGGGGAAACCCTTTGGGAAGACACAGCTGGGCTCCACCCAGGAAGCACCTCTAGGACAGGAGATGGCAGCTGCTGCTATCAGGATTTTTGGTTCTTTTTCCTTCTTGCTTTCAGTTTGTTTTTCCTTCTTTTTTTTTTTAAAGGAGAAGCTACAACAGAAGGGGCCCTGAGCTAAGAGGCAGCAGTGCCACTTTGCACTGGAGAAGCGACGGGGCGTTTTCACAGATTGAGGCACATGCTGGGTTTGGTCTTTGAAATAAATAAATAAATAAATAAATAAAAAGCTATTTTGCTATCTGGTCCCAGGGGCAAAATTAAAACCCTGCTGCAACAAGGCGAGCGGCAGCATTAGGCGTGTGTGGGACTCGAAGGGACATTTCCCCGCTCCAAAGCATTAGCGGGAGGAATTTGCCGTGTGCGTTTGCGCGGCGCAGGGGATTGTCCTCCCCGCTAACGAGGCGGGATGGATGCTGCAGCTCGCGCGCGGCTCCCTGCTCCGCTCGGATTCCTGATTACGGGCTCACTTTGAGCTCCCCACCTGGAAGCAGGAGATAAACCAGCAAGAAGGTGCCAGGGCCGGTGGCAAAAAGGAGGGCGCGTCACGCGGTTCGGTCCAGCCGGCCAGGCTGGATTAACGGGTCCCGCTGCCAAGGGGACGGTGGAGGCACCGGAGATGCTGCGAGGCTGCCCGAAAACCACTTTCCTTGGCGAAAATCAGCTGCAGCGGCTGGAGAGACAAGTTTTGTTGCACAGGGGATGACGGGAGGGACTGACTGGAGTTGCTCAGAGGCCAGTAAAGATCCTGCAGGACAGACGAAAGCTGGGAAAAGGAAAAAACCCCAAGTCTGTGAAACAAAACCCCACCAGGAAACAGGAGGCAGCTGCCGAGCTCGGCTCTGTCTCCTAGTAACAGACGCGCGGGAACATCCAGCCGGATCCTTCGCCTTCTCCGGCCATGGACCGCCCTGCTGCCCGGTCCCCAAAGACTCTCCCCAAGGAACAAGGCTGGAAACCCGAGTGTCTTAATAAATAGCAAAAAGTCCACACAAATAAAACAGGGCCACCCAGAACCAACCCTCTCCCATGGCAAGGCCGAAGGGACACCGCTCTCAGCACCGCAAGCTGGAGCTGGGGAGCTCTAGCCAACTTTTCCATGTTTAGTTCAAACACGATGAGACAGCAGCGCAAAGGGAAAATGCAAAACAAGAGTTCACCTCCGATTAGGCAAACAGCAGGCTCAAAAGGTGGGACAGGGAATTTTCCTGTCTTCTTTCTCACCAACCAAGAGGAAGACACTGCTGGCGTGGAGACATTTGTCCAACATCTCCAGGGATCCACCTGCATCTCCAAGTAAGTCCCCCGTCTGTCTCGGCATCGGACGCGCTGACCAGCCATGGGAAGGGGTCGCTGCCCTTTCCTATGGGCAGCGCTTCCTGGCGGTGCCGACAGACTCTGTTCAAGCAGCTTGGGAAAAGAAAAACCACAATCTTGCCATTTAATTAACAATAAAAAGAAATCTTCCATGATTTACAGAAGAGCGTCTCTGTGCTTGTTGGATTCTATGTTAAATGCCTCACCACGACGATTAAATGACTCGAAAACAAAACTAAGTGGCAGGTATATTTTTTTCAACATCACTGATCTTTCAACTAGGGGGAAAGAAAAAAACAGCTTTAATTGCACAAAGCTGCGTATCATATTTCCCTCTCTTGAGGTTTCATTATAGGCCCGAAACCAGAGAATCGCATTACAAGCTCTTGCCTGCTCTTCCAGCTATTTCTGGGTTTTAATAATTATTCATTAATTGCACACTATGATAAGATCCTTGCTGTTTTGAAACATTTTCCCTCTGGCCCCCACACTATTAAAGGCCCTGATTGCCTGCCAGCAGCGTAAAATTAAAAATCAAAGCGCTGCCTCCGAGAGGTTTACTGCGTGCCGGAGCGCCGGCGCTGGAGCTCGCAGCGCGTCACCGCGTCGCGGGCAGCGTCTGCGACGCCTCCCGCTGTGGCCGCAGCCGGGCGCTCCGGCGAGGGCCCCGGTCGCCTCCGCGCACGCCTCTTTTCCATGGCCCCTGGCTCGTCCAGCAGCTGGGGAGGGATGGAGGAGCCTTGGCCACACGGGTGAGGGGAGATGCTCGGCCCCATGGCGAAGGAAGAGGCTGGACACCAAAACCCGTCAATAATCAACACCCCCTGGAGTCCCTTGTGAAAGGGCTTCTTCTGGAAAGCCTCAAGTTTCAATATTTAGTCAACAGTTAATGTACGGGAGCTACATCCTGTGTCAGCGGCCTCCTCTTGGAGGCCACAGTTGAGAGTCGTGTTCCTCTGGTGGGACCCCAAGTCCACACGCGGTTTCCTCAGCAGACGGGTCCCGCGCATGAGGACAGGGCCCACAGGACGGACCTAGCGCGCACGGCTCTACCGAGGCCTGCAGAAAGCTGTGCGGTTGGGTTTAGACAAGAAGGCCTCGCGGACGGGTCTCACACAGATCAAGGTACAGTCACAGCAAAGACACTGCGTGGCTGCCTTTGATATTGACAGTGCTCTTTCCCAGAAATGCAATCTTTTATCTTCATTTTGTGGACTCTGTGAATACCCAAATGCTAAAAGCTGTATTTAATGCCTATAAAATTGTGCCTCAGACCAGCATACCTCTGCAAACCCTCGGATTAAAAGGTTGGGCTATTTGTATCTTTGCTCGTGCCCCTACACGTACTCTTTTCTAATTCAAAGCCTTGGACCTGTCCCACTTGTTCTGCTTCCCCTTCCAGTTAGGGAGGTTTCACCTTCCTGGCATTTCCAAAATTAGCTCCTCCCAGGAAAGCCAGGGAAAACTGTGAAAAGGCACTGGCACTAACTCCTCGGCACTGCAGTATCGCGAAGGCTCCCCTGTCCCCGTTAAGCAGCGGTACCACAAGCACCGCGCAGCCTTGCCTGTCTTCTGGGGGAGCCCAAGGAGAGGAGCACAAAGAGCTGGGGTGTCTGCGGGCACTCGATGAACAACGAAGGTCGCTAACGAGCAGGTTAAGGGGGTCCTGCTGCAGCGGCACCTTCCTGAGTGCCGAGGAGGCTAATCTGACCCTCTCCTGCAGCGGGCACGCGCCGCGTACGGGTAAGATGCAAATCACCCTGCGCAGAATTAGCGAGGATGACACGGAGATAAGCGAGAAGGGAAAGACTACAGTGCATTTCGCCTTTACTAGTCAAGTGGGAACATTTTGCATAATCGCATTAATAAAACCCTCTGTTGCACGTGGTGCAAGCAGCTCTATCTATAAGCCTTTATGCTGTGTGGAAATTAAAAACTTTTTTTTTAACAACTAAAACCTCACCAAGCCCAGCAACGTTTCCAGTTCGTGCAGGTATTCCCATTCACTCAATAATTCAAAGGACTATGTTATTCTCTGGTCACGTCTCTGATTAATGCTAATGAGATTTTGATGAACTCAGAAAAATACCAACAGTTGTAACATGTCACAGGTAAAATATCTTCCCTTTTTTCCCCAATATGCCTGGAAATGAGCTTGAAAGATGTCACTATCTTAGCAGAAAACCATCTAATGGGATGTGTACGCTCAGGGAACAAACTAGCACAGTTATAATTAAAGTTTCATTATCATTTCCATTAGAAAGTAGTTTCTGAGGGATTTGACTCCGCAGTAAAAATTGTCTTCGTGACAGTGCTTTGTATGCAGGGTCTCTCCCTGCGTGTCAAGCCCAGGCGGTAGCGCGGGGCCGGCCGCGCTCCTGCCCTGCGCGCAGACACGGGGAGGCTGCAGGTCCCGCAGCTCCGACGGATTGGGATGCTGCATCTCGGCTTTGCCAGCCTCTCCTTTTGGGGGGCTGAGGCCACGGGCACGATCCCCAGCACTGCACTGTGGATACTCCTGCTCCTCCAGGGACAGATGGAGAGCCCCTCAGGGGTATCTTCGCTTGGCAACTAAAGAGCGCAGGAACCAAACTAAGAAACAGCAACAGTGTGTAAGATAGAGACCCCGCTCTTAATAACCATTAAACCCAACATGGGTTGTTCACCCAGTACCACCAAGGGCACCCAGGTGTCTGGGGCCTTTGCTCTGGTCTCAGTTGGAGCCGTCACTGGCCGAGCCTTGTCCTGAAGGTGGAGGAATAAATCCACATCCAGGCTCCTGTGAGGGAGGAGCTGGGGCTCTGGGCATCCCTCTCCTTGCAGTCCTGCTCGCACCCTGCCAGTTATCCGGGGTCCACAGGGCCCCAGCGGCAAGTCCAACAGCAAGGACGGGGCCGCCAGGTGAAGGATCTGGAATTTGCTCGGGATTTTTGGTCGGGATTCACATTTCCAGGGTGAATTTGCTCAGGAGCTGCAGGCCTGATCCGATTCAAAATTAACCAAAGTTGTATCCTGCTTAATGGGGACCGCGTGACAAATCCACATGTCCTAGTCATGGAAGACCAGACCTAAAGACTTTTGCCATGGGAATAAGGCGCCAACACTGCAGCTAGGCTGGGAGAGGTAAAGACCCGTTTTAACATAAAACCAGGAAAAAATGAGAAGCCACCGCTTCCCGTATTCCTGCATTGGAAGGAGCAGGAATATCTCAGCTCATCCGTAAATGAAATGTCCCGTTCTTTATTTTTGTTCTTTATTTTTATTTTTTTGAGCGTTGCAGAAGACAGCGTGGATATTTTACCGTCTCCCTCTTGCAGCAGCACCAAATGCTCCCACATTAGTGTCATTAACATATGCATCAGCTCAAGCCGATCCACTCTCCCAGCTGCCCAGTGAATCAGATACCGCTAATGAGCGTCTTAATGAACTTCCTGCCGTGGAAGCGGGAGCCGAGAGGGGGGCGTCGAACGCGCATCCTGCATCCCTGAGAAGGATGCGCAGCCTGGATTCATTCTATTTATTGACTGGCTTGCTCACTGCTCGGCCTCAAACTCCTGCTCAGCCCGTGACAGAGAGGTGACAATCCTGCAATCCAGTTTGTATTAAAAAGTGGCAAATCAAAGTTAATTGGGAAGCACCTTCCAGCTGTCCCTGCTCTGCCCTGTGGAGGCTGCCAGGGCTGGGCCTGCCTTCCACTAGCTGTCCTTCTGCTCCCCCTTTCCTCTGCTTTGTCCTCAATAAATTGTTTCTTTTGCTCATTACTTCAGTAACATCATTTGCTAGCACCGTGGCAGATACTGTTTCTGCAGTTTAATTAGCATTTCATGCTAATTCATAAATCAATCATGGCAAAAGTTTCTCCCACACATCAAAATATTTAAAAATAAAAATAACCATGGACTTAGAAAAAGAGTTAATTAGAGAAAAACTGCTCCAACTGGACCTGCCAGGAATTGTTTCCATGGCAGTCTGCAACTGTAGGCTGCAAATATATATATAGAGAAAAGGCCAAACCTGCAGTAATGCCACTGGAAGCCTCCTGTGTGTCTTTATGGAACAGAACATTGGGAGAGAGGTAAAGAAGTGAGGACGGGCCAACAAAACCAGCAGTCGCATCACGACAGCAAAACCCCTGATGGGCCAGCAAGGCAGCCGGGAGGTCCCTAACAGGGGGCTGCCCCGCGCATGGCGCCGGCTCTGGGAAACTGCCAGAGATGGTTCATGCAACTATCGTGCAATGGTCATAAGTCACTCAAGAAGTGACTCCCTCAAAACTTCTAAAAATCTAAAATGCAAAATGAATATTTTCAATCTTAGAATTTTGCTGGAGATGGAAAATATTCCAAGCCTTGAGGCAGCTCAGCCTTTTCTGATTCCACCCTTCCTTCTTCCGATCACTGGAAACACAAACTCCTCTTTCTCCTTCCTGCAGGACCGATCAGCCCGGGGCCACTCTCCCTGCTGACAGCTCAGATGCGGTTCCTACTTCCACAGTGACACTGGGATCAGCCTCTCCATGGAGCCCTGCCTGGATGTGTCCGAGCACAGCTCAGCCTGTCTCCCTAATGACCCCCGGTGTCCGCTTGTCAGCTCGGCACCAACGCGGACGCATGTTGGTGTCACCCTCCGGCCACCACTTCATCCCCTTGGTCATCACCCCCTCGCCGCCCATCACGCCGGCCACGTGTCCATCCTGCCACCAGCCAGGTCCCCCACACAGGCCTCATTCCTGCAGAACATCCAGATCAGGGGCTTCATTTCCACCTGCAGACCGGAGCTCCCGGCACGTTGCCCATTCTGCACTATTTCCTTCTTCAGCCTTAACAGCCACCTCTAGATTTTAATTAGCAGCTTGTGCTGTTTCCCAGGCTACCCCTCACACCACAAACATCTGCAAAACGCAGCTCAGCCCCTGCAGCATCTTTCCAAAATCCCTACGGAATTACATACCTCCAAAACTCATCACTGCACCTCCGCTGGGGGCCCTGGTTACACGGCCACGGCAGCTGCAAACTTTGGATAGGCACATTAGGAATGCTCTCTGGAATAAATTCACGTCTTTGAGGAATAATTCCGCGTGTCCAAATCTCTCCCAGGCTCTTCTGCAAGCCCAGTCCGCAGTCACTGCGTGGTCCGGCACAAAGCAGATGTGGAAGCACCCAAGTGTGCTACCAGCAGCACCAAACTACAATGACCAAAGCGCTCCATTTTGCTCTGCTTGGTGACAAAAATGCTGAGGAGTTCTACCTACGTGTAGAAAATGTTTATGCTTTGAATCCTATGGCCACTGGGCTGCGTTTCCTTTCTTACTCTAGAAACACAAACATTAAATATTTTATTCCCCACAAGACAACCTGAAGAAGCATTTGGCCCTGCAGGGGGGAGGAGGAGAGGAAACATGAGCAAGAGATCAGCTGGGAAAGCCCTCAGGACCTGCCAAACATGGCCCAGATGGGGTTTTCCCTCCTGACACTTTCCCCTTGGCTAGAAAGAAAACAGTTTCCAAAAGCAATAAACAGCAATTTGGTTAAGGGGAATAGATCATTTGGGGGATATTCTCCAGGCATATTCCCAGGCCCGCCAATTCGGTGCATTTTGAGAGCAGATTTCCATTTACTTCCCCGTAACTGAATCCTCCAAGCAAGGATCTCCTGGCTCTGCAGATGCCGTGGGAAGCAGAAAACCCTTCTGCCTGTGCGGTGTGGCACCCGCAGCCTGCCCGGTGCAGCGTGGCGCCCGCAGCCTGCCCCGTGCAGCGCCCGCAGCCTGCCCCGTGCAGCGCCCGCAGCCTGCCCCATGTGGCTGGTTCGGTGCCCGGGCGCTGCGCCAGCCCGGCTGCCACGAGCGGCTGCAGTCGCACCGTGAATTCGACCCGACCCGCAGGAGCGAGAAACGTCACTCTTGCCCCGCAGCTCTGCCTGGCACCAGGCTCAAATGCAAAAAGCTTCGTGACGCAACTGACAGGAAGATACACCAAATCTCCTAAAACCTCTATAAACCCGTGGTGTTTTATAAAGGCACATCTTGAGCCTAGAGGTTATTTTTTAAGCTCATCTGTGGCTGTTTTATTTTGATTTCTTTCTTACACATTCTTTGATCTGCTTATTGCACCTTTTCTAAAATAAAAATGAATTTGGGGACTAGTGTTGGGTTTTGCTGAAAGGAGCCTCCTGTTCAGTGCAAAATATGCCACCAGCAAGAGAGTAACTTGCTTTATACTATTTATACAGTAATTATTGTTGGAATTTCAGTATTATAGTACATTCTTGATAGCAACTTAATTTCTGAGACCTCTCAGCCTAGAAAGAATGAGGGTGTTGATAGGATTTTTTTACATTTGAAATATCAGACACTGCATCAAGAACTTGTCTTCTGTTATCCAGTTGGTGTTGTGAACTCTAAGAGATGATGAATGAAGGGAAAAGAATAGCTTTTCTACACGGTATTGGTTTTCTGAGGCATCTGATACCCCCTGATCCAGCATGGAGGTCTTTCCTCGCTGTATCAGTGACAGATGCCAGTCACATTCAATTAGTCTCCAAGGAGTGGTTCTTAATGCTCACATTTCCAAGTATAAAACTGGAGATTTTCCTTTTTCCTTTTTTTAGCAGCCAACCGCTTTTCCCACTGAAACTGTCCATCAATCAATAAGAAGGGGGGACCTTCGAGTGATGGCTCTGGATGTTCAGAGGAAAAAGGGTAAAACAATTTGTAAGTAAGAAATTGCTTTCTCCACTGCTTGAAGTGTCTACCGCCATGGGAAGTGGCAAGCAGTAATGATTAGTTCCTGGTCTTTTCGTGGACAAGGCTATGTTAACATCTAGGGCATGTGATGGCAGCTTGCTGTCCTTAATCATACAGTAACCTTGAATATTATACACCCTCCAACACTTCCAGTTTTGAGAAGCCAATATTTTTTGGAAGTGCAAATTTCAGAAATGAAATTAGTAATGGAGCAGGTAAAAAAGCAGGTTAAATACAAAGGTGCCTGGCACTGTCCTTATCCCAGCACACTTACAGCTTAATATGCCATTTGAAAAATAACATGGCATCAGAATACAACATTTCTCTGTCCTCAATGTACTCTGGCAATTCAGAGAGAATTGCTAAATATAATATGTAGGAACATAGCACTAAAGGGACATACAGGTCAAGGAGCCCAGTCCCTTGATATTGGAGACAACGACATCACGTAATCCCTTTAATAAACTGATTAAGATCCATCTGCAAACTAGTTAGGTTTTTGCCCCTCAAATCCCAGTGAAAGGCTGTTCTAGAACCTCACCTCTTCACTGATTAAAAAGCTTCTTCTAATTTCCATCTGAAATTTATTCACGGCCAGTTTATTACCAATTTGTTCTTGTGCCAGCACTGTCCTTTAGCTGAACTAGCTCCTTTCTCTCCCTGGTGTTTACCACTCTGATGTATTTATAGACAGCAATTCACATCCCTTCCCAAGTTTCATTATGCTGGGATAAATAAACAGGTGATTCCGATATCTACTTGCACCAGAACTGCTCTGTCCCACTGCTCATCCCAACATCCTTTCAATCCGAGTCCCTCTTGTGAACACCAGGAACCCCATAAAGCCCGCACTATTCCAGAGCAGATGTTACTGCCGTAAAAGCGCGCATTTTCCCTGACTTTAGTGCAACTTTTACCTGGGACCACAATTTCCTCATTGCTGAGAAGCCTGTAGGACTCCCCTGTGGACGTAGGTTGCTCAGCTGCAGCTCTGTCATTTGCCAGCCATGAGTCTCAAATTTAAAGCAGACTTATTTGTTGTGGACGCCTCTGCTCTCTGGACATGGGACACAGCAGCACATGGAGCATCATGGACTACTTGGACTCCCTGAACTGAAATGAGCTGAGAGTCACAGCCCTGGACTGGATCCCCTGGCGAGCCACAAAGTGGCCTTTCCTCCACCCAAGAAATCCCCTGGGGAACTTAATTAAGAGCCCAGCAAAGAGCTCCCAGAGAGCATCTCCCTCGCTGGACCTCAGGAAAGGCAGTGCCAGCCCTCTCCTTACCAGGCTCCCTGCAGAGAAGGGCATCTCTCTGCAGGGCAGTGCACCGGCTACAGTGCCAGCTGGGGTACAAAATCCCCTCCTTTAATTGTGGGGTCTCCAGCTCACATCAATAACTCATGGAGAGACTCAGCTGTGAGCTCTTTCGGGCTACTTAATGAAGTAGGATCTTAACGAAGGACGTGGTGAGGTCCAGCAAGCACGGAAGGTCGTAGAGAGTAGGATGGGCCCAGCCCTACGGCTGAGGACTCACTGCGGTTCAGCCACAGCTCCCAACACCTATTTCTGTGTTATTAAACATTAAAGGATGCTTATTATTATTGTCAGACTTCAAAGGATGCAGTACAAATCATCCCATTATGGCTGCTAAACTCAGTATTTTCATCCCTCCTGAGCCCTCCCACCCCAACATCAGAAAGGCAGTTTCACCAAAGTCATGACTGCTCCTACAACAACCTCTGTGGGTGGGGGTCACCTTCACACGACAGCAGCTCCTCCCTCCTGCTCTCTCTCTCTTTTCTTCTTCCTTTTTTGGCCATCATCTTGCCCTACCTCCTTCATTTGGATGGACTTATTCTCATCTGCAGCAGCGTTACACTTTGATTTGCAAAACGTGCCTCATTCCAGTCCACTTCCCATTTTTCACCCATCTTAGTTTGAACCCACTTTCCTCCCCCGCAACAAAATTAAGATCATGGAAAACAGACAATGCCATCATCAAGAAAGATATTTTGAGAGGAAAATGCAATACTCTCCATAAAAAAAAAAGCTCTGATTTCTGTGACTGCACATGCAGGTTAAGACTTTAAGAAGTCTCTTATTGCTTATATACCTCTTATTTTCTGTATATTGGTCATGTGCTTCCATGCAGAGGTGCATTAGAATGAAACTGCTCTTCTGGACTTGACAATTCTCCAATGAGACCCTTCGTGCCTTGTCCCTCTCTGTCTTCTCTAAACTTTCAACACCTGCAGACTTTACCACCACCACCTTTAACAAAAACAGAGCAGACAACCCAAGACAAATGACGACAGACAGTGATCAAGACAAAACGAGTGCTTTAAATTCACTGTTAGACTCCTTCCAACACTGGCAACTGAAAAGACCTTTTCTGGCCTTAGGAAAATCTCAAACCAACCTCCAGGCCAGGTACTCCAACAAATTTAGCTGAAAAGAATGAATTGGTTTGGGATGCACCCTCGTATGCTGGGAAACACTCGCTATTCCGCACCTAAGAGCACTGGAGCCTCAGAGAGGCTTCGGAGGGGAAGGACCAGACAGGAGGCATCGCTACGGCCACAGCAGAGCAGCTGCTGCCGAGGAGGTTTCCTCATTTCTCCTCTGCTGCCTGTTATGAGCGATGCAGCCCTGCACATGCGAAGGGCACCCAAACTCACCTCAGCCCCAGAGCTGCCACTCATGAGCAACGTCTTTAGATTATCCCCATCTGAAATAATAGCTGTTCCCCATACATTTTGGAGGTTTTTTAAAAAACTTTTCTCCTTTTCCCAGTGGTAATTCAGATTCACAAGGCACTTAAAACAAGTCACTTAAAATATAACAACAAAAATCATATTGAACACGCAGTATCTGTTGTCTGTATTTTCAGAAAATAACTTGGATAAGTCCCACTGGAAACACAGTATCAGAAGATTTTATAGCAGGGATTATTTTAGTGGGAAAAAAATACATATATATTTATTTTCTGCTGAAAAAAAAAATCTTAGAACTTGTCAGGATCTTCTTTGCACACCTCTCCCTCAGAAAAAAAATACTTATTAAACCTACGGCTTATAGGAATAGATATATACATAGCTTTAAACAAAACTTTCCCCAGGAAAAGAACATCCGGTCACAGGGGAAATTTATGATGTAACCAGAGAGATTCAACCTGGAAACAGGCAACAGTCTGGCAGTTCGGACTAGGTCAGAGCCCTGGCTCTGCTGCTGGTCTCCAAGAGCCCTTGCCATCAAATTACGGGTAATGAGGGATTTCTTCTGAGGCAGCGAGGGGAGGAGAGGTGGAAGGAGTTCAGTCTAGCGCAGAACAGGAGAAAAGCACCGGTATTTTGAAATGGAAGAGGGAAGGAAAAATAGGTACTTAATTTAGCCATCCCTCTTGCTGCTGCTGCTTTATCAGAGCCTTCGGTTTCTAAGCTTCAGTCAAAGCACCCACATCTGCAGGGAAGCATCTGCCGTCTTCAAACAAAGCCACGTTTAAATTGGTCTCGTCTGCCCCAGCGCGGTGTTAGTCACCCGCTCCGGTGACAGCCGCACGTACGCAGCGCCACGCGTCGCACCAGACCCGTCTGCTGAAGTCTCACTTTCTTCTTAAGCACAGATGTCACTTCTGCTGATTACTAACCCCAAATATGACTCATTTCTCTTTTGAAAACATTGCTTTCCAGACTCTGTTCTTCTGCTCCCTCTAATTCACTTTCTTTAGACAAAAAAGTCAGAACTACAACTTGTAACTCTTACTCCTTTTTTACTTCAAATAGAAATACACTGAAGTCAAATTCCAGTTTTAGTGCCTTGCTCCAGAGCTCAGTACAGCAGCAGAGTTGGGCTGCAGTAGGACGGAGCGATCCCTCCCTGCAGCACCTGCAGGAAATGCTACCACGGAGGGTAAATATCAGCATTTCGGGGAAAATTCACTCAAAACAGCCACAGAAAACAGAGGCACTTCAGCCTCAATAATCACAAAATTAACGCTTCATGTCAGGAGATGGAGACCAGCGACCGGTATTTGGGGTACTGGATCAATTAGCCTCCAGATGAATCTGAATTCAAGTTTTACCATCAACTCAAAAGTAAAGGACATTTTTTAAGAGCTTTAAATTGTTTAGCATGTACATAAATTAAAAAAAAAAAGTGAAAAGGCAATGGCTGTTTTATCATCTACCTCCTTAGAGCCATGTCCATTAAGCATAACTTTCAAGCTGTCTGAAACCAAACTTCTCATCTCTTAATGCACTGGAGGAACCTTCTTCTGTTCACGAGATTTGCTACAGATAAATAAAGATTAGGGACTTGGGTATTCTACAGCACTGGCCCCTCAGAATTTTGTTTCCAAAACCTTTAATATGCACCTGCAGACTAAGCAGCTCTTGTCTTGATGTCCTTCTCCCACCAGACTTTGGGACTAGCAGTGGGAATTTCCTTCCAGCCCACAGAAAAGCCAATAACACAAGATTTGAACTTCCTTCACAAACCTGCTCCAGGTAACTGACCCAAATTCTGCATGAGGATTTTCATATAGAGGAAAAAAAAAGGCAGTTTAAAATTTCATGTTTTAATGCTAACAAGCAGCCCAAGGACTACTTTAAGCACTTAACATGCACAAAACCTTTAACACAGGGAGAAGTATGAGTGTGAAAACATCAGTTTGGTGGGTTTTTTTCTTCTTTTACTATCTACAATGACTTAAAGTAACTTAGATACTACAGCAGTTTGTCTATAAGCAATTTCCAAATTCTTCTAAATTGTAGGCATTATACTACAAATGAACCCACTGATACTGATGTAACTGATAGAGTTCTTATGTACTTAGCCTTGTTTAACTCCCTCCATCAAGCAATTAAGGCCATTTGTAAATGTGCAAAGTTGATTTGGTTATTATAAAAATAAAGCTAATGGACTCAATTATAATGAATACATGGGGTCAGTGACTGTAGCAATTTCTCAACCCTTCCTTTAAATCAAGGTTCGACTTAGTAACAGTCTCCATCTCCCACTAGTGTGAGTATGGCAGGGCACCCACGCAGTGGTTGCTCCTTCCACTCTTTTCTCCAGAAAGACTCAAGAAACCTATTTATAGAGTAGTTCCATTTGTGCTGACTGTTTATTTCTTTCTATTTTTTATCCTTCTCTTGCCTGGAGTTTCTTTGTAGATCCAAAGACCCCAGTGATTTTATTCTTCTAAACACATCTGCTTATTCCCAGACTGAAGTCCTCAAAATCCTTTTTGCAATGTCACACTTGGTTACTGAGAGAGTGTTTTGAAGTGAGTAGAGGGTTTTAGCTTCAGAGAGTGAACAGCAGGAGATGATTAACACTTAGGGAGCAAAGCTGTTTATTGTGTTTTAAATAGTGCAGAAGAGTTTGGTTTTTAAATTGCCTCTAATTAGTGTAATGTACTTGTGTGTGCATGTGCGCACCTGATCTCGACTTCACAAGCACCAAGGTCTCTATCAGGCTATTGAACAGAAGTGCCAAAATCTAGAACATGAAAGAACTGCTGCTTTTCTCTGCTATAAATACCTGCTCAGGTGGTCTCCACAGTTGAGGCAGGAGGAAAAAGGAGGACACAGAGGGATTGATCATCCTCGCCAGTTCTCAACACGCGTCTTGGACAAAGCAAAGTGCAAACAGTAGGTTAGGTCTTCAGTGGAGTGCAGTTGACAGCGTGAAACATCAGCGGAGCCCGGCAGCTCTTCCTCTGTATCGTGCTTGTTCCTCGGACACGTTGCTCTAGGGATTTTGGAGAGTTCTCTGTATCTTGCTGCTGGGAGTGATGCAGCAAAAGATATATCATGGGTTGGGATGTTCTGCTCTTCCCCATCTGCTGCTGAAGGGCATGTGGGCACGTAACTCACTGGTTGAGGATCGGGATGCAGGCTGAGCATCGGGAGTCCCGATGCTTTCTCCACTCTCGCTTTTCCTCATCATTTCTCTCCCCCTTGCTTTGCTCACACCTGAGTGTGACTCTGTGAGAAGGGGTGCTCTCCTTGCACCCTCTCCAGGAGCCACCAAGACCTGGGATCAGGCAAACCCGCAGGACGTAAGGTGAGAGGAGACGGCCCCACCAAGCCGTGCTCAGACAACCAGGACCACGCGCTGCGCACAAGAGCCCAGTAAAACTAGTCCATCTCAGCTGCTGCCCTTGGGAAAAGAGGAAACTTGTGCTCACACCACGATCCAGACAGCTTGGCTTGCCCTGATGCAGTTAGGCAGGAGCCACGGTGCTGACCTACCAGCACCTCCTTCAGCTGTGCAGCATTCAGCTCCCCGTGCAGTATTTTACTGAGGTGCTGGGAGGAGAGGCAGAAAGCACAGCCCTCACCCACAGCTGCAGCGTGTTTGCCAGCAGCAAGGTCCATAATCCATCCCATTAGGTCATTAATCAGAAAAATACTCCAACATCTCGCTACCAGTAATCCATGCAGCTTAAACGACATCTTGCAGCAAGCAGCAAACCATCATTATCACTATCTATTAGCCCTACAGGTACCTGATAAGAAACAAATTAAAAAAGGGAGATCAAAGAAATGGAAAATGATATTTAGCTGAATCATATTAAATAAAGTTTTTGACTTGGGCTCACTGGAGACTGATGCTTAAATTGCTACAAATGGAACTGACATAAAGACAAAAGAGATTATTAAGTCTCAGTGCCAATCATTCAGATACAGGACCCCGGCTCTGCCTTTGAGAGCATCTTTCAAGAAGGGAAGAGTGAGTGAAGGACATGAACCAAATCTAACCTAAAGACTTAAAACAGCCCTTGGTACCCATTCAGAATATCTGGAAGTCTTTTTCAGAGGTGCCATGAATAAAAGCAACCTTAAAATAAGCATTTCAGAAAGGGAGGCAAAGCCTACCTTAGACTAAAAGTATGTATTTGCTCATGCAAAACTCAACCATCTTAATAAAAATAAAAATAAAAAGCAGTTTATAAAATCACCAAGGCAGGATTCACCCACATAAGTATCCCCTTAGGTACAAGACCAGTTCAAAGCCTGCCCATGGCGTGGGGACAGCTGCCCCGTCCTCCCATGTGGTGGCAGGAGGTGCTCTGCCAAGGCTGGTCACAGACAAGCGTGGTCAGATAGAGCCATCCCTTTCGTTCGCTCTAGTGAAGTGTGACAGGTCAGCAGACAGGTCTGTGTAATGCAGAACTGGTGTTCACAGATGGAATAAATGCAAGAGATGAGAAGACAAGGCTCAGTTCAGAGAAGGGTGTAAGCAGCAGCACTAACTGTCTCTTTTATACCTCTGAGTATACAGGGAGCGAAGCAAAGTGTCTGGAGGGAGAGAAAAGTATCCTGGTTGGTTTTAAGAAGAAAGCACTTGTACCAGAAAACAAGGAAGGAAAAAATATCCTGAGTCTAGTGTGATGAATCCCGCTAAGCTTCCTATATGGCACATGAATAAAATAGACATCATGGATAGGACTTGACATATGTTAAATTTCCTTCTCTGATGGAGACCTAAAGAATACAGAACATCTGTATAGCTTCGCAGTGGTGCTATTCTATCCTCTTAATGGTTTCTAATTATCCTAATGATCCACTTCTCTCTGTAGACTGGAGATGAACTACGTGATCAAGGCATGTCTGAAAAAGTCGCATTAAATTAAATTAAGAACAAAATAACAACACGCTGCAGCTTGCCCTGCAGTGAGACAGCATTCAGCCTCCAGGTTCTTCATCCTGCAAATCGGGGCACTGAACAGTCACTCTTGGCCAGGAAGCAAGGACCTTGGAGGTGACTTTCTTAAAGAGGAGAGGCACGAAGGAGTAAAACAAGCCTCCCGTGTGATAGTGATGGGGTCGGTACCTGGTGCTCGAGACACCCCTTGGTCATCTTCTTCCTGTGACAAGGACTCCAACAGCTGCTCCTGTGAATGCAGCTGCCTCCGTCATTGCTCGAACACTTGTATTCTTATGAAAACAAAATCACAGAGCCTTCCGGAGCCGGCGGCACGGCGAGCACTGTAACCATTCACCCCGTGGCGACAAGCGAAGCGCCCGCAGCACCGCGCCGCGCCACGGGCTGTGCCCGGCTCCTCATAAATCACCCTGAAGTAAATCAGCGCCGTCTGCCCGACTGTATCAAATGCGGAGTCACTCCTTTGCTGATATATCATGGGTCTTTGATCTAGGGTAACATCAAGGTTACGATGATTAAGTAATTTCATTAACGACGATAAATGTTAACGGTGATAGAGAGGGATCGCGGATACATTTGCATAAGAGTGGGTTGTGCTGAAGGACCACTAGTAACCCCTGCAGGGCGACAGTCAGATACGTCCAGTAGGAGTTAAAGAGCCATCTTCTTGCACTCAGGTTTCACTCTCAGATTTTACACCAGAGATTCTTCTACACTAGACGCAGCTAGAGGGGATCTTGGAGACAGGCCACCGCGTGCATGGGAGAGCGGGTGGGCTGCCCTGTCCTGGCAACGTCCCTCTGTCCCTTCCCATTGCTTTTTGGACTAACTTTTCCTGTCCCCATGCCTATCCCGTTGCCCTGCTCCAGCAGGAACCTTCCCTCTTTCTCCACCTTTCTCTCCTGGGGAATGTGGAGGCCTGAGCAGCCAAACTGACGGGTTAGAGCAGAGAAGCGTGGCAACCCGCACTACCAGCCTCACTCCTCTTTTCCCTCCTCTTCACCAAGAACAGCTCTGGGGTGCGAATTATTCTGTGCAAATAGGGTTTTCCCTGCTGAATTTACCACTGCCACCTGCTTGCACTTGAAAGCAGTCACAGAGCAGCTTAGAAAGGAGGAGGGAGAAAAATCAACGCATGCAAACAAGAATAAGGAGCACACGGAAAAATGACACCTGCCTTCAGGGAAATGCTCACACCCGCAAGGCTGCGGCCGGGAGACAAGACCCTGCTGGCAATGGTTGAGGCTGGTTGAGGCTGTCGGGGACACAGAGCCCCCAGACGAGGCTGGCGCTTCAGAGTCCTCCCAAGCATCTAGGCCAAGGACACCCCAAGGCCGGGCATGAACTTTAGGTTCAGGTTAATTTGCTGGTTATTTGTAGCCATCAAGGGCTCTGTTCCCAGACGGACACACTGGCACCGGGGAACAAATTGTGCCCCAAAAGGAGGATGCTGGGGGCTGAGGAGGTGGCCCAAGAGCAGCACTCTGGCACAGCGGGGCACCCTTACAGATACTGCACACCTTTTTGATACCCTCAACCCAAGGGCAGCTGCCCCCAACCACATGGATTTAAAATAAACCAAATTACTTCAAAACTAAGCATTTCCTAGAGTTAGCACCATGTTAAAAATTTTGCATTTTGCTTCCTGATATACATTTATTTAAAAGGAAGGAAAGCATGCGACTTTCTTCACCCATGTGTGACCAAAGTGCTTTAGCAAGGCAACTTTAACTGAATGCAAGAGCCTTCTAGCAATACATCCTTAAATACTGAAAGCGGATTCAGGTTAAAAGCATTTGGAAAAGGAAAAAAAATAAACAACAAACCGAAGCCACCTAATGTGCAGACATGAAAATGCTGACTTTCAAAGCAGTCGCAGCTTAAAGCATGGCGCCAATTTTCTTCAAAACTTGGAACTCTCCAGTGAGGGCTATAAACAAGCTAATTTGACATTGCTGGCTCCAGCCAGCTTAGGCTTACAAGAGTGCACGGTTTTTATTCTGAGGATGTGGGGAAAAACACATTTTCCTCATGCTTGCATAAATCAGAACCAGCAGAACCAATCTTGCTTAAATTAAGCGGAGAGGAAGAGCAAGGAAAAGCCTAAACACAAAAGCTTCAACCTGTGGAAAAGAAGAGACATATGGAGCAGCCAGGAAATGCTCACGGAGCTCTTCATGGCACCAGCTGAATAACACACTGCTCTGTATTGTTCTAGTATAGGGTTAACATCTTAATGTCATTGAGAATCTTCATGTTCTCTTCACGTTACATGAGCAAGTGCCTAATGTGCTATACTAAATTTTCTCCCGCTCCTGCATTTAGTTATTTCTTCTCCATTTCCCCCACTTATTCCCTGTTCCTATGGAGCCTCCTGGCTTTTCTCTGGTTCTTCCCCTCTTCCTTCCTCTTTACCACGGTGCTTTATCGCCATGACGTGGATATAGGAGCCTGCTCTCTCTGTGCCAGTGCCAGTCCAGGTGGATCTGATCGCATCTTTCCCTGTCGTGCATGGACACGTTTCTCCTTTTTGGACAACGCTGCTCGGAGTCTCCTCTGCTCTTATGGCCCCTTTACTCACAGAAAAACCTTCCTAAGCAGGTTTGCAGAGCTGGGCTGTGGCTGAGCTACCTGACGTAGGTGCCAGCTCCCATTTGGTTATTTATGGAGAGGTATTTGGATCATGGCCGTTTATGGGAGATATTTGGATAATGGTCATTTATACGAGGTATTTCATCTCTACCCCTCTGCTTTGCTAAGTAAGTGCGGAAGGTGCGAGTTGCAATACCGCATCCAGATTTTAAGAAATTCAATGCAGGAAATGTAAATCATCTAGTAAATGAAATATTAAGTGATCATGAGAAGCGTTTTTTACCAAGCAGAGCCGATTTCATAATAAAAATGAGGGCCTTAATCCTCCTTTACATATAATTTTCTGCAGGGTTGTGTAATTTACAACTTACACAAAGCAACAGAAAGATTAAAGACATCTTTTGAATTAAAACTAAAGAACCCGGCAGACTTCCTGCAGTAGCAGCTTATTACACCCCACGCAGCTTTGAGGAAGGAAAGAGAGTCTGCCCAGGGCACAGAGGGGGGCATCGCAATATATTTCCTTGGGAAAGGCAGGCTCAGTGGGAATAGCCCCTTCCCAGTTTATCCCACATCCCTGTCTTGGGCATCTCCTAAATTCCTATCTGACGTGGCGTCCCCACTCCCTCTGTCTGCTGCTGCCCCCTTCTGCCAGCGAGGACCAGGACTGGAGCCTTGGACGTGTCCAAGTTCCAATCGCTGCCCTCTAAGTTTTGTCCTTCCCAGTGTGTCACCTTGCCCGGAGCGCGCTGGCTTCTCCGCCTGCGGGTGCCTTCAGCAAGATGTAGCTCCCTGGACGCAGAGCATTAACAAAACGGGCCATGGACACTAGGCGAGCGTAAATTCACCCAGGACGAGCGCAGGTCATAAAGCGGGGGCTGCTGCAAAACACTGTGTTGCAGAGGGCTGTTTTCCAGCATCTTCCCCCAGATCCTCATGGGTGCTGATTACTCTCCTGCACTGCTTCGAGGAGGAAAACGACTGCAGGAAGCAATCTTTAAAAAATTCCCACTGGGAATACAACTTCATGAACTCGCATGGGAGAGTCCCATTCACAGACACTCACTGTGGCATGGACAGTTTCTCTTCAATAACAGCTTTTCCTTTATGAACATTTCATTCATACGTGTTCAGCAATAAACTAAATGAAGTAAATGCCACCAAGATGGCAAAACTCCTCTCACTCACCAGTAGGAGGATGCCCCAATCCCTTCCCACCAAAGCCTTTAGAGCGCTGGTGGATTGAGCAGAGAGAAAGAGAGAAGAAGAAAAAAAATAAAAAAGGCCATTTTCAGCACTGGTTGTTGCAAAGGCAAATAAATGATCAAATGTTTAGTTAAAAATCCAAATTCATATAATGAGTAGTTAGGGTCCAAGGTATAGATCACAGATCTCCAGGGATTCAAGCAAAGTTGTCTCTTGTCATGAATTCAAAACCGAACAGATTAATTAAATTTTTACATGTCTATTAAGTAAAACCATCACCTTAAAAACCGCGCGGGCGCCTTTGAGGCAGATCTAAAGGCAGTCGGCTCTCAAAGCAGCTCAGGAGGCTCCCAGGAGCCGCTCGGTGCCTCGCAAAGAGCCTCCCACCGAGCCGGCTGCGGGGCTGCTGCCCGGGGAGGTTCTTCTGCCGCCTGCGAGCGCCCGGCCGCGGTGCCTCCCCAGACAGCAACCAGCTGCCTGGGCTCCTCCATCGTACTCCAGCATTTAGCTTTTGTTCAGAACAAGAGACTTATGATTTTGAGAGTTATCCTTTGCAATTCTCACATTCCCCCAACAGGAAAAGCCACTGAATGACAGAGTATCGTTTTCTACAAAGAAGATTATCTTTGAGGGAAAAAAAAAAGGCTAAGGAAACAATCCCACAACACACTGCCCTTGCTCACCACAGACCTTTGCACCATAAAATATTATATTCAAATAAGGAATAAGCCAAGGGTCAAACATAAGTTTTCTGCAGACTTTTTCGCAGACTTGAAAGCTCAGTAAGCGATACCCTAGGCACATGGTGCGGGAGGGTTCTGTTGATGGCACAGACTGGTAATTACCCTCAACATGGAGCTTTCCTTAAGGTTTTTATTCCATTTTATTCCATTTATTCCCCCACACTCTATGACTTGAGCTGTGTTTTGGCGTGTGATTGCCAGCAGGTGAAGGGGCCCGGGTCTGCGTTATTTGGTAGCCCGTTGCCACTGCGCTCTTCTCACTCCAACATCTCAGGGCTTGGCCGTAGCCAAGCACCAGGAGCCCCACGGGACACGCACCCCTTGGATCCTCTGCCCCGAGGTGCCTCTTCGCTTAGCACATCTAATTTCCTGCGCCGTGGGCACAAGCAATACTATCACCACAGTGCTTTTCCTTAAATCATTAATTACCAGGAATAGCGATAGGTTTCATGGAATAAAATGCTCTATGTGGCTCTCTCCAGCAGCATCTACCTCTGGTTTCTCCTTGCAGGAGGTCCCAGCCATCCTGCCCACCACAGACCTCTGGAAGAGCCCACGGTGCCACTGAGAGCCCAAAGGCAGCACTCACATGGATCTCCTGCTCTCAGAGAGAAGGACTCGCAGGGGAGATAAATACAGTATTTCTCTGCTTCCCATAACAGCTGGGTTGAAGGATGGTGTGCAAACAGCACAAAAATGCACCTGTACTAGGTTTTCCTTCTGCAGGTGACTTGTTTCAGAGCTGAAAAAATCAACCCAATTACCAGCAGTTTAGATTTGGCACAAATAATAGTCCAGTAAAAAAGTTTTACTGGAAACACCTCCTGGACACAGAGAGTGAGGGTATAACTGCTAAGCTCTTATTTTCTTGGGCTGGCCAAAGACATATCATCCTTTTCATTTAGGAAACAAGGGCTGAGGAGGACAGAGGGAGGGAAGAGGGAAAAAAACAGAAAAAAATAATATTGAGACAGGCTTTCCGGTGGTTACGTCTCCAATTCCCATCATTTATTACTTTTTTTTTTTTTGCCAACCTCATAACTGGAAGACAACCTCTAGCTCAGGCAGAACACCCCAAAAAAGACTTAATCTAAACCACTCATCTTCTCTAGGGTACAGAAGTCTTTCCAGGTTAGGGAAGTCTTTTACCCTCTCCTTTCAAAGTCTAATCCCATCCTGAGGAAGTAGAGCTTAAACGGCCGGCACAACCCATAAATTAAACACAGAGCAATTGTAACAGTTCTTTAGTATTTGTAATTATTTTTCAAGGGAAAAAAATCATTCTATTATAGATGTACACAGAAGAGTAAAACCTGTAATATGAGTGAGGACACAGCACATTAAAAATGTAAATTAAGAATTAAACAGCAAAACAATGGAGTTCTGCCAATATTTTTATAACCATACAAATTGCTAATCAGTATCCAATGTCATGTTGGCAGACTTGTTCAACAGGGAGCACAAAGCTGGAGACAAGATGATGGACTATCCTCTCCAAAGGATGCGCTCTCGGCGCTTTCATCCTTCAAAGCAGAGAGGTGAACACGCTGGTAGTATGAGTGATGTGTTACAAAAGGAGGTTCTTTCCCCCACTCCTTGTGAAAAATTGGACCCTGTGCTTCGTGGACATTCATCTGTGAGCTTTTGTCATCAGGAAAGCAACAGTGCCCGTTACAAAGCTGCCCAAGAAGCACTGCTGTCAAAACACTAATACATGCTGGAAGACTTGTTTTTCTTTTTCCCTTTCAAATGACAGGGAATTTACTGAATGCAACATTTTTATGCCAGCGTCATAATACAGAACACAAATTCTTACACCAAAGGAGCAGAGTTTGCCAAAAACCTAAGCAAATAATGGATCCGCATTCCCAAATCTCCTTTTTTTTTTAATTTACACAGTGGAGAAGAACTGAGAACTCTCATGAGCCATCACCTTCCCCAGTTGCACACCTCCTTCACCAGAGCCAGGTGAATGCTGGTCAGTCAAGCGCCCCAAGTGTCTCTGTCATGCAGAATATCTATACATCATCTTTACACTGTGGTTTAATAAACAGTGAACCATGGCATCTATCCAGTTCTTCAGTACAGTTTTCATGTTTTTACTATTGATTTTCATCTGCTCGCTGAGCAAGTGAAGTGTTCCCAAGCATAAATGTGGCCGCAGGAAGAAAAAGATGGCACGTGTCTTCATGTGGTTTGCTCTCCATATGCCAGTTTGCCTTGGGATATATCCCCTCTAGTTGCGGTCCGTGTTCCACAGCTTCCAGAGGGAAACTTCCCTCACTGTTCTTGCATGCCCAAAATAATCTTTACTAGTCCCACCTCGTACATACAAAGCGAGAAGATCTATCAGAACAGGAACTGGTGGCTGCCTCACTCGCAGGGGGAGCCCTAGGGTTACAGCTCAAGTGACCAAGGGCAGGATGAAGGCAGAGCCTCGGACGGGCCCCTCACCTTGCTCCGGTCCTCGTAATGCCTCTGCACGCTGCAGGCTCACTAATTCTTCCTCCACGGTCTGCCCTTCACATGCTCACCACGCCACATAAACACGCCAGCCTGATTAATTGGGAAGAGAAACACGGCGGTGGCCAAAGCACTGCCGCGGGATGGGAATTCAGTTCCCAGGGGAACCACACATTCCCCATCCCCTTTTACTGGGGCCTTCTCAAGTCTACCTGATTCTGCAATTCCCTGCCCCACAGCACGTCCCGTGCAAACCCAGCCCGGAAACAGAGCCGGAGCGGCGGGTTTAAGGCAACTTCTGATTCCAAATCCCTCCCGCTTACATCCAGCCCGCAAATACTGATTCACTGATAAAAGGGGAAAAAAAAGAGATAGAAGTTCATAACGCATGACGGCTAAACAATTCTTAGAGATATACACTGATGACATTTTAAACCCCAACGCAAACACTACATAATTCATGATGCTCAGTATATCTAAGCATGCTGGAAAATGGATGTGCTGCATTTCTCTCGAGGACTTGAATTTCTCCATCATTAAAACACTTTGGAAGGTGGGAGGAGGAACCTGACAGATTTAAGGTTTATACTTCTATCCTAGTACATTGCCGGGAAGATAAATTATTTAGTGGCTTCTTTTTCCCTAACCATATTTTTGACAATATGCTTCATGCTCTATTTGCCACAAAAGTTGTGACACTGCAGTCAGTCTTCAAAGAATAAAATATGCATTTTTCATGGCAAAAGATCAAAAAAATCTCATTTTTTATTACCCTGCCATTGGTTAAGTCAAGCTCTGATAATTAGGATATTGGATATTTATGAGGAGCTATTCTGCCTTTATTATTGCTTTAGGTGCCTGTTGACAGATGCAGCAAGACAATTTACACTGATGTGTGAATTTGCCAGTATTTCAGTAATAATATCCAAGTCTGGGTCTATTAGAAAAAGGGTCTATATCTCATTCTCGGAATATATATTTTCAATTAATTCTGTTTCCGTAGCGTTTCCTCTGGCACGCTGTCACGGAGGGGCTCTATCACTTGTTCGTGCTCTGATCGAACAGTTGTTCAAATTAAAGTGCAGAGGGTAACAGGGCAGGAGTGTGTTATTAGATTACGGAGGCCACTACGGCCTCCTGGTCTGACCTGCTCAATCCACACAGGCCATCGGCCTTGCCCGATTAATTAACTTGCTGCTGAGCGGCACTTGGGGGCTGCCCAGTTGGTCTCCTCTGTGTCACCCTCAGTATTTATTTTACATTTTTATTGAGTTTTTAAATATATTTTTATAATTATATATAATAGTTGTTTCACTTCCTAAATTTAAGGCTGAGGTCTGCTTACAAATACTTACTGCACTTAGACGACACAAGCTGTCACGCACCTCACATTGAGCCCTATCAGGCTCCTCATAACTGCAAACAATTTTTTTTTTTTAATCCCCAAGAAGTTTTCAATCTTGCTATTGATGCCGTGTGATAAAAGCGCACCGACCCGTTCCAAGTTAATCCCTGTCTACTCTACACGCAAATGGTTCAATACTCCCTCTAATGATCTGTACATTTAAGATTTACTTATGCCCGAATAAGTCCTGGCAGAAGTTTATGCCTGTAGAACCACAAAATCGGTCACGGAGCAGTATATAATCGGAGCAGGCAGCTGGAGACCACCAATTTAAGCAGAGCCGAGTAAAACCTTAATACCCGCATTTACGGCACACTTGAAAGGTCCTGCCCATCTCCAGCATTTCCAGGGAGGCTTAGGAGCAGGAAAGCCCTATCCTGACACCCCTGGTGTTCATGCCTGCCAGCATCACCCACCTTCCAGGCTCGCTGCTCGGGATTTGCAGAGGTGCTACCTGATGTTTGACACAGGAGAAATTTGTCCCTCCCAGACGAGGTGCCTCAAGGCCCCACGTAATGTGCAGAGGAGCCCGCGCACACAGAGACCCAGAACTGCTTCCCCACCTGGGCCGACACCTGCAAGCCCTGAGAGAGGGTTTCTCAGCGCTGAGGATGCTGCAAAAGCAAGTGCTGACTTTTAAAGTGGGATAAAACTCAGGATAATTCATCCCGACAATGGCTCTTCTTACCATTTTCACCATCTCACTGTTAAATAATCTGCCCGTCATGAGTATACAAGGAAAAAAAAAAAAAACAGAAAAAAGAAAGAACAACCACCAACAACCAAAAACTCTCTTAACCACACATGCTGTTTGCATCATAGCAAACTACTACTAACTACTCTAAACCACATTTTATACCACAAAATGTGAAAGCATCACTGACTGTTATAAAAATCCCAATCCTCAACACATCTTTTTCTTCAGGAGGTTTTTTTGTTTTGTGCTGACTTCCACCTGAACGACTTTTCTGGGTCATTTCCAGCTAGAATAATTAGAAAAGAGTTTAAAAGGAATAGGCAAGTTAAGAATAACCCTGCTTCTTACTTGACCTTTAATTGGTTTTCAGAGCTTTAATATATTCTCCCAGGTTGGATAGCAACTACGTTCCTTTGGCCTCATTGACACACTGCTCTGTCACTTGAGTTGGTGTTGAGGGGAATGTACTCATGGGGAAAGCAAAGAGCAACGTCTAACCCTAGCATACAAATTACATTTGAATAAGCTTTTCCCAGCTTTCCTGAGCTGTCAAGCCAATGAAGAGCCTCCAGGCAAGAGAAAGGACAGAGTAGGTAGGAAACGATAACTCCATAGGAAAAAGAAAAAACAAGCGAAAAACAAAAACATAGATTAAAGAAATTGATTTATTCAAAATAGTCAGCCCTAGAAGGACCACACAAAGGATAATGGAAGGGCTCCATTGTCACCACTTCTCCATACCACATTTATTATGCATGAATTTGCCTAATCACATAAGTAATCATAATAAGAAAACAGGTTTTGCCCTTTTGCTGCCTCTTCTCCTTCCACTGACAGGATTAAATAGGCACAGCAGAAGCTCTGGTTCATGTTAAAAGGTTTAGTTCTACCCCAGTTGCCACTTAACCAAACAAACTTCACAAAATTAGTAATAAAATTTCCCTTTCATTTGAATAACCAGGCTTCAGGTGAGAGTTGTTGGACCCCAGTATGATATAGCACCCATCAGAATTGAGACATCAGTAAGGGACAAATGAAGGATCACAGAGCAAAGTAAGTGTCGCCACATCTCCCACCTGGCCTTCTCCATACTGAAGCCTTTGTTGGTCACAGACCATCGGGAAGATGCCCGATACCTTTTCAGGACGTTGTAACCACCTCCCGAGTCCCACATCACGCAGCAACTGCCCAGACTGAAGGAGATCTACAACGGCATTTGGGTTACCTTGCTTCAGAGCCACAGGGAAGTGTGAAGCTTTGAGGAGCCTGAATCACGAGTTGAGGCCTGAGAGATGCCAGTCATGAGGCCGAGCGGCCTCATGGGCAGAGTGGAGCCTCCAGCACAGCCCCACAAGGGACCTTGCTCGGGTTAAAGCTCCGTCAAGGACCTGGCTCGGGTTAAAGCCAGCGCTTTTGTTTAACACCCTTGTGACCCTTGTGTGAAACAAAGGCGCCTGGAAGCGCAGTAGAAACGATAACGAAACAGCTCATTGCTTGACTCACAGCAAGCAAGGACATCAGAAACCTCCATTAGGGAAGCTAGCAGCTACGGCAAGATCACTCTATTTGATGTTTGAATTAGAGGTTAAAGGCGGAGGAAAGGAAGAATTTCCGTGCTTGTGATAAAACTCATCCTTCTCTCTGGATACTGTTAAGCCATCCCTGGCAGGGATGGACTTTTATCCCTGGCTCAGACTTCTGAAGAACAAATCTTTTTGCATTTTCAATGCACCAGATGGTATGTCTTTACAAAACCGGCCTCCAGGGAAGATACCTCTGAAATCCCATCTTGCAAGGGCTTCATCCCTCTCCCCTCCCAAATTACTCTGTTCAGACACTGAGTGATGCAGGACAGAAGCACATGCCTTTCCTTTGGCAATTGCATTGTGTTATGCTATTAAGAAATATGCCCGATCTGCCTTCTTTTCAGCCCCGTATATTGTACTTTTCCTAGATTGATGTATACCTCAGACCAAATAGTTCCGCATGGCCTGGACTGGGGTAATTGGATTACGTTTATGTGAAACTCAAAGCACTAGACATTCTCAGGAGTGATTTTCTTTTTCAGACTGCCATTAGAGTCCCAAGGAAGCAAAGTACAAAAGCTAAAGTAATTTCACTTTTTTTTCTTTCTCTTTCCTTTTTTTCTGATCAGGATGCACAGGGAGCTTGACTTCTAATGGGAGCTGCACATCTTAGAGACTAACACACAGGAAAAAACATCCCGCAGCTCTTTGCCCCAAGGGAGCAACTGCAAAACAAGGGAAGAAATGTGCATTAAAGCCTAGACGCGTGCTCAGACTCACCCTGCTGCTCCCGGGCTGCTATAGCTGCTAATTCACGCAGCAAGAGAAGAGAACGGAACCGACTCCACAGCAGCAAATAAAACACATGTAGGAAGGAGTCAGAAATGCCTGTCCCCGCTGCACAGATGCGTCAGGGACAGCGTGTGGCCCTACAGCTTGAACAAGGTCGCTCAGCGGGACTGCAGAGGAGCCGGGACTGGAGCCCAGGGCTTAGATTTAGTAGCATCACAGAATCACTATGGTGGGAAAGACCTTCAAGATCAAGCCCAACTCTCAACCCATCATCACCATGCCTGCTAAACCGTGTTCCTAAGTGCTTCGTCTCCACATTTCTTGAACATTGCCAGGGACAGTGGCACCACCAGTTCCACGGGCAGCCTGTGCTAGTGCTTGAGTACTCTTTCCGTGTAGAAATGCTTCCTAATGTCTAACCCGAACCTCCCCTGGTGCAACTTGAGGTCATTGCCTCTGTCATGGGGCAACCCCATCGCAGTTTGGGTGGGCTTGGGGAAAAAAAGATGACAAGGAATAGGCAAGTTTGCTGTGCTAACTTCGCTGTCATGGTGAAAGAGCAAGAAGTCTCCAGTTTGAAGTTAATAAAGCAAGATCCTCGTGGAATATTCTAAACGCCAGCGTGTGAAGCATTTTGCACAGCTACTACAAAGGTCCAGTGATGCATTTAGATGTGTCTGCTAGGACACATGGGAAAGGAAAGCACCTCTCTCACTCCTAATTTGCAAAGGACAAGTACTCAGAAAGTGACTGGAACGGTGCCATGCGGATGGCTCAGGATCAAGGTGATTTCTTCGAACTGTATAATTTCCAAACTTTAAATAACCAATTTGGACCGTGACAGTATTTTGTTACATTTCCAAAGAAAAAAAAAGGATTTTTTTTGCTTAGAAATACAATTCAGAAAACCCTTTCAAGGCTACTTTGAAGCAGGAGGAAAGCACTCTTAGACACATGAGCAGTATTAACTATTTTCCATTATCTTACCGCTAGTCTCATAACACCCCAGTAGCATTTATTGTTCTCAGGGCAATGCAACTGAATTACGCGTGAAAGGAGAGCAATTAGACTACTTTGGTCTTTCACTTTGTTCCCCTAGTGGACTCAGACCTAATTTGGGCTCATCATTATTCCCCTTTAAAACCTTGAATGCAACTGTAATGGTATGTACCATATCTGGAGATGAACACCAGGGAATATGGATCTGCAGGGAAATATGAACAAAAAAATACATAAGAATCACAGTAAAGTGGAATGAGAAAGGTCTTCTGGCTAGAGGTATACTTGCTTCTCTGTAGTGGGAATACTTCAATAGGGAAATCACGCATCTTGTTTTAGAAACTAGCTAATTTGTAGACTTTTGTATGAGCTCACAACCCCCATGAGAAGCAAAGACAGCGTCTGCAAAGACAGAGTGTATCGGGAAAAAAACCAACCCAGCAGCACACACAGATCTACAGCCCTTCGCCTTCAGCTACTGCCACACACGGTGAGTACGAACCTTGTTGGCTGCTCACATGTGCAACACCTTAGTGCTCGTGTAGAGACTTTGGTTCCAAGCAGGCAAATACCTGTTTCTTTGAAAGCCAGGCTTTGTAAATCTCTGCAGAAAAAGGTCACCCTAACCAGCTCCCAGGCGCCGGAAAAGCGCAGTGTGACCGGAGGAGCATTTGTCCTCTTTCGCCTCATACTTCAAGCAAAGGCACTTTTTGGGTGGCTCCCCAGTTGCACTCCAGAGCTCAAAAAACTTCTCACTCAAAACTGGAATCAAATAGGGCTGATTTGTCATCAACTTGCTGAATTTCATGGAAGAAAAAGATGTAATAGAGTCTAGACAAGTTGCTTTGTACACGGGGAGAAGGAATAATCCAGCTTGCAAATCATGGAAAGAAGCTTGTTGGACCATGCCTGCCTTATTAAAAATGGCATATAGAAAGTACCTAGCCCAGTAAATTACTTTTGGCTTAAATGTTGTATTCCCAAATTTGTTCCAAACTGAAAAAAAAAAAAAAAAAACACTAGTTCAACCCCTGAGCAATACAACTGAGCAATAAAATTAACTCAGACCTACACAGTAAGAATATTTAACTTGTCTGTTATCATTAAAAATATTTGCTGTAGGAAATGTAGCAATATGACAGTTGGATGTATCAATACCAGATTTACTGATTCATCTATATTATGACAAGCATAGAGATCTACCTGCACGGCAATAGAGATCTTCATAATAGGTCTTAATAGTTGGGTTTGGAAAAGCTGTCACCAGTCCAGTCGCTTTCAAATACCAACAGGGGAGAACCTTTTTGTGTCATTTAATAATTTCCCTTCTGCTGCTTTTCAAAAGAGAAGCTTGTTGAAGAGATTTCCCAAACTCCAGCCACGTCTTCTTAAGTTCTTGTCCAGTTTTTCTTATTACAGAGAGCCTGAGGGCACAGGGAGAGTCTCTGAATGTTTAAGGGTTACAAATTCAGCTATGTTATTGCTGATAAACATTTATTTCAAAAGGTATAAGGAGCCAAGCTTATTAAATAACATCTAAGACAACTGCAGATGTGGTGGGGGAAAGATGTATTTAAAGTTTTTACTTTTGAATAGGGGGTAAAAGGGGAGAGGGAGAGAGAAATTGCTACTCTTTAGCACCAAAAAAGCTGCTGTTTGCTCAATAAATGCAGAAGGCTGAAACTACTATTTGCTTTAGAAATCTAATTGTGACCGGTTTAAAGAGTAAATAACCCTGGCCACACTTAGCCAAGTGTAGGCACATCAGCTATTGGGACAAGGAAACAGCATTTTAAAAAGGGGAAGCCTTAGTGGCTTCCCAAAAATGAGAGAAGACAGTTGGACAGTAGGATGAAATTTTAAAATCATAAAAGCTTTCGGATGCAGTCAGAGTCCTGAGTTATGAAAGGAATAAAATCTTTAGTGCACTGTGGATGGGCAATTTCCTACCCAGAAAAACCTCCTGGCCAGTGCTTTCCATCATTAATCGTTCCTGTGTTTCAGATTACCTTCATCTGTAATGCTTAGCAAGTGATATGGAGCAACACGAAGCTGCCACCTTTTTCCGCAAATGGAGAATTAAAAATTCCCTTTCCTCTGCGCCTGCGCCTCCGGGCACTGCTGCTCGCCTCCAAGCAAAGAGCACAAGGATGAAGGACACTGTAAAAAGCCTCTTATGTACAGCCAGGTCCCGAGAGGGGGACAGGGATTTTATGACCATGAGACACTCTGGGTTCACAGGATTATTTAAGTCATAAAGAGCAAGTTGTCTTAGAAGTGTAAAGTGGTGGGCCCGTCACAATTGCCTGTGGTCAAGCTAAGCAAGGTCTTAAGGAATTCAAGGGGAAAAACACCCTCTGTGAAATCACAACCTATCTAATCCTATTTTCCACACGTATAAACCACTAGATTGAAGGGAGGGGAGATGCTGGAGCATAAGCCACTCATTTTGTAGCCTTCTGCATTATCCGCGGGTGCCTCCTCACAGCCCCCACTTCCAGCGGGCTCAGGAGGCAGGGCTGAAAGGAGCGCGGTGGCCACCAGCCCGTACATGAGTCACGTTTGGTCTCAAATCTAGTACCAGCTGCAGCCTGCACACCTTATCCCGCACAGAGATCGCGCGTGTTTGCTCAGCGCTGACTGTGCGCCGCACGCAACGGGACGTGCCAAGGTGAAGTGTGAGTCAGCAGTGGGGAAAGGGAAGGATTTCTCCTTCCCAGAAGGAAGGCGGTTTCCCCAAGGCTTGACTGAGGAAACACTGCAGTCCTCAGTCCACTTCAGCCCAGCGCAGTTGGGGTTATGGCCAAGCAGGAGGCAAAGCCCCCGTAGTGAGGGCAAGCCCTAGGTCCAAGCCCCGACGCAGGGACAAGCAGAGCCCAAACCTGCATCTTTCCACCTCGAGCCCATTTCTCTTGACGCCTGGGATGACTGCAAAACTACTAATTTGTGCAACACAAGTGTGAGGCGAAGAGGAGGAAGGGAAGAAGAGGTTTCAGCATCATTTCTTCACATCTTCACATGGTGCATTCAGAAAACCTGTGCTATTAGTACGAGGCACTGTCTTCTCAAAAGTACAAAATACTGGTTTGTGTGGCAAGCATTAACATGACACTTACATCACTCATACGAATGACTGTTCTTGCAGAGTGATGTGTGCCTGAATTAAACCGTACAGTTTCATTGCTCTCTTAATTTTTTTTCCTACACTCCATATAATTCTTTTGCACGTGAAATTGCAGACTTATTAGAAATTATAAGCCTACACCCTACACATCACTGGAAACCTGCCAGCCTAAGCGCATAAACGTGGATATTTAATGCACCAGCAACACGAATGATCAGGACCAAACAGGCTGCTACCAGCTGTCTCCACATTATTCCAAATGGACAGAACAGACTCACATCTGAGAGGTCCCTTGCGCCTCAAACCTGTCTGCCCTTGACCATGGATCATCTTTGCCCACCAAACCACGATGAATAACTTGAAAAATTAAACACATGGAGCTGCTTATAAGAAACTGATAATGGTGAGCTCTCTAAAGAGAAATGATTGTTTATAAAGCAAACACTTATGCCAGTGCATTTTAAGGAAATGCAAAACAGGCTGACCTAAATCATGCTACACAGTTCTCACAGGTAGGTCACTTTTCTTCTGTAAACAAATAATATACCACAATTGTGTTAATAAAAAACAAGGTTATCAACTTTATCAGCCAGATTCCCTTCCCACCATTCTTTCCAGGTCTAACTCTGCAGCCTGTATATGCTTTGGTACATTCGTATAAGTCAGTACTTACTGCGTCAAGTCAAGACTGTCTATTTAATAGCAACATCCTTACCAGATAGCAGTTGTTTTAAATGATTGCCATCCAGCTGCTTTGGATTCTTTAAGTTGGAAGTATAGCTATAATAGATATATATATAATATATATATGGCACGCACACCTGTGCCACATGCTTTAGGTGACCCTGCATGTGCAGGGGCGTAGATGACCTCCAGAGGTGCCTTCCAACCTTAAGCATTCTATGAACAGGCTGCTTACAGTATTACATTTTATTCATGAATTGTCAGCACATCTGCAATGTAGAATATTTGTTTTAAATTTATTTATTTATTTTTTACAATTGCTCTGGGATAAAATGTAACTTTGCCATAAAGTTCACCAACTGCAGAACTCTTTTCTGTTCCATATTGCTTTTTAGATGAGGTTCAAGTGCCTCAATGAGAAAACATCAAGATTCATTTTGATTTTCCCCTAGCCTGTTTTAAAGCAGCATATGCTTCTCCATCAGTGCAAACACAGAATTTGCAAATATTAATGAGAGCAATGCATGCCTTCCTGTGGGAAAGAGTCTTAACGCTGAAACTCTCTGCTCCGTTATGCTGCTCATGTTGACAGTTTCATTGATTTTGGTTAGAGATGCCTAAGATTCAGTTATTAGTCCTCAAATATAGTTTTCACAGTGAAGCGCTAGCTAATACAAGGTGCTGTTAGTTTAAAATAGAAATATTATGTTTAATAATCTCAGTGTTCCTTTCCTTCAGGCACTATTTTCCATGACTTGATGGGCAATTATCATGCATATAGAATTAAAGAGCTCCCAGCGCAAAGTAAGTTACTATTGATAATATCTTAAACTATCTAAATACCCAAACGAATCCAGAGAATAACTTTTAGCCAAGTTCAGGGCATTTCTGTTCAGCAGTTGTCTTATAAAAACTAGCTCAGGGAAAGAACAAGCGCTCAAAGTCTTCACGATCACACTGGTCCTGGCAACTTCCATCCGCAGCCGATGTTCGCTTGCTTCTCTATCTCTCTCTCATCCCCAAGGATGGATGAATGGGGTGAAGGAAAGATACAATTTTAGCAGAGAAGCTTAGACAGAGTAACCAAATCTGGCTGGCCTAACCAACGACAGGGGAGAAGCGAGCAGAGAATAAATTCTCATTAGAGTAACATAACAAGAAAGGCCTACACATACGAGTCACACTTCATGATGAACTACTGGAAAAAAGCTCTCACCCAAGCCACCCTGATCCACACAGCAGCACAATAAAGCAGTGCAGGTTCACCCATTTTAATTCTTTTTATTAAAAACAAACTGTTTTGTTTTGCTGAAGCTATCAATTTCTAATGTAATTATGCTGAATATTGAATTCTACTCATATAAGCCCAAACTGTCAATACAGTATTTCACTCCTAAACATTTCAGGTCCCTTCCTGTAGGACAATGCATCAGAGTTTATTGAATTCCTTTAACATTGCCCAATTTTTCTTCTCTTCTTGCATACCAAAATTAGCCATTGTAAAATACTTATTTTAAAACTCTGTTGATGACAGAACTGTTGCCTCAATGTGAACAAGAATACACATACACAAAAAATCCACAGTAACCTTCAGGAATAAATAAGTTGCATGTTCGTGGTATAAGAACCACAATAACTACTCAGCTTCTTTAAATAAATTGTGGAACATAATGATAATCTACTTTAGTAACCTGAAAAAATAGGAAGTGAATGTGTGTTCATTTAGATTCATGAACTAGGCAGCTTTTCTATTTTACCAAACCTGTAGAGTTATCATAAGATTGTTGCTATTCCTCCTCAAAAACACCAGCCTCTGTATCAAAGACATCATGTCTCACTTCAGACAGACCTTCTCCTTTCTCAGAATTTCCCCCTCAAAACCATATCGAGCAAACACGAACTATTGATATATTAAAATAATATGAAAATTAAATAAAGAAGATTCGTGCCTCAGGGACACTAACTTTCTCAGTGTTGCTTCAAAGGATAAAGAATTTGAAAACAGTAGTCTAAAGGTAGCAATTATTCCTGACCTGAAATAACTTGAAAATGAAAGCTCAGGGACTTGTCAGTAAGATTTTGGAAATCAAAACCACAAAATGCTTCCAATCTCTGCTGAGCTTTGTTTCAGGACTCCCACTGCATCCTGACAAGCACAGGACAGGCCTCACCTTCTAGTCTTTGGGACTTTTGGATGCGGCACCTTTCCAAAACGTGGCATCTCAGGCCAATTGGAGCTAGGGTCCTTAAGCTGAGTGTCCTTAAATAAAATAATATTAATAAAAATCCCATAGACTCAAAATAAACTTTAAAACTTTGAGGTTTGTTTGAGGTACATGAAGAAAGGGCAATTATTCCAGGCCCCATTACTCTGGACTGCTTTGTTGTCAACCAAGAGGGCTCTGGGTTGCTGCAATTCCCAAGCAGGAGGAACCTGTGTGGCATAAAAAGCTCGGCAGGACCAGCCTGGGGCAGCTGATGAACGGTTTGGTAAGAACAGTGTCTCTTAATTAGCCATTACAACCAAGAGAACAGTGTATATTCCTCCCAGATTGACAGTTGATGGATTAGATACTCAAAAGGGAGCCTGGGAGGGGAGGAGGAGGAGAAGACAGAGAAACAGCATGAAGAACCTTTTCAAATTACAGCCCGTACAAAGATGCTCAGGATTCCAGTCATCCCATCGGAAGACTTCTTTGCCTACAGACCAAAAGGAAGATTGACTTGAGTGCCCCTTGTATTATCAGAGGCAAAGAACATATCAGGGCAGCTGTTTTTCCCATGACCTTCCCATACCAGTGCTTGGTGCTTGATATAGCACCAAAGTGCATATACATTTAAGTGAGGGTTTACTAAGCAATACAGGGAAAAATCTTCTTTTATTACAGTAAGAAAACCCAGGACGCCATGGCTACTCTTGAGCTTTTCACTGCCACTTACTTTGTATGACTTTCTGTTGCAGGGAGGGGCTGGCTGGAGAGGCAGAGCACACCATAAATTCCCCAGTAATGAAGAGAAGAAAACCCTCCCCAATGTATACTTTGTGTTCTAAGACAAAGAGATGCAAAACCACTAAGAATCCCAAATTACCATGAAAAATGTACTTTTTTCCCCTCTTTCTTGCTCTCTCCATTAGAACACCACAGATCTTCCTGTATATGAAGCACTGGGAAATGTTTCAGAGAGGCAGAGTGGCCAAGGGGGTCAGGCTATCAGTTTAAACCAATATAAGAAAATTGAAGTGAAAACTGATATATTTGAAGGAGAGTAAATAAAATGCAGAGCTCTGTTTCCAGGAAGGTAAGCCAGAAAGTAGTAAACAAAGATACATGAACGACTGAGTCCAAAGGGGGTATTCCCTTGGCACTGCTATGGACAGGAGTGCAGTCCTGCGGGTAGGACTACACAGCACGAGGGACTACCTACAGCTACCTGGAGCAAGATTAGGTATTGAAGGTTAAACTGCTTTAATTCTCTGCAGTTGCCTGTTAAAATGCTTTAATGTGGTGGAGCTCCCATGCCCAGCAGATGCCCCATAGGGAGAGGGGCTCAGGCCCTCTCTCCAAGATGGGATTCACAACAGAGCTCTAACGTCTCATCTGTTTTGAGCAATTCTTCAACTTGATCATTACAGACCAAAAGCAAAACCAGTATAATCAACTGCAGCACACAAGACCCAGGAGGAAATTTAGAAACCAGCTTTCAAGGCCAGTGTTTCAGCAGAAATAGATCCTGCTGCCAAGGGGTCGAGCTTCGCAGAGCCGAGGGCCACGTTGCAGAATGACGACGCTGGGTACACAGAACATGAACCCCTCTGAGCTGATCTGCAGCACACTGAAGGGTTAACTTACATTTCATGATCAATGTTAACCCAAATAAGGTCTATGCTATTCAGTCTGAAGGGAAAAGAAATCAATTCTGGTTCCCCCGAGTAGGATTTCAACACTTGATTAGAGAAAGAAATGAATCTTTAAAAGTATGCTTACAGGAAAGGTATTTGCCATTTGCATGAGATGGGAATGGCTGCATCCCCAGTTAATGAAATCCAGTCTCCTGTGCCTGTTTGAGGATTTCATCTATTTGAATTATGCAAATATCAAATATAACTTCATTGTATAAAATTTTAAAATGAGAATGCTGCCCAGGCATCCAGGGACACCAACATAATATCTTCAACTCCCCAAACTCAACATTGTTTGATTGCAGGCCAGCAAGAGGTTGTGATTTGGTCCTACAGCCCCATATTCACATTGTGACAGTCAACTTGGAGGGCTTCTCTGCCTGTCAGCAATTAAATCATTTTAAATCTCCCTTCCATTTGATAAGGTTAAAGCAGTGCTCCCTCAGGGAAAGGCACTCGGATAGCAGGCTAGCACCTGGGCGCGAGGCGGTCACTGGTGAGGTGCCCAAGGGAGCTCTGCTGCAGAGAGGGAGCCTGGCACAAGCAAAGGGACAGAACAGCACGGAAAGCACCTTGCCCTCCCTTCGCTTCACAGATTACAGCCCGCAGGAAGGACCCTTCATCTCCAGGCCAGGCACAAGCTCTGTAGCCCCAACCTGAAGGTCTCCTTTCGGCAGCAGGTTACTTGTCAAGAAACCGTTCAGCTTGGGTAAACTCATGGCACCTTCTTTACAAGATCAGACCCTCCCACTCTCCGCATCAGGGCAGATGTTGTCACCCAGTAATGAATCACAGAGTGAGAAATGCAACCAGATTCTTGCAAGCCAGTGGAGATCTCCCATCACAAGCAACCACCTTGCAGACCTGCAGAAATGATCACATACACCAGGAACCAAATCAGTCTGGTCAAAGTGTCCACTCTGAAGGTTGTCCTTGAACACATCTTTCCCATAATTAGAAATTTTCTCATTCCTGACTGTACTCATTCATGGTCCCCATAGACCTATTAGTTCTTGTGCTGACACCATCATTTAGATCTAGGCAGAGAACACAGCAATATTTTGTAACATCAGAGCGTTTGCACTGCAGGACAATGTTTCCCAAATTGTCAATATGTGCCTTATAATGGAAAAGACCACATTTAAATGTTGGCTTGGACTGGAAGACAAACAGAAATGGGACATTTGAATTGCAAGTGACTGTCGAGAAGCCTTTTAGAATTCGGCAGCAGTGGATGTGCAAAGGAGCTGGATCATGGAGGAGAATCCAGGCAATGGAAAACTTAAATCTCCAGACATTAATTTTTAACAACAAGCTCCCAAGGTTGGTTCAGAGTAAACTAGGTAGGGAAAATATTTTAAGAGGGCAAAAGAACGAGAAGAAGGGTACACACTCACAAACCTCAGCAGGAATTGAGATCAGACCTGCTCTGGCGTTGTTCAAAGGTTGCTGTGACTGCAGGGTGGCTTCAACAGAACCATCTCTTTAAGATATTTTACTCGCTGCACATGCACAGTGAGACCAGACTTACTGCCTTTGGAGTCACTCTGCACAATCCTGTTACTGAGCCAGTTCAGCACCATTTTTAAACCCAGATACAAAACAAACTTTCTCTCTTCTTTCCTTTCTCTTTACTGCCCCTGTGTGCTTACAGGACAGCCAAATGCAAGCTAAAATTTCAACTGCTTATCTGGAGTGGACAACATCATTTTTAGAATTCCTGCTCCCTAGCTTTTCAAGTGTGCTACCCATTCTGTAAAATTACAGGTTTGGGAATTAACTTGTGAAAATGAAAGAGAAGAAAATAATCTTCAGCCTGTTAGTTGGCAAGATAGTTGATACTCACTTTTAAGATATTTTTTTTCTTGCCATAAAGCTACATAGAATAAAAGTTGAAAGCTTCACATTAATAAATGCTCTCTTCCATTAAAATTCACAACCTAGCAATCATTGTTTAAAGATAATGGTCTTAACATCAGCTAGAAAAAAATGGAAGATTTAATTTTGTGAAATGTGGTATAATTGGAATATGAAACAATAGAGGAATAGATAATGCATTTAATTTTCTACAGGTGAAGACTTCAATAAATCGTCTGAAAACTTGCCAGAAATGAGTCTTATTTACTGAAACTGGGGAGTTGTAAGAGTAGTCTGCATTTGAGTTGGTATGTGGCTCAGAAGAGATGTCAAGAAAACATAGATAAAGGGGAAGATTAATGCTTAAGGCAATAGTCTCTTGACCAAAGGATGAAGGCAGTAGTCCAGAATTGAGGGGATGCAGTTATCAAACACAAGCGGTCTTAATTTTAGCTGAGGACTATCTCTGTCATCTCATCCTTGGAGCAATTCATACTTGGAGCAACACCTGTATTGCTCCACTTCAAAGGACATAAATCTTACTTACAAGGCAGGTTTCAAGGTTTCCACTAGCGGGAAAATATGTTTTAGAAGGGGTTTGCTGTGAGCCAATGTGTTTTTCAAAGCTGAATTTACACAGCCAGACCTCAGCTCCTCAAACATGGTGCACATCTTCAGGGGCTTCATGCGCACAGAGAGGAAAGACAGGGGGGACGTGTCCTCAGAGAGCGTCAGCCAGGGTAACATAGATGGAGAAATACGTGGACTATTGACACATTTGGCTCTCCATCTACTATGTGCACAAGGTTGGGTTGCTTCTCATGCTGCAGACTTTTCATTTTGAAGCATTTTTTAGGTACTCTAGTGCAAAGTATAATCACACATTGATTTTTCCATTAAAACTACAAAAGTCTTAAATGCCCTTGGGGTGCTGGCTTCAATTAGTCCCTACTCGTCCATTCTTTTTCTCTCTGTACCATTTTGCCATCCCTCAGTGCAGGAGGAAAGAGAGACCCTCTATTTAAGCTACAGCACAATCTTCTATTATGCCAGTCCAGGTAACAGTAGCTGTAGATAAATTGCTTTCTGTACAATGGGGAGGAGAATTATACTGGTTCTGGTTACGTTCATTTTTAAATTACAGTGTGAGAAAACTAAACACAGAGATATCTGAACTTGGGAAGTTTGCTTCAAGTCTAATTTACTGTGAATATGTTTTGGGATTTTTCTTAAAAATCAATGCAAGTCCCACAGCTCTTCCGAGGAGGTTGGTTGTACATTGTCACCCCTGGAGCGGTGTGTCCCTAGCTCCATTGTTGTCGCTGAATTGCACAGCTTAACTTTTGTGCTACCAGCAGTCAGCAGCATTGATTGGGTTTGTCATTGACACCAGGTAAATACCTCTGTGGAGAGAAAGACAAATTTTACTGAACACCAGCAGGTAAATCCTTCGCTCGGACTTCTAGTTGCCTTGTGAAATTAGAAGCCCTACTCGTGGAAACATGGGGATGGAGACACTGTATAAAAAGCAGAGATGCAAATAATATCCAGACTACAAGATAAGCATCTTCAGGCACGTCTCCAACACAGTCTCTGATGGAAAGCAGCCGAGTGGAACGATTAAAGAAATGAACTGAAAGGAGTCAACGAAGTCGAGTCCAAACTACACGGGCTGGAATTGTGTTCTTTTGGAATCTAATCAATTAGGTAGTTCTTTCAATTTTTGTTCCACCCCAAGCTTTACCTTTTTCAGTAACAACAACAACAAAAAAGCCTGGCCGATTTCCAGCCTGTGAAGAAGCATCTAATTTTCCTGTAACAAAAGTCCTACTGTTGTCAAGCTACACTGTGCCTGAGCCATCTCCAAATGACAACCACATATTTTTAGCAGACTGCTTGAAGTAATCTGTCCTCCTGAAAACCTATTTGCCAAGTGCCTTATGAAATACATTTTCTTAGTGATCTTTGGAAAAGCTATTTCTACACACAATACCTTTATTCTGAGCAAAACATTAATCTGCCAGCACTAGTGCATTAAAAAAAAAAAAAAAAAAAAAAAAAAAAAAAGAGAGAGAGAAAAAAAAGGGGGATGTTCCAGCTTAAGTTCTAAGAAGTTTTATCTTTCTTTCTTATCTTTCATCTTTCTAATTTCCTAATTTAAAGAAAGATGCTTGTATGGTCCACTCAAAGTTTTATCTAGCTTTCTGTTATAGTCAGGTTCAGCTGTTTGCATGGTATTTACAGTGGCATTTAGCGTTATTATAGCATATTACAACTTGCCACCATTGTAACAGCCACTACCAAAAAGTGGCATGGAAGGGGCCAGGCAGCCCAGGAGAAGGGCACTAGCACAAAACTCTGCAGATGCTTCACAGTGGTTTTCATTCATGGTATTTGTGGCCTCAGTCCTCCACCTTGCACCTCCTTCTGCCTTTCCATCAAAGAGAGCGTCCTTTGCTTATTATATTTGAATTTAGGGACAGGAACTGCCTTCTATGACACTTGCTGCAGTCTTAGAGTTTCTGGCTGCTATTGTGTCCATAAGACCAGAAAAGAAGCTACCTGCACCGTATCAAACCACATGCAATCACTTCTGCTACTGTCTTCAGGCACAGACTCACCCCACATATTTGACAGACATACTTAGGGGTTAGACCAAAAGAAAAAATAAGTTTTAAAAAAGTTCTTTTCAAGAAGAGGCAGTGCACGCAGATTATGACAGGCAATTCCCTTTCCTACTTATTAAGGAAGCTGGAGGCTATTTGCTGTCCAGGCACGTAGGCGAAATTCATCTTACAGCAGAAGGTCCCGAAAGCAGCACAGCTCCAGTTCAGACGTGACGGGAGGGGGTCAGTGCAGAGAGCTGCTCTGCTCTGCTCGGCACCGAGGAGCCGCCTCTGCCGGCCAGGCCGGGACCAGCAGGGTCCCAATTAGGCAGCTCCAGCTCCAGCTCTGGCCACCTGCAGCCGCTCCAGCAGCACATCTGCTGTGATACGCAGCTGCCTCAGCAGCTGGAAGACTTTGTTCTTCCTTCCAGATGCAAGAGACCAGCACGGGCGGAAGTCTCATCACGTTCTGGAGATAGAAAATCTGACAAAAACAGGGGATGCCAACAGGCACACCATCATGCGTGCAACGGTGCCTAGCAGCCCCTCTCAGCAGCTCCCCTTCTGCTGTGCAAGCTGAGAAAATCATCATTTCAAAGGGCGAATAGGAGGTGCACGCAAGGAAAAGCAGAGGTAATGTGGCAATAGTAAAGCACATTCTTATTTCAACTTATTTACTGTAGTAGGCCTGAGACTGCTGCATAGGGAATAATTATGGATTTAGCAGAAGAATAAAAATGGAATTTGCCAAGGGAAGTATCACAGAAGCTTTAGAAGCAACGAAGTCATAGCTTGCTTCATCACAGGTGTAGGTTCAGGCCGCTCAGATGTAGTTTGATGACATGCCATATAGTTACCCTTGCATAAATGCAGACCCATGCAGCCCCGCAGCAGAGAAGGAGCCCTGCTGTCCCAGCACGAGCTGCCAAGCCTGACCAAGGACAAGGATAATCCACATGGTGCAAATTGGACTCTGATCTGTTCCGTTCATACAGACAGACCCCTTGGTGGAGTTTCTCCACACGACTCAGGAGAGGTTTAAGTAACTCACATGAAGAGAGACTGCAAGAACTATGGCCACAGCCCAGGCAAAACCACTGAATACCTCATTTTAGGAGGTGGATCACTGAGCAGAGACTGACATGTGCTAGGGCATCTTTCTGGAAGCCAACAGCCATTCTGTATGAAGACATAACACTGAGCAGCCTCATGCATAAATCACAACTGATTTTCTCCAAAATAGTGGGACAAATCTGCCAAAATTTGTGCAGACCAGTACCTGGAAGCAACCCCTGCCCAGTAACAGGAATGGAAGTGCTGATGCAGCCGCTGGCCCAGTCCCTCCTCGCCACTGAGGGCACAGTGAGGTACCCGGCGGCAGGAGGAGCAGGCACCAAGGATTTCAGAGCCTTGCATGCCCTCAAGTGTTGCTCTGCCGTGCCCCCAAGCTGAACAGACACCGCTGAGCATCCAATGCCTGCACAGAAAATGGAGGAAAACCTGGGGGCACAATAACAGGGCAGGATTTGACCCTCCCCGCTACCTTCCTCAGGAAGAACAACCTCAGGCTGCCCCAGCACAGTGATGTCCCCTTCGCCCAGTCCCTCTTTGCCTCCCTCCTCTGTGTCTGTGGTGTCACCCCAAGTCACCTACTCCCTTCCCCGGCAGGGCAGAGAGCAGGTCCGACCACCATCAACATTCACGATTCATTCCCATAAATTATTTCAAGTGGCACAAAACAGCAGGGCACTAAAAAACCACCAGTTCCTGCCTGCGTCTTTTTCCATTTATCTTTTTCTCGCCGCCTGGAGATTTATGAATTTAATCTCTGTTTTATAGAACTTAGTACTTTTAACAACTACAAGGGAAAAAAAATGCTAAATTGTTTTTATTGCTGTTAGATGTTCAAAGACATCTTGCTATATACTGTCATTTACATTTCACATTAAATGTGAAATATGTTGGAAATGAGCAAATATTTGTTTTAATTTGACCCATCTGTTAAATGAAAAACAAAGAGGATTTCTAAATCATTACATTTAAATGCAGCGATTTGTAAACAATTTATATTGTCATTTTATCTAGGTTCAAAGTACCCTAAAGCATCACTCTTATGAAGTCTACACACGATATTGCTTTCCACTCTTCTCCTGGATGTGGGCCACACTTCCCTACTCCTCAGTTTATTAATTTATTTCACAACCTCAGTTAATTAGCAAGGCTTATATTAAGTGCTATCTGAAAAATGCCACAGAAATCATGTTGGAGAATTCACAAAAGTATCTACCGGCTCCAGAGAGCTGTCAGCACTCAGAAAATATCAGATATTGGTGCTTAATTCCCTGAAGATGAGAGACGAAGCAGGGGCTTTCATTTAGCTCACTACCGCTTCTACAAGCAGTCTGGTCTGACCTACGCCACTCTGGACCACCAGGAAGAAGAGCAACAGGGAAGGAAAGGAAGAAATGCCACAGTTGTTTTGCCATCCCCTCACAACCTATCTAGAACTTGCTACAGGACTGGGATTTTAGCCTGCGCTTTAATGTAGCCAAGATGATAATTTACAAGGAAAGCGAGTTTCACAGACATTTAAGGATCCCACAGTAGCTCTTAACTTAAAGAGCAGGGCCCTATCTCTTGCTCCACTCTGTGTGATGTGCTTTATTTAGCATTTATTAAGCTTCAGCCCCAGCAGTCAGTACATTTCAGTGGACTAATATTATCAAGAGCCCTTTTAATCACGCTAACATAAGGCTCCAGCTCCAATGCATCCCCGTGTGATTTGCACTACCAGCAGATAGCCAGAGCAAGGCGCAGATTTCTCCTTCAGCAGCACAACCTGGACCCAAGGAATTGCTCCATGGAGCATCTAGTGCCATATCTCCCACTTGAACCCCTTGTCACCCTCTCTGCCAATACAGTCTGCACCTTTTCTTTTCCAAAACTCTTCAGTCCTAGGTCATGCAAGTCTGATTTTTCACTATGTTCCTCTAGATGTGTGCTGAGGTTGGGGAAAGGGGCCAGATGCACTGAGTCTCCTTATCTGCATCTTCATAAAATAGCGACAGACCTTGGCAAAAGAAGGACTAGCCAAAGAAGCACAGGATGCTCAAAAATCAGTTTACTGAAAATCTTGCCAGTGGACAGAGCCACGAGCTTCAATTCCCTCTCTGGAATACAAGGCAGAGCCCTGAAAAGCCACACAGAAATCCGAGGTCTACTGTGCAGTCTTACCTAAGCCGCTTCATTTATTATATCCAGTATCATATTAAGCAACCCAACAAAACACGAACTAGCTGTAATTTAGCCAGGGCATGATGAAGGGTACCTCAAAGAGCATCAACAAACACAGAGACTACATGGATCACAGCCCGGAAAGATTCCAAGCTGGTGAAATGACAACTTGATTAGTTTTTGTCTGACAAATGTGGTGAGAGAGATCAGAATCAAACATAATTCCAAGGTTATAGGCCTTCAAATAAAAGCAGGAAAAAAAAATCAGAGGGCAGCAGTAAACTGCAAGACCAAATCAACTCTACAGCCCCGCATTCGTGATGCTGGAATGCAAGACGGCCACAACTACAGCGGAGTAAGTACCCTCCCGGGAGCATCAGGAATTAACAGGGATATGTCTTCAGAGTGGGACAAGCTTCAGATCTTGCTCCATATTCTCTCCTCCATCAAGAGCCTTACTAAATATGCACATATTTTTAATTTAATGGGAAAAAATGCCAATAGAGCTACTGTATAATCAGGCTCCTGGGCCTATCGATATCCCAAAGGTCAAGCAGCAATGCCTATTACCCGTTTGCATTTGTCTGAAGGAATAGACATGCAGGAGTGTAATCTGACAACAGAAATAGAAAGCAAATTGGATTTTTCCATCTGCCTCCCTTCCCACCTTTTATAATGACAAAAGAGTTAGTCACACACATGCTAGGAAACCAGGCTGCTTAAAATACACGGTTGCAACCAAAAGCATCCCTCTCTCTCTTATTTTGGCTCAGTTGTACACCCAGCTGCCCCTGTTTAGGGGCTCAGTGAGGTAAGATGGCAGTTTTCCTTCCTCTCTGGGAAGGGCAGTAGGGGAAGAAGGAAGGGAGCCAAAGCAGGACACAGCTCTTACCAAGGAATAAAGTGATCTGTCTCCTGGAGCTCTTGCTGTCCGAGCTTTGGTTTTTCCTCAGCTGCTGCTCCTCGTATCCACACTCTCCCTTCACCGCGAGGGTTCCTTTCTTGTGGATCATGAGGGCCTTCATCATGCTGCGGCACATGAAGGCTACGGCGCCCAGCACAATGATGTACACAGTAAACGCGCTGAAGATGCTGGCCTGGAAGACGGGCCATTTGGAGGAGAGGCTGGTGCAGATGGTCATGTTGAGCCTCAACTCGGCGATGTGGTGCCGGGGCATAGGCTTGGCACAGGCTGTCACGCCTTGGTAGCCCTCAATGACTTCCAGGGGATATTCCGTGCCCATGGCAAAGAGCAGGGGCAGAGCCACGATGACGGACGTCACCCACACAAAGGCAATGAGCAGCTTCACCTTGCGGGGTCCAGAGACTGCCTTGAACTTGAAGGGGTGGCAGATGGCCACGTACCTCTCGAAACTGAGAGTAGCCACATGCAGCACCGTGGCGTAGCTGCAGGCTTCAAAAAGGAAGCAGTACAGCTTGCAAACCACATTGCCGTTGGGGGTGGAGAAGGGCCTCCATATGGCGCTGAGGAATTCGCCGGGCATGCCGAGCAGGATCACCAGCAGGTCGGAGCAGGCCAGGCTCACCATGTGATCCGTGACCTCCTTCTGCAGGTAACCCTTCTTCTGCAGGATCCTGGTGGTCTTGATAGTGATGCTGTTGCCCAAGATCCCTGCCACAAACACCAGGAAGTAGAGGATGGCCAAAGTGATCTTGATCCATAGCGAAACCTCGAACTCACGGACATGGCTGTGATCAATGACCTGAGAGCAGTTCGAGGGGGAGGTTTGTGCTGCCATGAGCAGGCCCCCTGCACCCTCCAACACTCAGGGCCACCACCAAAAGATTCTTCCTTCCTTCACCCCTCTGAACACAGCTAGGTATGAGGTAAATCTCTCAACGAGCCACACCTGAAGCTTTCATTAGTTATTAGCTATGGTTGAGTCAATACACGCAGCGAAAGTGCTTCAGCTGTTACCTGTTTTCACAAACGGGCCTTGCTCCTGCGCCGTCGTCCCCCCTTTTTTCTTGTCTAAGCCAAGGAGCTGGTTTCCCACACGTCGTGCTGCGAACTGCTCCGCTTTCGGTCTTCGCTGCTCGTCTTCACTACTTCCTTCCTTCCAGCGCAGAGGCAGCCGCGGACCCGGCCCGCCAGGAGGAAGCAGCGCTCCGGTGTGGTTGTACTGCTCTGTTAACCATTAACCTAAGTCTTTGCTGGCCCAGTCACTGACAGCAAAGCAGGGTTAGAAAGAGAAAAAAAAAAGGCCCTAGATGTGACACTCATTTCCTGTAATTGGATCTGCTGCTCAGGGACAAAAGGAGGAGTTTCTCCTGGAGCTGCTGGGTTAGGGTGAGGCCCATTACGTGTCCGGAGGCTGAAGGGTGACTATCTGCTCATGCATTTATGGGTAATCTGGCTTTGTGCTTCAGTTCTGTATGTGCTAACGGCAACGTGCTCTGCTACTTTGCATTTCCTCTAACCAACATTTTGATATCTGCTCCAGCTTCTGTGGCCACCAACTGCTTTACATCAGTAGGAGGTTCTGATTTTTAGTTGCTGCTGCTGAGCTTGTGGCTTCTTAAACTATCTGTTTAGACCATAATGAATCTTATAAGAACTTTAAAAATAAGCTGAGCTCTAGATTTAGGCACATTAATAGTCTCTCTTTAAATTTCCATCTCCTTATGTTAGATAATACAAATAATGAAGTTGGCAACCCTAATCAGGAGTAGCAGGGGGTGAAAAAGTACTGCCCTCTCCTGTGTCTCACCCGAGGGGGAATGAATTTAATACACTCTTCAGCTGCAGTTTCGAACCACAGCACTGAAGGCTCCCAAGGTAACCCCTGGGAACATTTAATTAGGGTGTGTATATGGATTAGGAAACCTTTAAATTACAATGCAAAATGGCAGAGCAGCTTCTGCAGTTATAACCAGAGAGGGGCCCAGCGTGGTGATCTGCTCCAGTACCAAACCGAAGAAGAGTGGGTTCACAAAGTCATTTTTATTAATTAGACAAGCTCATGTGACGCCTTCCAGCTCATGATAAAAGCAAAATATTAGAAAGCTGTTATTAAGCAGTCTCCTCGTATTCAGTGGTTACACTGTTACTGCAGCAGCCCAAGTACCTAAGGAACAAAAGAGGCCCAAAACAGGATAATCAGCACCTGTTTCAATGTGTTATTCATACTGTCCCATTTCAAAGAAACCACCTCAAACCTTGCACTACCTCAAGCCCTGTAGTCCCAGTCATCTTTCCTTCTGTTTGATAATTCATATTTGTTCTGCTCAGACAAGCTTTCTATTATTACCCAATTCCTTTCACTTAATTTTACTTTATAAAAGTGTGAACGAAGATTACATATGCATGACTGAATTGTGGAAATGAAGCTAATTAAAATTTGCTGCTTAGCATCAAAGGGGAAAAAGGCAGAGAGAGAGCAAAAGAGAAAGAAGAAGGTCCAATAGGATTAGATCTCACCCTTCTTTTTTTTTCCTGCACCAATTATAAAATACAGAACACAATTTTTGAGTTTTCAATATTATCTTTAGAACATATGCAAAGTTTATTAAGTTTCTAATAAAGAGCTGCTGTCACAAAGGGGATAGAAAGGAAAGACACAATTTTGGATACTAATAAACTGAGGAAGATCTTACTGGGGTTACTAGGCTAGATAAACCAGCAGTGAGTACTCCAGAGATACGTATAAAATCCCTATCATGGAAGGCTGTAAAAATGTATCTTCCTGGAGGGAGACATTTCTCCCCAACTAAATGTGCATAATGTCTTGGTGTGGCATGAAGGTAGAGAGCTCACAGTTATTCTAGTAGCATGACAACATTTTATAATCTTATGATTTGTGCAATGCTCCAATTTTAAGATTTCATTATACTTTGCTTGGGTATCTTGTAGCAATGGTACCAAAGGTTAACTTTTATGTTAGCATACCAGCTAACCTGGACTACCAGGTACAGCTGTTGGTAAGACGCTACAAGTGGTGGGAGCCAAAGAAACGTAGATACGTAATGTGGATTATTGTTGCTTTTTTCACTTTTGGACATAATAGAGCTAATGTGATTACCTGCTCTGGCCCTTATGCAATAGAGGCTGCAAAGTTTTCTGAATGGTTTGCTTGGCTTTTTGGCCTAATCCTTGCTTAATGCTCTGGTTCATCCCCGCAGCCCCTGGCTGGAGGACAGAGGACAGCACATGTTGGGAATGACGTCCCCAAAACAGGTGTCCAGGCTGGAAGCAGCAGCTAAGCTGAGCTGCAGCTGGAACTGACCTCACATCAACAAGCTCATCTGGTGGGTGCTGTTGTGTTTTACATAAATCAGCTATAGATGAACATTTTCGGGAACATCGCATCCTTCCTGCCTTGCAAATACCCTACGCTTGCCTTATCGCTGCCTCGATGGCTGCGTGGTGAATATGCAGATCCCCCGCAATGGCTGTGCTTGTGCTAATGCACTGGTCTGATGGGTGACTCTTCCCAGACGGCTCAAGCTACTTGAGGACAACAAAGAAAATCCCTTGTTTTCTTGCCTCCTTTGGCTGGAAGATTCTAAAACTTAAATGAAAAAGGAGAGCTATCTCAAAAGCAAAGAAAATGAGGCTGTGAAAAGGATTAAGGTTTGTTTTTTTTCAGGTGCCAGCCTTTGCCATTCTCCATTGCTTGTCTGCTGGAATAGCTGTCATACCTCCGTCTTGCTGGGGTTTTTGCAGAGGAGGAGAACCCGTGGCGTGTTCAATTCTCTCTGAAACACAAGTAAACAAAAGGAGACTGCTGTTCTGCAGCTCCTCTGATCTGCTCGGGCAGAAGGGACGGGGCTGGGGAAATAAAAGGAGAAAAAAAAGTGCGTGCAGACAACAGTGAGGAGCTTTAATGCTTTAAAACATTTTCAAAAATCAATTTGCCTGAGAGAGCTCATGTTGGCTTTTTAAATTATTTTTCATTAAAAATTTAAATCATTAAAGACCAAATTCTACTAACCAAAGGTTTATTTCTACCATTGCAAATCTAACAAGTATATTTCCTGGTGAGATCTCTCTATGTTTTTCTTAAGAAGATTTTTGAGTCTCGTTTTTCTTCAGAAGATGGTTAGTATTTTTAGTAATTTAAACGACAATAAGTCACTGCTTCTAGCATACACAGAAAGATGTATAAAGGGATCTCTATTACAAATAATTCAGTCCAAGTAAACTGATGGAGTCCAGCAGTTCTTCCAATATATTTTACAAATTCTCAAGCTGTAGATGCATCTAGAAACAGGGAACTGACAGAAGGGGTTAGCCAAGATTCAGCAAACTGGGAATCCTGAGCCTCCCTGCCAACAGCCTGGTTTTCACCTACCTTCACATGGCTGGCAGCATAGAAAACAGCAGCGAAGTGTGCTGACATCGCTCTTCATTAGTTGCTCTGGTGGTTTTATCTAACACTAATTCATAATGAAAATATACTTGCAGCAGCAAAACATGGAAAAATTGTACTAAGACAGGAGCCAGAATTTTTGGCTAATACACCATCTGTTTTCTCATCACCTTTGTAGAACTGAAGACTTTGAAGATGTTCAAATCCTCACTCAAATACAATGTTGTCTGAAGCAAACCAAACACACTACGGTGCGTGCGGCTAGCTGCCATCAGATACCTGGCAAGAAAGCGAAGGGTTAATTCCCCACTTCCTCAGCAGGGAAAGGGAGGATGCACCCCTTTCTTTCCCCTGATACTGCAGATGCTGCTAGGAGATGAAACAAAAAGTAGGCAGCTGTGGCCCCAAAGTGAGAGAATCTGATTAGAAAGATTGGGATTGGTCACTCACTGAGAAAAGCAAATCTCTTCTCAAAATGGGTTGGTTCTTTTGCATCCTTGGGGAAGGCGGTACCGAAGGAATGGAGTTTATTTATATCCCTGGCTTGACAAAGGAGTGGTAACTTTAAAACAAAATTAACACATATTCCAAATCTCTGCAGTCATGAACTGACTTCATTGAATGTTTTCTTCTCAAAGTAATCCTTTCAAAATCCCCTTTGCCTGTGACAGTGGCATCAGAGCACATCATCTGGCTTAAGAAATTGCCACCTTTAGCCTTAGTGCACAACCTCTAGCAAGTTGAAACAAATCTAATTTTCTCTGTGTAACTTTTGATTTGTCAAAATAGATGCTTTTAAAATAGATGTCAAAACTCTTGTTTAAGAGCATGCTTATTTTCTTATGACCTATTTTGAAGATGGCAGATTAAGCTCTTATGGACAGTTTACTTTTCCAACCTCCCTTGTTACTTTGCCAACCAGGTTCCTTCTGGATGTTGTCATGCTATTGCTCTAGGAAAAGCTGCAGATTTCTTTCTCAAATTGTAGCTAGTTGCTTAAACTTACCATGTATGAAAAACCTCTGTGAAAATATATTTTCTCATAATTGGAATGCTCCATAATTTTTGTTATGAATCTCTAAGACTAATAATCTATGGAAATGGCTATTACACGCAGGCACCAACCCTGCAATTCAAAGTACAAGCTCTTTGTTTGCTAACAAACCGACTAGGGATGTTCTAAAAATCAATGGTGCTTCACTCTTGGTATCTTGAAAATGCTGTTTATTGGAATATTAAGCTTTAGCAGTGCCAAGAGAAGCAAAATAATATTCCTTGCTCCCTTCCTGTGTTTGCCATCTCAGCACCGCCAGGATTGCACTGGTGCCCAGCTGAGCAGTTACAGAATCATTTTGCCTCTCCTCAGAACTCAGCTGATTGGTTTTAACCTGGAGCAAGCTAATAAGAAGGCTTTCTGACCCGCTTCTGAGTAGGCCTAGCAGCATGTCAGCACAGCAAGAGCCCTTCTGTCACCTTGTTCTTCCACATTTATATACATAACACCAAGTCTTAAAATATTCAACTTCTCACTTAAAGAAAATGGTGTTTTACCGTTACATAGTTCCTTTCCTCGTGGGGACTTCAACAAGATAAATGTTGAATAGCTTGTAAAAAAAGAAAAAAGCAGCAAATGCTTCATGTACTGCTGAAATGATGTAGCTACTTTTGCAGAGAGGGGCCAATTAACATTACATAGCAATTTATAGGTGTATAGGGATCACATCTGAGTTTGTAAGTAAAATACATAGAGTTTGTCAGATTTAAATTTGGCCAAAATGGAAAGCATCATTCTTGCTCACTAAGAGAATTTCAGGAGTTTTAGCTCCAGGGTGTTGCTGTTGTAGGGTTTATCAAGCACTGAAACCCCATCCTGCTTCTCCAGTTCTTTACAACATTTATGCTGTCATTGAAATGCAGAGGCAAAGACAAACAGAATAATGGGGTTATTCTGCAATTTAGTACTATAGTGGTAACTGCAAGGCAAGCAAAGAAAATACCCAGTAAGCAACCATGAAAGTGAGTGCAGTGGCTATCTCGGAGCCGACATTAGCCTTGTTTGCAGCGCCTGTTTCCTATATCCCTGGGAAGGGTGTGCAGAGGGTTTCCCTGTCTGCTCTGGGCACGCGGCTTGCTTGCTTTCTCGGGCAACTTTCTTTGCTTTTGAAATTCTTCTCCTAAATGTTGATATAAGAAGCAGTTTGCTGATTATCTTGCAAACTGGAACCCTGAAATGAAAAACTAAATAGGAAATGAGTTCCCAGTTTGTTTTTTTGTTTGTTTGTTTGTTTGTTTTCTTTTTTTTCGGGAGGGGTGGGGGGCATTCTTTTTACAGCAACTCTGGAGCACAGCAACTGCTATTATACAATTTTTGAAGCTTAAATTTTATATAAAATTGAGGTGGAAATATTTTAGTTATCACTTTTTTTTTTCTCTTTGCTCTCTGAATTCTTAATTCTCTCCCCCTCACTCTGTCCCCTCTAACCAACAATTTCTTTGTTCCATAGTGTACTATTAAGCATATATTAAACAGCTAGAGATGTTAATCTCCTGCCACCAAGAATACTTTGACATCTGACAGATCATTCTAGGATTGCTTTATGTCAATGAAGACCTTGCTGAGTGAAACCAAGGCCTGATGGTACCTAAAGATGTTTAATATACTCCCGAAGCCCTAGAAGCACCTATTTTTCTCTGTTGACAAAAAGGGCTCCTAATATGAATAACAGCTGTAGGTATCTACGCTGTAGTGACAGCATGTAAAGGCAAGTGAGATAAATCCAATCTTTGTGTATATATCAGCTGACAAATCTCATGTGTTTTGTTATTCTTGTCACACTGTTGTGTGACTTTATTATTGTGGCTTCCATTCTTAGCTTCACTTTGGCCTAAGAGCTACCAGGAAGAATCAATGCACCCAGAAAAGAGCTAGCAGTACAGACTACTCAAGAGTCATTAGTCTTACAGGACAATCATTCAAATATATAAAAGACTCTGCTCTAGGCCAAAGGCAATAATTCTTCCATGACAGGCTTTTCCTGGATTAGTCCTAAATAATCTGTGGTTGAGGAATAGAAGTTCTTCAGAGATACCATCCCAGAAAGATACCATCTACAGACAATGTCTCCAGATAGTACTGGGCAAGAAGGGATTGGAATTCATAAAAATATAAAGCACTAACTCAGATTTATGTGCTAGCTGGAAGAAGAAAAGACTGTCTAGGAAGAGAGAAATCTGGAGCCGTAATACATAAATCAAATCCTTAAAAGCTTCTAAGAATCAAGAAAATATTGTAGCAAGTGTATTGCATATAGGTGGTTATAATTTTTAAGTCTATCTGGGCTTTCGTCTACATGTAAGTTAAATTAAAATATGTGTTTGCAACACCTGAATGAATCTTGTAAGAAAGTCTCTGAATGATCGAGGGATTCGAGGACCCTGCAGCTGCAGGGGATGCTGCAGGACTTCCAACAAACTGCATTCCACATTTCCAGTTCTATCTCAGGTTCTCAAGGAGAAGTGTGAGTTAGCTCAGTATGCAAGACTGTTCTTAGAAAGACAGATCTCAGATTCTTTTTTTAAAAGAAAACACAGAAAATAAAACCTGGGTAGGATACTACAGTTTTATAAGCATCATCCTCTCCTAGGTGAGGCAGATGTTAAAGGCAGTACTCACATGGTTTGGTGAAGGATATAAATAGTGAGACTAAAAGAATATGAGAAAGAGAGAAATGAGGCTGGCGTGTGGTAGAGATTTTTATCTTCTATTTAGACCATGCTGGACAGACTTACCAATCAGGGGCTCATGCATTTGGCCTCCATCTCTCGTAATCATGGGCCTGGCACCTTTGGGAAGTGGTGCTGGGGCTTCTCTCTTGCTCTGGGTTGCGCCTGGCACTCCTGAAACCTGTGTGAAGTCTCACATTACCAGCAGCGAAGTCAAGGCTGGCTGCAGGGGCAGAAAGAAGGTTGCTCTTCTGGAAGTTATGTAGTGCTGGAGTGAAAATAAATGTCAGCACTTAATGCAAGTACTTTATGCCTTTAACACCACTATGGGCAGAATCCAGGGAGAAGGAGTTGAGGAAACACAAGATGTGGTCTAAACAGACATTTCTTTTTGTTAAGTGAAAATAAAAGTTCTTTTATTTGCTCACTTTGTTGTTATTGACTGAGATATTTTGCCTCCCACACGGAAACAACTCAGGCCTCTTCCTTTTTCCTTACTGTACTGTGTGAACTCCACCATTTCCCACCCAGTTTGATTGCAGCATCGCTCATGGAGTCTGCTGCTTCCAAGGCACGCACTCTCCTATTTTTAAGCTGTGAAAAATTACCCATCTTCTCAAGCTGAGGAGAGGCACGTGCATCCCTGGGATGCAGTCCTGAGAAATGGCCCTCTCCACGTAGCCCCCGAGGAACCTCAGCAGCAACTCCTGCCATCCTGAAAGGCTCCTGTGGACTGAGGACTGAGCACACGGCCAGGGATCTCTTCCCTCTTTCTCATGGGATGGGCTATGGGATGGAGGCAGGAGTCAACTCGCTTTCCACATGCTGAGAGGAAGGTTGGAGCCAGAGGCAGCTTAGAGCAGTGGTTCCATGGTGCTCATGGGGGCACCCAACCAGACCTCTTCCCACCAGCTGAGCTCCTGGCTCTACTGGCAACCCCACCTGATAACAACTGAAGTCAACAGTGTTTTTGCTAAGGACCTCAGTCTGAGCAAAACTGCACCTTCTTTATGGCAAAGTGTCCATCTCACACACTGGCAGTATTTATCCCAGTAGAGGAGCTTTTAGGAGTCTAAATGGCTTTTTTTTTTTCAAATAGTCTAACCTTCAGGAAGTAAAATATTGTGCATTTTTTATAGATGTGGGGGCTCTAGCAAGTCTTCCTTCTTTTTCAGTCACAGTATTTTTAAGACCATTTATGTCTCTACTGTGCTATAAATTGCTTAATAATTATTCTTGGCAAGTGAGTGTAAAAGAAAACACTATCGAGGTAATGATCTGAACAGGTCAGTGATTCTCCAACACTTTCCAGTACCAGAAAGCCTTATGCAACACAAAAGATGCAAATTAAATCGAGGTAAGCTATAATACAGGTTAAAAATGAAAATTACTGCTTAACTCTAGCGAATCAATCAGAACCTCATTTTTTTTCTGTGAATTTGAAATTTACAGTATTAGGAAGTAAGTGTATTAGTATGCTTTGGTTGCCTTAATAACCTATAGAAAGTGTGTAATTCCTTTTTATCTCCTGCAAGATTCTTCCTGCAAGGATTTCTCCAAATTACACTGTCTGTGCCCTCAATGCTGTGGATTAATAACAAAGTGAAATACTGCACTAATGAGGATTAGATAGTTCAAGGATTCTGTCATGTGTTTAAGGCAGCATTTGCATCCAGAACCACCAACTTTGTTCAGTTTTCAAAATATGAGAATTATGATGCAGAACTTGACTATGCAAAATTTAGTCATCTTCCATGAAAGCTCCGCTTTTTCATTCATAGGTTGTTTAAATTTAAGATCAGATGTGAACAGGCTGGATCCCATGCACTCTGCTCTGAGTGCATTCACTTATGTTTAGCTAAAATAAATTAGCTCCGGTCTTAAGCTGAGGACCTCAAGAGAAGGAGACACTGACACTTTTTTTTTTTTCGAGGTTTCTTGAAAAACATGAGTACAATTCATTTTTTGTACTTGTCTTTTAGTCTCCAGACACTGCTTCTCTATGTGATTCTAGGTTAAGTTAAGTAGCACTTGAAAGAGTACTTACAGTCTAGTCACTTATCCATTATCACCTATATGTGGTCTTTCCAGTGCCAGTACCTGATGCATCTTGTGCTGTCTAGTCCTGGCTCCTAATTCTCTCTTCTCAGCTGTGGTCCTTGATTTTTAATCCTGTTTCTTGCTCCTTGCTCTACTCAATCCTGGTGCCTGCTTCCAGCTGCCCCTCTCCTGCTCTCCATCCTGACCTTGCTCTTACTCCAGTTCTTTACAAGGGACACCCCATGGCTTCTGGGCATCAAAGCTGTGAACATTTATTGTTCATCCCTTTGTTTTAACAAACATCCAAGCTTTTCTGTTTGCCAGCTGGGAAGCCAGGCTGAAAACTCTCCATCATCCCTACCTGTTAGGTCTATCTGACACATTTTGAGATACCATGGATGAATCCCAGCAGAGTACTTTAGGAATGCTGTAATAACTGTCACTGGTACCTTATTTTTAAGATTTATTCATTAGCTCATTTTTAATGCAAGTTTTAATGAAGTTGTAGCATACAAAATTCTCATCAAAATGTATGGAAAACATTATCAAAGTCTACACAGCCAACATCATCAACCACATTTACAATCTTGTTCAGAATCAGGTTTGCTGGATAAGCTGTATTTTTTCAGAAAATAACTGTGCTGATTAGCATTTATTATATTTCTGTCCTTTAAATCTCTATCATTTAAATCCCTTATTAACTTTCCAATTATTTTGCCAAGCACTGACATCAGACTAAGAACACTGTTGTTACTCACATTAGGTTTTTTAAGCTTTTGGAATATGTTATTGCACTAGCTATAATACCCCACATTTCAAGGTTAAAAAAATACATATATATATATATATATATATGCATATATATAAAATACATGTAATTAGTATCACAAGGCCAGAGAAGTCTCGTTTTATAAAAGCTCTTTTTAGTTTTGTGGAGTGTAAGATACCCAAGTCAGCTGATTTAAACCTGCGTTCAGCATCCTTCAGTGATATCGATCGAGAAACTTCACACTGAACATTTCTGAATCATTACGACCAACTTTACTGTCTTTGTCTGGAATCAGCCTAGTGCTTGAGGAGGATCCGAAGGAGGGGGCTGTGAATTCATTGGGATACACCATCACATCAAGTGGCTTTATTTCATTTCTAAGCTCTTTGTTTCCCTGCCTGAGTAGTAAAGGACTGAACAGCACAATCCTACTGCAATCAACTGCAGTAATTCCTTGACAGGTTTAGGTCCAACCCCGAATGAATTATGAATGAAAACTGCTGTTGAAATGAGCTTTTCCAGCACCCCCACATCTCCTTACTATTTCACTTTTCTAAATTAATAGTAGGAAGCCAGTGTCTATAAGAGATGAATCACTTCCATTTGCAATTTTAGCAAATTGACATACTAGGTTTGATCTAGATTTTCTTGTTCTTGTAGGGGTTTGGGTTTTTTTTTTTTTTTTTTTTTTTTTTTTTTTTTTTTTGTGGTAGGAATGCAAAAAAATGTATGTTGATGGAAACTTCTGCTTTGCATCTGACAGACAGATGTATATTGATGCACCAGTAGGCAGTGAGGACTGGTTGCCCCACAAGGAAAGGGGGCTCAGGAGCAGAGCGACCCCAGCAAGAAAGAGCCGGGGACCAAGCAACAAGGCTGGGTGGGGACCAGGGCAGAGACGGCGCTCAGAGCCAGGCGCTGCCCTGACAGACGTTTGCTGAGCCCTCAACCTTAGGGGCCTCCTCCCAATCTGCCAGCCAAGCCCCACGCGGGGCAGAGGAGCAGAGGACCTCAAGAGATGTCCATCTGGGACAGTGACACGCGCTGCCCTCGCAGCTGCTCCTGCTCCACCAAGCGCCGGCTTCTCCTCTCCTGCAATCAGGGCTGGGGGCTTTGGTTACATGAGATACCTACATGCAGGGCAGCAATTAAGCACATCTAACTGGCTAACTTTGGGCGAGATCCTTAAAATAATGCAGCTCTTCAGCACTGACTGAATTGAACAGCCCCATGGATGGCAGAACTGGCACATCCCCAGCTTAGCTATTTCTGGGACACTCCACGTAATCCAGAGCACCAGGCTCCTTCTAACATGAAGATGGGAGGAGGATGAAGGAACAGCTGTCCTTATCCTCTAAGGACATTTGGCTTGTCATGTCAATACTGTCAACTTTAATGATCCTTATCTTCCCCCAACCCTTCCCTTCCTTCCTGCAGAAACCCCAGTCAGCTCAGTGGAGAATCAGAAGTGGACTGGGAGCAGCCCACACCTGAATGTCTGAAATAGATTAAGCATATGATTTACCTATTGAAAAGGCAATTTGACCTTAAATAAGAACATGCAGATTCAATTTAATAGCCATCTAGAAAAATATCTGCCATCTGCACCAGACATTAGATCTACAGAGCCATGAAAGATCCCAGCAAATTGCCTCCTTCACCTTTGTAGTGGAGTAGCCCCATGCTCAGCTCTGTAGGCATTTGCTAAGACTGCTGCTCATTTTAGACAGTTCTTGCCATTTCAGCTCTGGAGAAATCTCACTTTTTGTACCTGTATGAAGTATTATTTAAAAGTCAAAGACTGCTGGTTACCTGGCAACCTATAAATGAACTCTTGGAAAAGGAACCTGAAAGGAGGAACCTATTGAGTATCAGTGCCCTTTCTAAACTGTAAAGGAAACTGCTTCACAAAAGATGTCAATATAAATGGATCTTTCCACTCTGAGACTACTTTATAGTCAAAAGTATTAGCAAAATACAGAAATATAAATCTGCTTATATGAATAAAGATGGTAAATGTTTTTCACCATCCTGCCCCATGCTGTCACATGGTACTAATTTCAGAAAATCTTCAATTCCAGTGCCTGGAAGTGTTTAAGTAACCTTATTTAACACTACTGGCTGGACAAGTAAGCCTGGGAACTGGAAGCAGACATTTCCATCATAGGAAACTGCCAGTCCACCTTGACGTTTGATGACACCTTGATGGTGAAATGCCAAAAAGACCTTTCTGCATTGGGTGGTGAGCGCAGGCAGGAAGCAGGAGGAGCATGAATGAGGATTTTCTTCCTTTTTGGTGTTCATTGCTTCTCCAGCCTCTTAAAAATTAAAGAAAGGATAAAGAAATACTACAATGAGCTTAAAAAAGAAAGAACAAGCAAACAAACAAAAGAACCAACACCACCAACAAAAACCAAAATGGACTGAGGCATCATGGTCGAGTGCAAAGTGTTTTGCAGAACATGTGAACAAACTGATTTAACCAGTCACATTGCTTAGTTAGTCAAGGATCAGACTGCAGTTAATAACTAGTTTTCTAAAGAAGAGTGGCAAGAGATTGAATGTTTCCTTTCACAGTTCCCATCACGAGCCATCCCTCACCCTCCAAGGTGTCCGTTGGCTGTGCTCTTCACCACACACTGCAGGAACGTGTCAGCACTTCTTACAGTTGCTTTCCCAGGGATGCAAGTGGTGAAGCAGAAATGATAAAAGTTAGAGACTGCTCAACCTATTAGCACAATTCAGCGATTCAGAGCAGGGCAGGATGTCTGTGCTTTTCCTTAATGCTCACACCCTTACGAGAAGGACTGAAAGTAATTAGAACATCTTTTATACGTGGTCCCTTTGAATCACAGGAATCTCTAGGTATAAGTGCAGGTAAATAGGCAAAAAAACCCTGTCTGGCATAAGCTCACCTGTAACAGTCTTCCGAACAATATTCTTCTTGGAAAAATACCAAATAGATTATTAAAAAAAGCCTCATCCCGCTACTTCATCTTTTTCTATACAAACAACAAGAACAAAGAAGGTTTTGCAGAGGTGCAATCAAAATTCATTCTTCCCGTGGCTTCCTCTTTGAGGCTGGCTACAGACGTTCCCATGCTGGAAGATGCTGACAAGAAAGAAGACTATTGTAAGGTTTATTATCTACATTATAACAACGGCAAGTTCATCAATACAGATAGGAGAAAGATTTGTTGGAGCTGCTGTTTATTATACAGGACTTTCATCTCTGTCGGGGAAAGAGGACTAAAGAATCTTGTGGGAGAGTAATTACAGTAACGTCAGACTCTATTTACTCATCCAGAAACCCCCCAAAACCCAGAGCTGTTTTTCCACAGAAATGTCACATTCCACAAATATCATAATTACGCTTCATGATGAATAAGAGCTAGGATGCTGAATTCGGGAGATCAATACAGAGCTGGCCTGGGCTGCATTACTGGTGAAAAGATGAGAAACAATCGGATCACTCTTGAAGACTTGAAAAGCTTAGCAGGAGGCTTTGCCTGTAGAAAGAAAAAATATAGCAGAGCACAAGGATTTTACAGTCACTAGGGCTACAGTGATGGAAATGTTTTACTTTGTTAGTGGGGAGGAAATAGTTTTCCTGGTCCTGAATGATGGGCCGTGTTTAGGTGGATACACCAGTCAGATCCACCGGATAAAGTATGCAGGAAAGGAGAGTAATCAATTTGGAAATGGCTAAGGGCTACCAAAGTAACAAGTCAAAAGGCCATCAAGTATCATCCAGCCTTAAAAATACACAGATGAACGTAAAGTGCTCAACCTGTATTAATGAAGGTGACATGCCTAAACCCCAAAGACCTCTTAGAGCACTTGTGCACCTGAAGGGAAAACAGCAGTGCAGTTAATTTTAGTAGAAGTCCATAGGTAGCCCATACAGTATGAGTCATATGGAAATTGAAGGAATAAAGGGATGGGAGGATGCTCTATTATAATAATTTTCATTTTTCTATGCAACAAAGCCCAAGCAAATTACACAATCATATTTCAAATGCCATCAGGTACACTTCTTCACAGAACCCAATAAAAAGAGTTAACAGAATGCAGCTGAATGCCTAGAAGATAGTACTCTGCACCATGCAGTGCAGTAATTATGCACAATTAAAACCCACTGTGCAATTTTGTTACCATAAACGCCGACTGACTCACACCAATTAAAAAAAACTAAAACAACCTGTTACAGAGTCACTTTCCATCCTTAAATGCCAATTCACTATTTCGTCTCTGTAGCCCCGATACATTTCTCAATTTGGTCTGATCTTTTCACAGTTGTGGTGTTTAAAGCTCAAGCGCTGAAAAAGAGGAACAAAAATTAGCATCAAAATAGCCTTGGGAACACTTCCATGTTTCATTTCTAGGAAATACACTTCTGGCTTCACTCTTGGAGTCTCATAATAGGTACTGAATAATTAAGACAAGCAGAATGCTAAGTAAAAAAAAATCTTATAATACAGAAAAGCCGTGTTTACACTGCAGAACAACAATGAGCATATATTTACTATCTGCTGCATTCATGCTGTATGACATTGAACAGTTTATGTTCATTTATCGTATGAAATCCATAGTCTTTAAGGGCATTCAAAAGAATAGCCTACACACTCACTTGGAGTAACTATACTACAGCGGCGAGCTCACTATGGTACCCTTTGGAATACATTATGGAGTTTCTAAAGCATAAAAAAAACCAGCCACTTCTCAGAACTTGCTAATAGGTACTAGAATAAGAGGTGGAAAGGGAAAAAAAATCACTGAAGATGTAATAAGTGCTGTAGCCTCTCTTAATAGACAGCTTCTTAGATTTCAAGGTGATGTGTAAGAAGAGATATAACGTATGCACTTATATTTATGGATGCCCAACAGTTCCCGGAATGGTGGGCTTTTATCCCGGCCTCAGGAGCAGTGCCCTCCTCCATGACTGGGGACACTGAGTCCTACCCAGCCAGGTATTATGAATTCCTGACTGCAGGAGCAATTGTGCACAAGAAGATACCAGAGACCCATTTGTCTGATACTTCTTTAAACCTTGAGTTGGGTGGATTACTAGCAAAGCAGGGGCTACAACCAACTCCCTGAGGAAAGCCTCTCTTTTCATACCCCTGTGCAGGAGTCCAGCTTAGTCAGGTGCTATTGACTAGCCTAGATTCACGTTCTAGGAGTTTGGGACAGAGGCAGCCTCAGTTGTTGGAGCATCTACCTGCAGCAGAACCTAAGGCAGATCCATCATGCACAGGCCAGACTCGTTGCTGTCAGCAGCCCATTGCCTGCCAAACTCTTAAAGGAGTCAAGCAAAGAAACACTACCAGGGCTACAGCCACAGCTTCTGGAGAATGCCCTCAAGGTGAATTCTTGGATTTCTCAAAGAAAGATCTTAGGAAATGAATGTAGTTCCTAGCCTACAAAAGTGCACCTATTATGTAAGCTAGTAATTTTTATGTTCTGCCAGTTAAGTCTACTTGTTTACATGGTTATGTCGATTGTCAAAATGATCACAGCATGAGAGCTCTACGGGCTGATGTTATGCTAAAGTCAGTGGTAAAATGAGTTCAGTAAGCCCATACGCCTGGCACATTATAATGTCCACATGAAATAAAGACACTGTCAAAGGACGTCTGTAGGGACCACATAAGTAGATCAGAATGAAGCAGCATCAATATGAGCTTATGTTAATAAGATAATGATTTCAAGGCAATATTTTGGCAGGTCCTTGAGAACCACTTCTCGTCATTAAGGCAGCAGGCAAAATGCATTGTCCTTAAGAATCCGTGGATACGCAGTTCTGACTACAAGGTCGCAGAACAAGGTTACAGAAAGATTGTAATACCGCATGAGGGAAAATATGCTAACAGACCAAGTGTCTATTGAATGGCTGACCCATCTCTTAACTCCAAACTGTACTCCAAACCACCTTGTATCTATACATACAAGTCTGTAGCAGGTGTCTCAAAAATTTACCTGACCCTCCAGGGATTTGAGGATCCGACATTCTCAGGTGCTGAATCTCTATTCCTTAAGTCGGGTTGATTCCAAGTTTTAATAACTTCTGAGCATGGTGCCAAACTCAACTCCAGAAATTAGCCTTAGTGGTGACTCAAGCCCAGAATCCTGAAGAACTACATTGTACTGCACAAACGTAAAATACACATATCACTCAAGCCATAATGAAGACTTATGCTCGGCTGAGTCAGCTGTGGAAGAAAGCCATGTGGATGACATCAGTGCACTCCCAGCTATCTATAAGTACACGGAGACATAGTGAGCTGGATACAAGGTTTTGCATCAGCCAACAGTTTAGACTTCTTGTGTTTGTCTTGTAATAGTCTGAATATTTTAATAATTGTGCATAGTATGATATTTCTGCTTATGTAAGTCAACCAATACAGTATGTATTTGATAATATGATCTCTAGGTGGTAATTAAATACCTGAAGAGTAAATCATGATCCTAACTCTTGCTTTGCTAGAAGGTGCCTTCATCTTTCTTTCACTTGGGACAAACAATCATTAAATTGAGTGGAAAAAAAACAAGAATCTAAACACCAGATCAGCCTTCTAACCCCAGGAAATCCTATATTGCTCTGTCTGAGGAAGAAGGAATTTTACATCGACTAGAGCCAAGGGGGACCATCAGTTGTATACCCTTAGGTCAAGAAACTGCAGGCAAAGAAATTCGGTCAAACCGGTATTTAAACAACAGACTGCCAGGAAATCACCATCTATAATAGCCATGAACAACCAAGCACATTTAATCTAGAGTACATACTTCCTAAATGAACTTTCTGCAGATAAAAGAGCTAAAATATTGACAAATACCTACTTATTTCACAAAAGGATCAAGACCACTAACTTAAAATCAAATTTGCCCTGCAGGAAAACTGACAAAATATTAATATAGGTGAAATGCAGTCTGCCCTTCTGCTCTCTTAGCATGCTTTATATTATGATATACAGAAATTCAAAGATAGAAATTAAAACCTTGCGTTGCTTTTGGTGGGTGGACAAAGAAACCAAATAGAGTGTAAAGAATGAATTTGTGTGATCCACTTTGTCTCATGCAATCAGCAAGGAGACACACAAAATAATCTGTTGCTGCTACTCTTATTTTCACCATAACAGGGAGCCCCTGTTTCCCCGCTCCAGTCAGATAAACTTTGATTTGCTAAGAAAAAAAAAAAAAAAAGTCTACAGAAGCACTGACAAATCAACCTTATAGAAAATAGGCATAAATGCAATATTAAAGGCAGTTACTTACCCAGTGTAGGCCTTAACTGAGGATTATTCCTTGAAATCAGATTTTTAATTGATGTAAAATATCACAGCTCCATTCAAAGAAATAGGGCAGCATCTTTTTGTACTAGTTGATGATCCAGTCTGTAACACTCGTGGAAGAAGTGGCATTTTGTTCACCTGAACAGAGACCCAGTGGGAAGCCTCTGAGCTCAGAGCTTAAGTCATTGCTCACAGCAAGGAGAGTTTTGAGACAGACCTGCTGAGAGGTTTCAGCTATCATGAATTCTCCAAAGGCCCACGGGGTCTGGAAAAGAGTAAAACAAAACAAAACACCCCAACCTTACAATACAGCAGCAGAAAAAAAAAAAAAAAGCTAAACAAAAACCAAAAAAAAAACAGACTGAGGGGGGATGGACACCCTCTTTTTAAAGCTGATAAAATGCAGGGAGCGGGGAGGTATGTGGGTATGGGTTATTGTTTGAGATATGTATTCAGTTTACACAGCAGTCATGTATGTAAATATACACATCCTCTAGAGGCATTTCAGCCTTTCACCTTCCATGGTTCAGACCATCTCCAGGGCTTGTGTTTGCAGATAGGGAGGTGAGGGGGAGAAAACCGCATCGAGTTTGAAAACTCGAATGAAAGTTACTACTTCCCGAGCAAATGGGAGAAGACAATCCTGGGCTCACCTTGCGCATTCACAGCACATCAACATAGCAGGTCTGGTGCTTGGTCTGTGCCCAGCACAGAGGGAATACTATGGCATTGTTAAGATTATTGAGTTGCCTCAGAATACTTTTTGTGCAGAGCTTATATACAGCAACCTTTAAACTGAACCTATTATCCCTTACTGAAAAAAAAAACTAAGCAAAAAAGTACAATATTTTTTAAAAACAGGTTTTAAAAGCAATTACTATTATGTGAAAAGAAGCCATATTATTAGGAACTTTCTTGAAGAAGCACTTCTTCAAGACAAATGTACACTTTTACATTCTAACAGTCTGATATGTCAAGGGAAATATTCAAAGCTCACATCCCTGACTTCTCTGCACCTCTGTCTGTATATTATTGCTAGGATGCCTCCGTTGCCAGTTTTGTGCACACGTAGACACTGAACAACCTTTTCTCAAATGCCCTGGGGAAAAAATGGGTGAGGGGGGGAAAAGAAATCATAAGAGACACAGAATACACCGACTTTGCAAATAGAGGAGGTAGATCAGCAGGTATGGGCAGTCCAGTACTCACACAACATTAAAAGTATTAATTAGTTGTTTTAGAGGAATTACTCTGCATAGAGCCAAGGCAACATCAGTGTTATTTTATGGTAGAAACCATGTGTTCCCAAGGGACATACCTGTTTTTTTTTTTTAAATAACAAAATGTTTCTATTTTTTTTAAATAACAAAATGTTTCTATGTTTTTTAAATAACAAAATGTTTCTGTGTTTCCATGAGAAAAGACATAAGCTTAGAAGGTGACCATTGCCTTGGGAAATACTTTTGAGGGGAATCTTTTTCTTTCTTCCTATTCAGGATCATACAAGTGAAAGCCATCATGCACTTCTGCATGAATACAGGAATCAACCCAACTTCATTTTTAAGTGCTTCTTGCTTACGAGAATGAGCCACTTGCAATTAAACAGGTTTGCTTATATACACCAAGACTTATTTCCATTCACTGGACTTCCATTCCGATCCTATGCAAATTCTCCATAGGAAAGATGGTCACAAAAGGAGCCGTGACAGATGGAGATGGATCCGCTTTTACCCAGCTACGAACAGGCGGGGCAGAAGCGAGAGGCGGCACTTTTGTTGAAATGCATTTTTAACAAAACACATTTGTTTAATTACTAATACACTCACAGAATGCTTTTAAATATTTATACTGTGAACTAATGATGTCCCCTCAATTAGTGAAATAAGCTTTCTGCACAATCCACTGGGAATAGGGAAATGCATAAAAAGGAAAGAAAGGCTTGGGGAAAGCTGCTCCTGAGACAAAACCCCATACATCCGCGGTTCCTTCCATAAGTCATTCTCCTTCTCTTCCATTCCTGCCAGATCACAGCCTGCCCCTTAGCTAGAGACCTGCCTCGGGGGACGTGGCTTTTGTTACCATAACCCTGTATTGCCTGCAACCCTGTGAATTCTAACACTCCACAAAAAGCCTCAAAAAAAACCTGCACATGAGCTGATGTCCTCCCCATTCCCCAAACTCTCCTGGCAGAGGAGCTTCTGGGCCCGCTTTCCGACTGGAACTCTGCTAGGGGGTGCCAGACACTCCTCTGTATGTTTATAAACTTCCTTCGCATTGCATAAAGGCACATACTTGCAGTGTAATCACAGGCTTTTCATCATCATTAACAGCATGATTCTAGTAATTAAATCAAAGCAGCCGAGTAAATGACAAAGCACAGGAAGGTTTCGCACAAAGAATCGCCAATTCAGGTAATTAAGGAATCTTTATGGGATGAACATCTTCATGTCGCAGTGATTTGTTGCGCAGTAGGTAACACTCCCCCACACCTCCCAAAGCCTGCAATCCCAACCTGCAACTGGATTGTCTTTTACCCGAGCCTGAAGTAGGTTTACGTGTGGAAGAGAAGGAAGAGGAGTTCACTTGGAGGTAGAAGGTGATGGTTACTTGGAAACTTTAACCATTGTCAAACATTTCTAATCAATATAAATGGCATGCTCAAGGTTGCAGAGGTAGGTTGATACCAAGCAGAAAGTCTCCCATGTACTTTCTCTTTCAAAGATCAGCACTATACTTGAAAATGGGAGTTAAATCACCTTTCTTAGAAGCTTTAAGCCTTGTCCAGCAATGTGACACTGAGCTTCTAGCAAGAGGCCGTTTCACATATGAAATATCCCCGTATTTTTAGGGGATATAGAAGTTTAGCTCATACTAGTCTCATGGAATATGAGCCTGAGACTTGAAACACCGTATAGAAACAGCATATGGCAACAGCGTACAGAAACAGCTTTCCCTCTGGGGCATTTAGCTCAGTGCTAGACTAGCAGAGGCAACGCACTGGCTAGGCTTTTTATGCAGGTTGTGACCCATTACCTGGGCTGAGGTAGCCAGCTATCCACTTGATAAACTGCTGATAGAGCCTTAAAAAAAAGGAAAAAAAAGGTTAAGTTGTGGAGACAAACAAATAACAGAACTCCTCCTCTATGTATTTGTTAAATTTGACTTAAAATGGCAGGTCTACAACCATTAATTAGGCTTCCACAAAGTAGAACAGACACATTGATGCCAAGTTCCACTTGCAAGTATATAGAAATGTTGGGAATAAACTTACTTCAAGATCTTTAATGAGTTCCAGAATTCCTATTGCTTGCCAAGCAGCCCTAAGGAATGAGCTATGTCTTAATTAGCTAAAAAGGTCTCCCTAAAAGTATATAATGAATGCACTACAGTCTTGACTAAATTTCTGCTGTGTTAAATGTCTTTAAAGTTTGCCTAATGGTGAAAGGCAGCACAAAAAGCTTTCCATATTGCAAAGACTGTATACATGATAGTTAAGTCTCTTTCACGCAACAACTTACACTTCCATGCCAAAAATCACAATTTCAGTAGAACCTTATAAATCCGCCTTGGAGTAGCAATGTTACCCAAGGCAAGCAAGAAAGCAAATTTCTCACCTGAACTTATTAGAAAAGCAAAAACAGACCAACACCCCTCCAAACAACACACACAAGCCTCCTCTTCTCCATTTCACTGGGCTTCCCAGCCATGAAACAAGTGCAAGGCAATGCAGTTTTGGTTAAAGCAACTTCCTCAAAATACTTACTTGGATTACACCAGGCTTTTCCATTATACATTTTCCTTATAGGCATTAGGACACAGTAGTAGCATGTAAATCTATGGCTCTTCCAAGGATATTTGGGAAGGTGAAGTTCTCATACTGGAGCCCTGCTTGCACGATGCCCTCTCAGTTCTTCCGCCAAATGACCATTTGTTTTATATATTCCTGCTTTTCCACACGGTGACTGACACTCACCTTGAAGTTTTCATGCCTGTGCTTTTGTTTTTCTAACAACCAGAGTTCTGCTGTAGGTAATTTTAAAAAAATATATAAATCAGAAAGGCATGTGGAAGCAAAATATTTTCTAATTTTTCTATTAAGTATTTAGGTGACTGCTTATGATTCCCTAGAAATTGTCAATAAATAATTAAAAACACAAGTTCAGCTGGACAAAACAAGGTCAGTGCCTGGTCCTGGGTTAATTCTAAGAATCAAAGTTGATGAACAGATGAGTTAAGGTCTTTTTGCTGCTTATGTAACTTTTAAGCTGGAGTTTGGGAACGCAGTAAGTAGATGGACACTACAGTAGCTCCCCCTGCTGACAAAACCGTGACATTTTTGTTGGATATTTTGTATATTAGCAAGTAAAGTCATCTGCAGTGAGCAAGTGGTTTAAAAACTTACTCTTTTTAACCACTTACTTGAGTGGAGAGGACCAGTCTGAGATCAAGTTATCATTCCACATCCTAGATAGCTTGGGGTAAAAGTGAGACCTCCTTAGACTTGCTTTTAAGAAGAGAAGGGTGTTAATCAGGCAAATTCTATTACCCCCATGCTGTCCGCCCAAGGTAGCCTGCCCTTAGTGACCATTACATTTTTCTTAAATCAATATGAAATATATTAAATATTAAGCCAAATCAAATACTTATTCCTGATATGAAAACAAGATTTATAATCTTTATTGTTTTACTTACATGTAATAAATATGATACAGATCAAAAACATCACGCCCATTGATTGTATTACACAAGCAGTTCATCAGAATACATTACTTTTTTTTCCATTAGCCCTTTTATAGGGTTTTGGTATTGGATATAAAGAGAACTTATATTTTTAATCTATCAACACAAGAACAATCTTCTAATTTTCATCTTTATACATGTTTCAAATAATCACACATACTGATTTTGTTAAAAATATAAGCAGTGTTTGATATCTGCAATATATGCCTATATTTTCTATTCTTTAGACCTCTGTTCATAATATCAATTTCAAAATAATTGATAGTTTAAATTTGATTTTAATTAAAAATACTTATTCTATACTTTTCATTTAATTGAATCTCTCAGAAGACAAAGTGACAGGACAAAGAAACACCATGCAGAACACAAGGCTTGCTATTAAAAATGAAGTGTAGAAGTTCTGGTCTTTACTTCACCAGTAAAAATCTGGAATAACAGATACCAATTTGGTAGGAAGAAGAAAGAAGCCACAGTTTCTGAAAAGATCCACATCTTCATTTCAGAGTTGCTACTGCCATTCTGCTTTTTTTCCTGGTTTAAAACATTGTGTCAAGCCATGACTGGTTCTCTCTGCATTAATATATGCTCTTCTTTTAGTGCACAAAAAGATTTAGAAGTTGAACAAAACAATCAATATAAACATCTAAACAAAGATTTTTCAGAGTTTTGTTTTACTGATACTCATCCCAAGGAGAACTTGGACACATTTCAAACAAATTTAAAAACTATTACAACACAGAGTCATTTAGCTGTACAGGGTTAACATCCTTATCACCTATTCCATACACTCCTTTAATTCCATTCAGATAATGTCAACCTGAACAAGTGGCTAAGCCTTCAACAGAGCTTTGTCTAAGTGGTCTCTCACGGTTTTCAATGAATAGGAACAGCATTTATTTGCAACTGGATTGCATGGATTTTGAGACTTCACAAAAAAAGCATCAAAAATACAAACAAAAAAGCTTAGCATGTACACTATTTTTCCAAATAATTTTCCCTTAATTTTTTAGAGACTGATTCAGTTTTAATATGAAGTGATGACATTTAAAATATCTACGTTCTGTATTAAATCAAGATCAACTACAGAGAGATCAATCCAATATACAATTATTGCCAAGTTAAAAGCAAGCATTTCCTATATGTAATTGTGCTGTAAGAATTACTCCTATGATTTTATGTCTGATCCCAAAATGCTACCCAGTAAGATTCTTCATTTCCATTAATAATTCCATAACACTTTTTCCCCTTCTTGTCCCAGAGGAGGGGGAGATTCCTCTGGGAATCTGCTGTTCCCATAGCTAAAGCGAAAATAAAAGGGAGGGGGGAAGCGGAGGAGGTTCTAGCTGCTTTTTACAGTTTTGGGGAGAAAAGAGAAAATGTGCTTTTAAGAGGTGGAAGAGATGAAGCTGAAGTTGTGGCTACTGCGGACACACCACAGCCAGTGTCCCGCAACAGCTCTGCTCACTGCGCCCAGCGGAACGATGTGATCCCGCACCGTGTTCAGACCTGTTCTAACTCTCCCCACGGGTCACGTGGAGCTTCACGCCTACAGTTTTTAACCAACAGTGCTGCCACAGGCTTTTTATTTTATTTATTTTTTTAAAGACAGATTTATAACAATTCTGAATTAGGATGGTCAAAACACAGTCACCACAGCTCTAACTGGAAAGGAAATGCTCTGCTGCCTTCTTGGCTAAATGAAGGCAAGTGGAAATGTCAAATATGAAACAGTGAAGAGGAAACTGATCCTCAAGTCTCTAATCCCTTGCATCGTTGTCACTACTGATAAACAATTTGCCCTAGAAGTATTAAAACCAAGTCAAGTCATTAACATCTCCCATGCTGCTGATTGTGAAGGAGTTATGCAGCAAGACAAATTCACCATTTAAATAACTAAACTGCATGCTGGCTAGAGCAAATACCTTTTGTGACCAGTTACAGTTTAGCATATTTTACAGCCCTAAATCCCTACATTTATAAAACAGAAGTCTTAAACCACTCCAAACATATTGTACAGTATTTCTATCATGCAGACGGAAATGCTGTAAAGGCTTTGAGATCAACCTGACTGCCGAGATTCATTTCAATAGTTTTATTTTATTACTGCTATGACTCTGGTAAGCTTTGGATCAAATCCTAGTCTAGTCAAAGTAACTTTTCTGGAAAAACAAAAATCTACAAAGTTAATAAATTCAGAAAAATTTAATGATATAGATGAATATATTTATGTTAGCAGATTTATACTGCCTCTCTACCCCAGGATCAGATTATATTTTACTACAGCATTATCTAACTGTGAAAGTTAATGTCATGACATATGCATGCAACTGAGTTTATATGGTGCATGGTACAATAAAGAAGGGAAAATGCACAAATTGCAACATCAATTGTGAATAAAGGTTTGTCTGAAAAGTAATGAAGTATTGGGTAAAGTGTATTTTATTAACACCTTTAAATGCTCTAATACTCTCATCATGATTCACCAAATAAATTAAGGGAAATTTAACATGTAATCCATGTGACGTTTGAGTGAAAGCTGAAAATGGTTTTAACTAATTTTTGATTTTTAAAACCAAGTTATCGTCTCATACATCGCATAGCATCAGCCACATTCCCTGAGAAAGCAGGCCATGAGATCACTGTGTGAAATAAAATTGTGTTAACGCAATCCTGGATTATAAAGGAAAAATCATACACAGCAAACTAAGAACCATCAACATTTAAATGCAGTTTAGCTGCTAAGTTTCAAACACTACATATGTTATGAGGGACAGTTGTAACAGAAAGGGTTACCAATTAAATAAACTTCTAATGAATAAAGAAGATGGATTAAAGTACCATTCTCTAGTTAGCCATATCAGTTGACACTGTGATATTAATGTTAGCTTGTGCCTTGATTCTTGAGCATGCTATTTCTTATCACTTTATTAACACACACGTACTCTGCTTTACTGAGGCACAGTGCCATGTCAAACTGGAGACTGTGTCCACGAGCTCACTTAATATCTTGGTTTTAACTCCTATTTCCCTCCTCATAGCTGCAAGTTCAGTAACTTCATTTCCCCACAGTAAAATCTATTTAGCAGGGAGTAGACGTTGAAGATAAAGACAGACAAAGTCAAGAACGAAAGAAATCCCTTTAACATCTAGTTTAAAAGCATCCAGAACAGCAGAATATATATATTTTCTATAGTCACAATGGCCCAACGAAGGAGAGAGCCCTATTGCCACAGTGCACAGCAAAACGAGTGATTCAGGGGCTCTGCTGGTGCTATACGTTACAGGGAGGTATGCAACGCCTGCCGCAGCATACTGGGTCAAGTATCACGTGCAGCACCAGTTTGTTACGTGAGGAATCTCACTGCTTGCCCTGATTTCAGCCCAGTCCTCCAGTACGGGCAAGCAGACACCTTCAGCACTGGCTATCACAGGTACCCAAGTCCTTGGCTCAATGGGTGTGAACGCTACAGCAGCTCCTGCTGACGAACACGCTTTTGCCAGGAGCAGATGCTAGCAGCAAAGAGCTGGAAAGAAATACTCAAACCCTTCTTTCCCTTAATGCTGGACTGCAAAACATAGTACACTGAACTACGCAAGATGTACCCTGAAAGCCACGGTTTGCTAGATGGCATTTGGCAAATTACTATAATTTCCTCCACGCATAAAAATCTAACAACTCCAAACTCACTGCTCAAGCACAGGAAAAGAACCAAAAAAACCCCCAAATCACTCCCCCCCGTTCCCCCCCCCCAAAAAAATTGCAGGAATTTATTAAACTCATTTGCTTATTTTGTGTTATTTGAAGTACATGCACTTCCTCCAAAAACTCAGCCAGAATCGAGACATTTCCAATGTGAAATGAGCAATGCCAGTTTAGGCGAGCACAGAGGGGTAATGAAAGCTTTCACACCAGAGAGCTCCTTCACATTCCAGTTGTGACTTGGGATAGGGGATAAAGAAAAACAAAACAAAAAAAACCCACCACTGTATCAGCGGTACCTGAGAATCAAAGCTAAATCTCTTGTGCATCTATCAAGCACCCATGAGAGAGCTACACAAGTTACATTTCAAATAAGACAATATATTTATAAAATATTAGTGTAATAAAAATCACAAGATTTTATAGAAAAACCTCATCACATTCTATTAAATGCAGGAACAACATTTATATGTCATAACTTCAGTAATTAAAATTATAACATATTTCTCATAATCACAGGGGCACCGTTGTTTAAAAATCCATGGCCTTTCAGGAAGGATAATTTGATATATAATATTTTTTCTATAAAGCACTGCAATTAAGTGCAAAAGGACAGCTAAAAATCTCTTACTGCCATTAAGTATGTTAAAGATGTCAACTTTTTTTAAGATCAAGAAGACAAACAGAACAGAGTGGGCAGGCCTTACCTTTTTCAGTTTAGTTGAAGTCTAAGATGATTCAACATCCGTGTAGTGAGACACAGGAATATTCTTTACATTTTGTTTGGCAACAACGCCACTAAAGTTATATAGAAATCATACTAAGATCACCTTTAGCTTGTCATATGGACATAAGGAAAAATATGGACAGCAACTCCCTTATGCTATAGGCTCCAATTTTATGAGTCTAATGATCAGTGACTTACTTGGAACAACAATACAGTGACATTCCCCTAAAAATACTGTAATTACCTGTCTGAAAGCACCTGAAAGGCCTGGCAGGTTGGTTGCTGGATGCGAACCCATTCAAATTTGCTTATTAAAGCTTGGTATCATATATTCAGGATAGATCTCATTCAAACATAACTGCAAAAGAGGACACGAACCCTTGCCATTATCCCTTAAGAGCACTTCTTCACAAAACACAAACAAAATAAGGAAAAAAGCTAACAACTTCCTCCTAGCAGGAAAACAACTGAAAATTTCACTGGGGTCAATATAAAACTTGTTCTACATACCAATTTAAACCCCTGTACTCATGGGTCCAGGGAATTAAAATCTGAGATTTTAAGTGTCTGGGTAACTTTAATGAAACTATGATTTATTTATTTATTTTTTTCTTTTTTAAATCCCCATTTCAGGCTTTCAAAGAGGGACTTACCATCTCTCTTGCCTTAAAATCTACTACTTACTTCAGACATTTCAAACAACTGAAATACTGAAATTTGTCACATAATACAATATTAAGAAGTGTGGGAAAAAGAATCACAAAGATGAGGTATTTCTGCTTACCAGAATATTCCACACGATCATCCATCACTTCTTTTCTCTACCTATAGAACTTTGTATTAAATTCTATATTTCTTAATCAATCTAAACATAACATCTAAACAAATTCTAAACATACAGATAGGTATGCTGCTTTCCAGTAGTTGTATCACCAAACACACTGTTGTTATAAAGATCATTACTGAGGGTCAAAACTTAGAAACGTATTTGCAATATGTTACCTTTTTGTATCTATGTGGAAGGATAGCAAAAGTTTGCTGTTATTAACAGTGTTATGTGAAAGGTAACACTAATTAGTTGAAAACTCATCTTACATTTACTACTATTACTACTACTACAAAACAAAAAATCATCCAAATTCAAAATTAACTCTTTTTTTTTTTTTAAAGAAGAGTCTTATATGCCAGAAGCTGGAAAGTGACATTGATTAATCAAAAATATTTTAATGTGATTATTCACAGCTTTTCAGACTCAAACAGTACAAAAGTACTGCAGTGGAAAAAAAAAAAAAAAGAGGTTATAAGGATAAATTCTAGAATAAATTAACTACAGTTGAAAAAAAACAATGCAAACATCTTTTATATTGTTTAGCAGATTGGCCAATTCTAGATTATTGCAATGAACTGAAAACCTAAGAAAGATCAAATTAACTGCTGAAAGATTTCTTTTTTTTTTAAACCTAGTTTTCCATAATCATTAATTTAGACTAATGATGGTTTCACATAACCAGTCTATTTAAAATAAATATTGATTTTATGAACCTACACCAGATTTATTGTATTTAGAAAAACTTTGCTAGTTGCTAAAATTTTAAACACTTCAGATTACAAGGTAACAAGAGATTTTTAAACATGGGCACCCATTGCAATTACAAGGCTTCTCAAAATGGAGTAAGACAATATATATATATTTGTAGTGTTCCAGAACCATACAAAGATCCTGCCTGCATAATTACAGGAATGCACTTAATAAATTACTTTTCTATTTTCTTCTATTAATATGCAAATAGATTTTATACAACATAAAAAAAGTTAATTTGTACCTACTACAGGTAACCTACATATTTCGCTTTTCACTTGAAAGCCTGTAAGAAAAGATGACCTGCAAAGTTATTTACATAACACATTTGAAAGTATTGTTTTAAAAATAATATTGTCCAGCATTTAACAAAATTGTGAGTTAAAAAAAAAAAAAAAAAAAAAGAAATCGCCTAAGAGCATTCATTTTTTGATTTTGTCAAGTAACTTCACTAGCTCAGTGTTGTAAGGCAGGTTGGTTGCTTACATGAACTAAGACTCCCTATAGCAAATATGAATGTAGTAAAGTTGTTCCTTTATAAAACCAGATGAAAGCAGAAAGAGGAAAAGTTTAGAGTTTCAAAAGAACTGAAACTTCTTATTTTTACTACAAATTCAAAATAGGCACTGAAACATGATTCCTTAGAGATCTTCCAGAAGATTGTCTCTTCGCTGGGCATCATTCCATTTTTAAACTAAGGAAAGAGAAAAAGAAAGAAAAAAAAAAAAAGAATTACTGGGGCTAAAATATTAAAGAAAGGCTATTGCTATTTATTTTTTCCAATGTTATTTATAAATGAAAAGGATATGTTTTTAAACTTTGGCTTATAAGCAATATCACAATTACTGTTTGGTTAGAATATTTTTATTCTCTCATTAAATGTGGCCAGCATTAGAAAATAAAAACCCTCTTCTGATCAGGTAAGTCTTGAAAATTCAGAGAAGGACCTGAACTGAATCCATCTCCATGCTCCAAGACAGCATCAACAAATGACCTATAAAATTTCTTTTAGGTTTGTGCAACCTCCTCTTAGAAGAGAAAGTTCTGCAAAACACTCCAAGCATCCTACTGTATTTCCCTGTCCCTAACTCAGGAAATACTTTTTCTAATCTCCAATAGAATTGAGACACTGATTTTTGGTCTGGCAGCCACAAGCATGAGGACTCCTTCTTGACAAACCATGTTTCCAAGGCCCATAGTGATGGAGACTATTGATCTCTAAACCTCCTCAAATGGCCCTCATTTTCCACAAAGGGCAAGACCATGAACTGAAACCTCTGTAGCCTCAGAGCAGAGTGAAAGGATTACAGCACACCCTGCAGACTCACCACACATCACGAGATATTCTGTGCCTCTTGTGCAACAGCTTAGCTTTTCTGAACTATAAGAGCTGTTGTAATACACTGCACTAAAGGGAAGACCTTCCCTTCTTTTCCCATTAGCAATATTACATAGGAGTGAAAGGGGGGCAAAAATAAAGAAAAAAAAGTAAGGTTTATTCAAAATCACAGTACTGGGAAGAAAGATAAAGTTTAATGCATACATACGCTTCCCTGGAACTTCCACAAGGTACAGAGACTCTCTCTCTTTAGGTCACATAAAAAGAAATCTCTCTACCTCTACCCAACAAAAACAAAACAATAAAGCAAACAACCAACCACAGGAAAAAAACCCCTAATCCCCCAAAACCAAAATCTTGTCCCCAAAACACCAAGACTATTTAAATCTCAAGCAAAAAACACAGTTTACATTTTAAACCATCAACTCAGCTAAAAGGGAAGAACAGCATAAAGATAAGAATGCTTTGTATGAAGTAATGACTTAAATAATTTTGAAAACACTATTCAAAATTCTACCCATCCATTCAGAAAAAAGTGAACTGTAGGCTCTGTTTAAATGTGTGTAGGATATGCTATCATAAAAACTGCTGCTCACTCTTCCTCATATTGAGTTTTGTTAAGCGTACCTTTTGCCTATGAACAACTTTCTCCATCTTGAGATACATTATGCATAGGAATGAGGCTTTCGCACTGCTCACTTTCTTCTGGCATTCTTAAAAGAAACAGGTTTTTTTTTTTAAACTACACAGCAACAATAGTAATTGAAAGCTACAAAGCAATAATAATAACAATAAAGAATATATATAAAAAAGAAATAAATATGGCACAAGTATTTTTGCTTTTTATTTTTTTTAAAGTTCAGAATATTAGAAAAAAAGAGATGGGATTATACTTTGTAACTGCCCTACCTTTGAATGCGATGTTTTCTACAGATAAAGGCAAATATTCTTCTGATTCCCACCATCACTGGATCCCAGTTGTTATAATGACACAAGAGAGTTGCAATGAAAAAAGAAAAAAACACAGGGATTGCCCCTGCAAAAAATAGCCAGGAAAACTGCACCTGGAATTAAGAGACAATCATTGTTCATTCAATAACAGAAAAGTAACAATATACTGTACATTTGGAATAAATATTCACTATTATAAAAACTATTTATAAATTTGAGATGCAGCTTATTATTTTTAATTGGGTGACATATTAGCACAATTATTTTTACAAAGTATTTGGAACAATTTCCATAGCCACTACTGCTACTAAAACCAACCACCAACAACAAAAATCTGTTCTTTACTACTATATTCGTCAAAGCAGAATATACTATTTCTGCTATGGTATAGATGAAGACAGCTACTCCAAATTCTAAATCTCACTTTTAGAGTTTTATTCTTTGACTAGATAAAAGGACTCACCTGAAATATTTGTGCACATGTTTATGTGCTGTGAATTTTAAATTTATTTAAGGCTAACAGAACAATTAACCACAGGCAAGGCTCCCTCTTGTGGAAGAAAAATACCCAAAGTTGAAGACTTGCTGTTTCATTCTCACAAATCTAGCAAACTACAGCTGCTAGAGCCTTATTTTAAACTCACTAATCTCTAATAGAAGTTAATCAATACAGAAATTACCAAAAGGGATATTAGTAGTTAAAAATTTGTTTATAGGTTGCAGAATTTTGTCAGTGACTACAGATAAAGCAATAAAGACCCAGAAAGTTATTATGTTAATAAGTTTTTATTACTCAGTAATTACCAATTTTATGAATATATGCAGTCTAATTTCTGTATTTTAAACTTTAAATTATTAATTTAAATGCAGAGGCATTCTTATACACACTCCTTTAAATAAAAAGTAGTATAAGGAAAATGGGCTGCTCAGAAGCAGTAACTGGAGAGCTTAGAATTGGAAACTTAAATTTCTATCAATCTAATTTGGATTAAGGCAAGAGCAGGGGCTCCTGCAGAGATTTAAGATCTGTTGATGTCCGAGACCAGAAGATTAAGAGACAAACTTGTGCCAACAATGTCATATGTCCAGGGAGGTTTGCCTTTGATTAGGGTCATTCATTTGTGCTTCCAATACTAACAATAATAAATAAAAAGCACAAGATAAAAGGATTTGCCTTCGAATACTGCCTGTCCACAGCAGGACACTGACTCTATTGTACAAGAGAAGCCTTGATGGTTTCCCAATGACTTCATGCTGAACAGTTCAGCTAGGAAAAATTTACATACCCTCAGGCATACAAAAAAAACAGGCTAAAAGCAGCAAACCAAAGTAGAAACCAAGATATAATGCAACAAGCTCTGGGGTAGGGAAGCAGAGGAACAGTAGTAATACAGAATGCACAACAGAACTTAAAAAGCAACAGGAAACAGAAGAATCCATCTCCTCTACAATTACTATCTGTGCGTGGCAGGAGGTGCGAGAGGCCTCTGATGGACAGTTGCATAAAAACAGCCTTGCTTAGCTGAAAACAGAGCAACCTTTTCATAAAGAGAGAATAATGAGAACTAAAAGAAATGGCAAGTAGCAAGTGTATCGGGCAGAAATAACAGAAAGAACCAGGAGAAAAGCGAGAACCAAGATTTGTGAGCAAAATGGAAAACGAACTAAGATTCAGATTTATGAAAGATGTCAGTAGATAAACTAAGACTGCAAAGAAGGTGGAAATTTAAGACAAGTGATGTGAAAAGAGCAGTAATACTTAAGTGTCAAATACTTATCAAATTGGACAAATAAATCATAGTGATAAACTGTAAAAGTGAGTTAAAAAAAGTTTAACGCTTTAACCTATGCGTTTACAACATGGACTGACAGTTATGCAAAGCTTTAAAGCTGCCTTTAAAGATGTTATTTTGAATTCCTCAATATTGCTTGAATAAATGAATAATAAATTCAGTTGAAAGATTAGATTTATGTTTACTCAGATGAAACAGTACAGAGAATTTTTTTTCCTGAGAATTAAGACAGTATTTTCTATCTTTCAGCATAGTCTAGATAAATTACATATATGCACATGTACATACACACACACACACACACTAATATATTATAAAGATCTTACACATTAGTGAACTTATTAGGGAATAAGACTAATGATCTTTTCTTAATTTTTTAAAAACTCTCAGTAAGCATTTATACTCTTGTTACAGTTTGTCCCATTGGTATACTGCATTTACTTTAACAGTAACATGAATGCTGTTATCTAACCAATGCTTTCTAATAAGGGGAATCCCTGCCAAACTTAACTGTATTTCAATGTTGGAATGAATAGTCAATTAATACTAAAGATGAAACATGTATTACATTTGTTACACGAGTACTTATTCAGTGTTTTAATCTTGTATTTTCCAATCTAGTTTTCAAGAAAAGAAAAAAAGGCTTGGGTCCCCTACTCCCTTTTCCATTAAATGTCTGTGGGAAATTATCAGAGTTCAGAGGCATTCATTAAAATTTACATTTGACTGTGAAAATATTTCTCTGAAGAAAGCTTTTCAGCAGAAAATATTTTCAGTTTTAAGTCTTTTGTACAAGAAAAGAGTCAAATTCTGTAGAACAAGCACAACCTCAAAAGGAACAAAAAGAAACTCAAGTGTAATGATTGAAAAAGAATTATTGAAGATTAAATCCCAGGTAAACCATTTGCTCCAAGGAAGATGTCACTCTGAGAACGTTCAGCTTAAGTTATATTACAGCTATAGTCAGGTCTTTTTTCCTCCTTTCCTATATTTTCACATTTCTGTTTGCACAGAGCTTACAAAACAGGCAAAGTATGCACTTAAAAGCTATCATACCTATGAATATTAAGGGAGGGTAAATTACAGTGCAGTTCAATAATTATTAACAAGTAGCAATGGAGGCAAAATACACTTCATTGTATATTATGAGCATTGTCATTGAATTATGAGAAACACCAGCTCTAGCCTCTTAATAATGCTCCAGTTTAGCATGTTACCTTCTGCATGCACATGTCGGCGATGATGGACAGAGGTATCGTAAGGCTTAGCGCAAGTGTGCCTATCAGTGACGAGGTAAGAAAGCAGCCCCTGGGGAGAAAAAAAGAGCAATAGTCTTATTTAAAGATCAAAAGGGAGCTCAAGTAATACATCAAACTGCAGAATACATTTCAGTAATCAGAAATTGCAAGTGAGCTTTAATTTCCATATACACCTTTCAAGACAACTGAGAATTCACTTCTTTGTGGTGACCTCACTTAGTACAATCTGCAATTAAGTTTGGTTTGCCACAGTGTGTTTCATTAAAAAAAGAATATTATGTCCAGAAATGTCTATGTATAAGAAAATAAGTATCTTTGATCCTGCTCTTTAAAATTACCTTACTCTTAAACACATTGACACGTTGGGTAACATACTCTACCTCAAACTGTACTTAACAACTACCTAGAAATTTTGACATGTCAAGATGTGAAAAACAGGTAAGACAATTTATGGGAAATATAGGCAAAGTAAATAGCACGCACCACAACCAAAGGAACTCCGACAGAACTGTTCCAATAAGGCCATTAATGACAATGCACATCCATATGAGCTTGTTGGGAAACTCAAATGCTTCAAACCCAGTATAGTGAAGCAAGAAAAATCCTGGCCATAGCAGCAACAGATTAAACAGCCCTACAAAACCTGAATGCAAAAACAACAGTAACAGAAGTAAATCACAATAAAGACTTAGTTTCTTCAATACTATGATCTTCACTAAAACCCACTATTTTGACAATATGCATACTTAAATATTGTTTTGTTATCACTTAGTGGTCTTTTAGAGGAAGGAAATTACAAAACAATACTGGAAACTGCCCAGAAACACTTTGGTCAGATATTTACAGCTTTGGTATTTACAAGATTCTCCGGATCTAGGAGCACCGCCTGCACTGCGATGGATAATGTTACCTTTTGTCATCGAGACTATAAGCAAGAAACAATCATAGAATCATAGAATGCCTAAGGTTGGAAGGGACCTCTAGAGGTCATCTAGTCCAACCCCCCTGCACATGCAG
>JAWLRI010000857.1:2005526-2020293 GCA_034781795.1 Crypturellus tataupa | reverse complement strand
GGCTGAGTAGAGGGGTAGAATCACCTCCCTCGACCTGCTGGAGACGCTCCTCTTAATGCACCCCAAGATCCCATTCACCTTCTTGGCCACGAGGGCACACTGCTGCCTCATGGTCAACCTGTCCATACAATCCATACAAACAATCTCTAAAGCACCAAAAATGATGGAAAAAAAATGGGTCTTCTCTACTTCTATGTCTTTTCTGGACCCTTAGACACTTTTTACATAGTCAAGGGCCTGCAAGCAGTTTAATAACATGCTGAATTAAAAACTTTCTTCATTGGTATTATTAATCTTACCAAAGAACATTGGAATATCAAGCTTATCTTCTCTGTCTACTTTCCTTTTTATCATTACTATATACACAGCATACAGCATTGCTCCTATAAGGGACCAAAGGGAACCTGTAAAGGTGAGAAATACAGACTTTAGATGTGTCAAATGTTACACATCACACTATTTTAAACACTAAATCTCTATATGACAGTTTCAGAATTGTTTATTACTGAATCCATTACTACAGGAAAAGTGTTTAAAAAGGCAGGTAGCTTAAATATCTAGAAACTCTCTTAAATAAGCTATATCCAGAAAAATTCATCATCGTAAATGTCTAGTTTCAGGAGCTATGAGGCCAGAATGCAAATAAGAAATATATATCTTTCCATATGACCTTCTGAGTATTCTCAACTGTTTACAATGGCATCCATCACTGCATATTTCAGGGTAAGAAAAAAACAAACAAACAAAATACCTATTGTATCTCTTCCAGAAGATCTCTCAGATCCAGAAAGGTTAACAAGTACTACACCACCAATGCTAGCAAGAAAAGAAGAAATGCAAAATTCTACTTAAACCAATATCTTTTTTTTTTCCTTTTTTCACAAAAGTGAAATTAAAAGTACAGGGGAAAACCTCACAAAAGTGTTAAAACTTCAGATATTTTTCATTAACCCAAACACACTTCTGATAAAGCCAAAAGGAATTTTCTATTTTTAAGGTTTGATTCAAAGCTTAAAGCAAACTCTTCACTGACTTCACTGAACAATGCCTCAGGCATTTAATGAAAAAGGTTGACAAGATATTAAGTGTCAACATCTTTCTTCCCATCTGTGCAAAAACCCCACCATTATTAGAAAACAAGTCCAAGAATTTCCTGCAGAAATTTCATTATTTTAATTTACAATAGGAGCATCGGCAATTGCTCCCTACATGAAGTATTTAAAAACGCTTCTTCATGCATTTGTTCAGCCTGTTTGAGTGAAGTATTTAAAAAAGAAAACAAAACAAAATAAAAACAAAACAAACAACAAAAAAAACCCACCACGTGCACCCACAAAAGGAAACGAACAACACATTGAGGCATACCACATTGTCACACACAGTGTAAGTATATTTGCTCCATAAATTACATCAATAAAATCTTAATCAGGTGTTCCATTCCATATTCTTACCTTAAAATAACAGCTAACAATTTGGAGAGGGTAAACCTATCCCCACTGTTACTGGGAAAGACAGCAGCAAGGATTAAAGTAAAGAGTCCTGCAACAAAAAATAAGTAAGAGTTTATACAATCAAGCTTTGGTCAGTAAACTGCACTGACATTTGCTCTTTACACAAACACAAACTCTAAACACAGGCTTACATTTACAAATAAATAGCAAAAAAAATTTACTCTGAAATATATTCATGAGGAGCAGGGAAGGGGAAGAAGGAGATAACACCATCTTTAAGTCTAATACACTCAGTGTACAGCTATTTACTTTACAGCTGTAGCCACAAAAGTATAGCAAAAAAAAAATCTGAGTAGCAAAGAGGATGGCATTATGATGCAGGCCCAATAACAGTGAATTTTTTAAATACACATATTCAATGGTTTTAAGCATTGCCTTCCCCTGAAGCACAGGTAAGACACGCAAATCCAGTGTAAACCAAATGCTTTCATGCTATGAACAAACTTATAATACACATCTCATGGTGTAAATAATACTCACCAGAGGTTGAAGACAAGATATTAACTATGGCAACCTGTGTATCTGATAGAGCTTCTTGGTAAGAAAAATTTGCCAAGAACCACTGGAGAAAAAGAAAAATAATTTAGTAACCATATGGATAGCAATATAATTGATGTTTGTCTGTACTTTAAAAAGCTATTTAAAGAAGAAACAGTTTCTTCAAAAATATAACCAGAACACAGCAATGAAATAACACTTCAGAACTGAAACATAATTAAATATTTTCATTTGAATTATTTAATTATGAATTATAATAGCTATTCAGTAGTAACTAAATGTACAACTTGTTTTAGAAGTGCTTTGAGATGATTATTACATTACACTGGGGTTGTAAATAAATTTCTAGAGAAACATGGGACATGAAACAACCTAATGTGTTTCTTGGTTTTCGTTTTTATTAAAAGAAGTACTGAAAACCTGCACTGGTTTCCACTCTTAAAATATTATATACCTCCAAGATATTTTGGAAAGATTCATGCCTGTAAATTCTTTTATAAATACAAAAAGAGCTACTATTTAAACATTATTTTGATCAAGATCTCATTATAAAGATCTTTGATAGAGTCGTAGGAAAGCCATCACTCTCTGTAGTCTTAAGCAGGATTATGTTGCTCAAGAAATCCACATACACACCAGTAAGGGAAGGTTACTGACAGCATTTGTGTTGAACCTAAAATAATAATTCTAGAAACAACCAAACAAAAAATTCCTAAGTCGTGCAGCCCTTGGTGGCGCTGAAGAACAGGTACCTATTGTCACTTCACAGCATTTAAGGGCACAGTGACACAGAGTGAGGCATGAAGTGTTACTCTTTCTATAATGGCCACAGAAGGAATTCACAGAAACATTTAAGCACAGCAAAATAATTCATGTAACCTCAGATCTTGCTACATACCTGCTGCAAACACACCTATATTGGACAGCACGACATAGCTTACAACTGACTTTACAGTTAGCTTGCGCTTTTTTTTTGCACAGACTCTTTTTGTTTTATATTTTAATTCCTGAATTTACTTTATACAGTTTACAAAATAAGGTATAAAAAATACAAAGCATCTCAATACTGCAGAGATGAGAATTTTCACCAAATTAGTTTTCTAAAGGAAAAGAGCACATACCACGAAACAAAAGAAAAAGCTGATTTTTGCTACTTGAGTTGCAGTTAGTTTCCCTACAGTTTTTAATATTGATTCCTGCTCCTTAACGGTCGGGTATGACATACGGGACAGCTTGGCTTCCAGTGCATGACTTGCTGGGAGTTGTCGAATCTCCATAATGTTACTGAATCTTACACGAGGCTTTTTAGGAGCTTAAGAAAAAAGAAACAAATGAAAAAACAATAGTTACATATGATCATTAAACTTTTTAAGCCAAAACAACACAAAAAATATTATTTTAATTACACTACTTTACAAACAATAACAAACTTTTACACAAATTAAAGACTTATTTTTATTTATGACGGTAGTATTTTGCTATCTTTAGGCTGCTAACAGGACAAAACACAATTACTGTTTTAAATCAGTACTGTTGTCCATACTTAAAAGCCTCACTAAAAAGTACCATCCCCTCCCCATGCTTGGAGGAAAACTAAAATCAAATCATCGCTGCAAGATAACAACCAACTTTTGAGCAAGAATTATTCTGTATGGATAATATTTGCATATAAGATATGCACCCAGAAATTGCACACAGTTGTAGCTAACTACAAGGACAGTATTTCATTCAGAGGATGAGTGCCCAACAGACCTCAAAGTTTAGCAGAGGCTGTGAAATCACTTCCTCATTTGCAATGCAACCTCTGTGAATAATTACTCCACATACCAGGATTGAACTGCTGCAAATTTTATTTATAAGAGTACTGAGGTGTTATTAGTATCCTGAGTGAAGAAAGAACTCCATGCCACTTGCAAATATTAGTCTAATTTAATACAAAACAATATTTCATTTTCTACAGGGGAAAGAGGAAAGGTTCTAGCTCAAATAACCCTGCATGTTAGCACCTGCATGGTGCATGTTAGCACAGAGGAAGAGCATAGACTATCAAAATGGTTCTGATCAGGTAAGCTGTCACTTAGAAATTAAAATAAATAGAGATTTTTCTCTCCACAAGCAGAGGCTTTAATTAAAAAAAAAAAAAAAAGAAAAACAGACTATAATATAATGGATATTTTGGATAGCCAATGTTTCATTAGTCACCTGGGACAGTCAGGTCTGTTTCAGCTACTATCACAAGATAGGGAAGCTTAAATAAAATGGAATGCACATAGACTGTTAAAATTCTTACTTTGACTGCTTTGCTCCTGCTCTAAAAGGGACAATAGTTTGCTTTTCCAGAGGCTGACTCACTGCTGCTGGTCATACAAGCCCAGAAGGAAAGAATCACAAGTACTGAACCCAGTTGGTCCCTTGAGATAAACATAGGCTGGATCTGTAGTGACCAAGAAAGGTAAACTGAACAAGAAGCCTATGTTTTCTCTACCTGAAAGTAAATATACACAACTGCAATGCTTTTAATAAAGGATTTAAAGGAGTAGGGGGGAAGAGAGAGACAAGAAGTCCTGCAACATGATAGAGGCTATACCAACCAACAGGAAAACAACCCTTTCACCAAAGAACTGGCATTTCAGCATTCCAAAAATCTTTACTCACTTTTCTCTGCATCACTATTATTACTGCCATTTTTTTCAGCTGGTAAATCATGAAACTTTACAGGAACATATAAAGGTTCACTCTGAAATGAATCAGTATAAGTAAAACATAAGTTAAGCAGGATATTTAAATTATAAGCTGTATAATTAATTTAGCATGTTAGAAAACTAAATACAAGAAAAAAGCTTGGTGAAACATTAACAGAACTAAGTTTTAATTGGCTCACTTGATAGGTTTGTTGTACAATATCTATATCTTATGGTAAATAAAAAGGCAGCACACAATTATATTTAACAGGGTGCTTGTGTACACATCCTCATGAACACAAAGCTCACCCCTTAAATTTAAAACTTGAATGAAAATCTTAAAAAAACACACAAGTTTCAATAGATCTATAGCTTTTGTTCAAAAAGCATATTAGAAACGAAAACTACAGAGTGTGTGTGTGGGGGTATATATAGATATAAAGAGTCACTACACACTAGCTTTCTTCTTGTGAACCTCAGAAGCTGATGGACTACAGCTTAATGTTATACAAACTTCGGGAAAGGAACTCCAACATACAGACACTCTTAGCAGATGTTTTAATTGTTTAAATACTTCCAAAAAAAAAAAAAAAAAAAAAAGTATTAAACTGCTTATTTAAACTAAAATAAGCTGTAAGAGTTTTGTTAGATACAATCTTCTCAGAAACCAGAAAAAAAATCTGTGTAGCCTCCGATTTAGGTATCCAGATTAAGCAGCTGTCTGACCAACAGAGACATAACAAGCCATAATTTATGGATGATAAAAAAATAAAATAGATAAAAAAATAAAATAAATAAAAAAATTGCACAGTTGCAATGTGGCAACCCAGTTTATCGGCAGAATGCCAACAGTGATACTTGATTCAGTAAACTACAATCCCTCCCTGTGCACTGGCAGGAAAAAGGCAGCTCATTTCTCATTCAAACTGCAATGAGGATCACAGTGTGCAAGATGCTCAGCTGAATGGTGCTGTTGTATGCCTTAGTCTAGAGAGCCGTTTGGCTTTGCCACTAGCTCACCACACTGCTTGGGCAGCTACTGAGCTGAACATGTAAAAGCTTCCTTTGTATACTGTAAATATTTCTTTCACAAACTATGAGGGGAAACATTTAAGTAAATATTTTATTGAGCTGAGCATCTTATTTGTCATAAGCAGTAATGCCATTATTCACAACATTTATTATTAATATTAATTATTTTCACTGTGTTGAAAGCAGTTAAGCTAATCCCATTTGCTGAAAGACTTTTTTAAAAAAAAAAAAAGATAGGACAATGATGTTCTATTACTACAGAGCATTAACATTTGCAAATTATGGAACTTACCAGAGAACTATTCACAGCATTGTCTGTTGCACATGCAGCAAAATATCCTTCAGCATCTGCAAACTAATTACAAAATCTTAAATGTAGCTATCTAGCAAGACACAACAGAGTTGTATCAACCTGAATGTAGTAATTCCTTGTCCCTCTTGGAGAACTTCAGTGGCTTCAATTGCCTATCCACATACCAGTGTATGCTCAGGATGTTAGAATGCCAAAAGCTGAAAAGCGCAGCCTTAAAAACCACTGTACTATTGAGCACATATTACAACAGCACTCTCAATTATTTATTTAATTGAAGCAAGGTTCCTTCGCATAACAACCTAGAACGCTGCCTTCATTTTAATAAGGCTTAAGTTAGGGTGAGCTCACAGAGAATACTTGTCCCTGTCCCTTGATCTGCAGCTTGCTATTCTATGCTGGTAGAAAAGCTTTTACATAAAGCTTAAATTAACTTAAATTAATATACAAGAACTTGAATAGATGATCATTTTAGAAATAATACAAAAATATAAACAACTTTGTTCCAGTTTGACAAACACAACACATCTTAAAAGTATATACATTAATTATAAAATTGAATATCTAACTATATTCTTTAAAATAAGAAAATCCCTGCCTTATTTCAAACTGCAAAAAAGTCCTTGTTCATATTGTTCCTTCAAAATATGCTGGCAAAGTTATTGGCTATTTTCTATCAGTTATTAGAAGAAAAAAATATAGCATAAAAAGAGGAAAAAAGGGAGGGGGATTCCCCAAAATGCCACATGTGACCATGACAGATGCAGCACTCTTACTCACTCTGCGCAGTTAATGCAGAGGATCACGTTACCCCCTCCATGTGACTGCACTGCGCTGGATTCAGCTGGGCAATACATACCCTACCTCTGCCCCAGGAACAAGCTACTGCTCTGCTTAGACTGAGTCTTCCTGGTTTGCTGAGGGTTTTATCTGTGTGTTTTGTTTACATGGACCAAATTTAGTAAAACTGAACAGCTTAAGTGCTCTGTATAATTACCAACCATTAAGCATTTCCTTTTGCTACTGTTTGTCATTATTGCCAATAAAGAAACTGCAAATTCTGTTTATTTCTACATATCCCTATTATCTATAACTAGTAAGAATGTCAAACCTAATACATGGGACAAGCTACCCACAAACATTTGATATCAAGGACTGTGTACCACAACTGCAGTGTCATAAGACATTAAGCCAAATGATTTTAAGCATGCTGCACCTGCAACTATAAACCTAAATACGACTTTAAAACAAACAAGAAAACCTTCAAAACTTCTTAGCACACAATGCACATCTCTTCCATAGAGAAGGAAAAGGTCATAAACTGCAATGCTAGCATACTCACTTCATTGCTTACAGGTGTTGCTGAAATCAGAGAAAATATGTCACAGACTGCAGTTAAGGCTCAGAAGCTCTTCTTAAAAAGAATAATCTAATCATCTCCTGTAACTGTCCAAGAAAAAAAAATACTGGTCTAGATGGGCCAATGGCCTGGTCCAATAGTGCATTTCTTATGATTCCTGCTGTATTTCATACTGCTTTTTCATTTTCTTTTCCTCAGGAAAATATTACAATCACTACCTTTGCCTTGGCTGTGACTCAGCTTTTATTACTTTACAATGATCTCTGAAGTTTATCTATTTCCTCCTACATTATTTTGTATTATGGCATACACACACAGATCACAACATTTATGAAGTTAAAATACTTACAAAAGCTGCATGCCTTCCACGAAACCCACGTGTACATTGTTGCCTCCATGGTTTCCAAACAAGAAATCCCAAGAGATATAGAACAAACATGGATGTTTTTGCAAAAGTACTAAAAAAAGGTTTGTTGTACTTTGTAAAAACATACTGTGGAAAGAAAATAGTTATAGTATTCAAAATTATCCACAAATTAGGTGAGAATACCCAAACAGTTTTAAGTTATACAGTCCAGAATAGGCTGATTCCTAAAAATTGCAATGCCACAATACTGGCACCTATGACCAAAAGAGACAAATGGCCTGACCTGTTTTGCTGGTGCCCTCTCCCAAACCATCTTTAACAAAGAGTCACCGAACCCATTTTATAAGACATTCTACCACCAGAGGAAAATTATTTTTACTTCTATTTATTCATTTGCTATAGAACTAAAAGAGAACTGAACATACATTTCCATACAAATATGTTCTAAAACAAAGACTGCACATGTAACGAATATGACAGTAGTCATAACCAAAAGAAAATGAGAGACTTAGCTCCAAAACCTAAAATTTAGCATGAAGTGAACAGCAAATCAGTTTTAAGATGGCAAACACACAAACTAGTGTATTTATAATACGAACTGGTCTGCAATTACATTAGTTAAGCCAGTGACTTCTTAGCCCTTTGGTCCTAGAGTGTCCTGAAATAAGTGTCACGAAATAAAAACCATGGAAATATTCCCTAGCTTTTAATGTTACAACTCATTTACTTCTTCCTGTGCATTATTATGCACTAGTCACTGGATTGTACTTGGTCATGACTTCTGTAACCTGACCAACACTATGTTCTCCTTCTCCCCCCACCAAATAGTGAAAAGAACATTGAACATTATGCTAAAATACTGGTTTTTTGAAATACTTTAATTCCCCTGGGATCCTCTCTTATACAGGCTTTTATTTTCTTTTAAGATGCATGCAAAAATACTTACAGAAGTGAGTTCTGAAGAGGCAACCCATATCACATCAACGAGGAGAAGAATGACAATTCCTAGAGCCATTCGCCTACGCTGAGTGGATGAATTGCTCTGGGAGCTCATTCGATTCATGATAAAAACCCACACCATTTGTAATCTATTCAATACTGAAAAAAAACGAATAAAAATAAAAGACTAAAACAAGGGAAATTGTGTGCATGTGTGTGAAATCAAATGCTTCAATATACAAAATGGAATCAACAACATGCCAAGAAACATACGCTCATGTTTGCTAAAAACAAACCTTTAACTGACTGGATGAGATTTGCAAACAAAAAATAAATTCAGACTTTTCATTATATAAACTTTGCAGAAAGATTGCCACTGAAGCAAGCAAAAACAGGTAAAATCCGTCTTTTTGATGATTTTATACTGTAAGTTTGGTAAATCTTGAGACTACCGTATTTTAGTAGATTCAGATAGTCTGAAGTTGCAACAGGAATTAGTTTGACAAGCTGGGCTGAACACAATTCCACTAAAGATAAGCAGAAACTTGAATGCTCAAACCTTAGCATTAGTCAAATATTTCTGAAAACAGAGCAACACATTTGGGTACTGTTAGGGAATAGCACCCTGTTGCCTTAAGCACAAAGAATATCCAATTCTAAACTCACAAGAACAAATTGTGCATGCCAGCAAACCTCACTAAGATACAGATTTTCCTCAGTTTTGGTTTTCCACTACCATTTTTACATGAATAATTTAAGAATTAATTCAGTTAATTTGTTAAGAAAAATAGCAAGGAATATTACGCAATCAGCATAGAAAACTCAAGAAGCCCGAGCACTTGCTATCTCCAAGAGATTTTCCTCTAACAGACTAAAAACTAATCATCCACTATTATGCAACGAAGCATGACTGCCAAAATGATACACTTTGCTTGGTTAGAACAGGTTAATTTAAATTACACCTCAATTTCTGCTGTACACACCAACATGCAACCATTCATTATGTTTTCATTATTTACAAACTACTTATGAAGGAGACTGTCCTGCAATTTCTTCAGCAAGCTGATTGACTTTTTTAGTATAGATCAGCCTATGTTTTAGACTAATGATTCAACTTAGATATGCACAAGTGCTTTTAGAGATCAGTTTTCCACCTTTGACTCATTAGTCTCCTTTGCTGTGCAGTTTTTGCTAAATTCAAATCTTGTTACTTTTTCCTCCTACACATTTCAAACAGCTTCCTTCCAGAGATCAAAAGAGCTACTGAAGTATAATTGTATTACCAGAGGTATGCTGATATGCCATGGAGGATGCCATGTGTGGGCATCAGTTCTGGATAATTATTGTATTTTGCTGATAAAGTGAGGAGTTTGACAAAAGAAAAGCTTATAAGTAGATAGGAGAAAAGTCATGAAAAACTCAGCAAGGAATGACAAGATTTTTTAATATGGAATAAAGAAAACACTTGTTTCAAAAAAATAGTTATGGATATTATCTTAAGCTAGGACAAGCTAACGGTTTTAGTACTTGAAAGCTTGTGTGGATTTTGAGTTGCTATGTATTTTGTATGTAAGTATACATCCTACAAGCCATTCATATGTTTGCATGAAATGCAGCCAAATTGGAATTTGTGCACAAATGAGTTCCAGAAGAGCTAGAAAGAAGAAATCTCTTTCCTTCCCAGGCTGTGGAAAATGAAAACCACTTTAGCCTGGGGTCACTGTGCTGTGAGATGACAGCAGCAGAGGTAGCTAAAGACAGGGAGGAAACCCAGCAGCTTGATTGATCTGTTGGACGTTTCCACATTATGTGCCAATTCCTCTGTTCATAGAGGCTATATGCTGTTCTCCACAGCATACATCATATGCAGATTGTTCATGGAGTCTGTGATTACTCTACAGTTACTTAACATTGTACTGAACCCACATCACACTTGCAAAAATTCCCTGCATCAGGATCCCTCAGTGGGAGAGAAGTATGGCAGAATTTCAAGTACTTAGCAGATAAGAAACTATATACAAAATTATTCAGTGTGTAAGTACATGTTGCATCATTTCTTTTTCATCTATGATCAGCAGAATTAAAAACTCCAATGAAAGAGGCCATATTTATAACTCAGATTTAATTAAAAAAAAAAAAAAAACACACGCACAGTAACCCCAGCTACAATTTGTTCATCTGACTGCAATGTCTGCTTAACATTCCAACCCAGTATTGACCCTCTCCCCTTTTTCCTATAACAAGGACCAAAAGCTTAACACAAAAGGATTAAAGCAAGTCTACAGTGTCTTGCACAGACAGTAAGAGGCATCTTCAAGCTACCTTCTGAACATAAGAAACAGATAGACACAAACAACCAAATAACCAAACACAACAGCAAAAAACACAATCTAAAGCAGCAATAGTAAATCCAACCCACAATTTACCAAAATAAAGGAAAAGTACACATCATATTGAAGCTTACATTCCAAGTTTTAGGATAGAACTAAAACTTGTAAAACTTCATGCAGAACGTAGAGAGAGAAAAATTATATTTTGGGAAGTTTTACACAGCCATGTTATCCCATTTATTGACAAAATACCAGTATAATTAAAGAACTGTGGGGTTTTATTTTATTACATTTGGCTTCTGCACATTGAAAGCAACATATTCTGGTAAAAATAAATACAAGATTTTTCTTATACATACCTTCCAGAGTAATTTCAAAACAAGACAGAAAACTAGCATACTTCACATATCACGTCAAAGTGAAGGCAGTCTCCTACAGAGAAAAAAAAGAAAAAAAAGTGTGATAACTGTATAATATGTAAACATCTTTGTCAAAATCAAAGAGCATCTGCTACAGTTCAGGTCCTGACTGAGAAAGACATATAGATATAAAACCTTAACAATTTGTTCCTCATCAAAAATGTTAATAGGACAAGCGCAAGGAAACAAGATCATTTATCCCTGCCACTTCAAAGAACATAGTCCTTTCCTCATTAATTAAACAGAAGAGGCTCACATGAGAATGATGTTGATCATGTTACATAGTTATTTTTTTAAGTTGAACAGAAGAAGAGAAGATATGTAAACTTTCTAACAGAACAGAAAGAACCTTTCTCTTCAGCTTGCATTCCTAAGCAAACAACATTAATGCTAGATTCAAGATAGAGGCTCACATACAGGTTCTTTGGCCTAACAGGAGGAGGAAACACTTCTATGTCATTTCTGGTGCAAGGCCAGGACTTTTCCTTAAAGAAAGGCTATACATGAGGAAATTAGGAAAACCATATAAAGAGGAGTCTCCTATTAGGAGTATAATCTCCTCTAATAGGAGTCCATCTAACGTGTCACCATTTGCCACGTACTGGCAAATACATAAGACTCAAAAAGGAGGTACAAAAACCTTGCAACTGTCAACCAAGAATAATAAAGTCACACGTTTTAATGCTCAGAATTGCTGGAAGTTTTCTCTCTTTCTTATTCATAGAAAGGTCTAATCCTTTCAAACGCTGTTAAGCTCTTTTAGGGATATTCTGCATCAACAGGATTCATATGCTGTATTAATGTGTTTATCCATTTGGAACATCACACATCCTAGGCTGAATGCTTATTCAGTTCAGTGCCCTTGTACATAAAAGGTAGCTGCTGTCATATTTTCCTTATATTATCAGCCTAAATGGAGACTAAGATCAGTATCTCAGACGATTAAGAACAATAAAAAAAAAATGACATTTACCCATACAGTTTGATCAGCCTGTGCAGGGCTTGTGCCCAGTGGAACATACCCTGAACTGAGTATGTTAACAAAATAAACAACAGGCAAAAAGATACTTAAAAACCCTTCTCATTACTCATACTAAACTGCATATTGCTATATGCCATTCAACTGACTATTTTCAGTTCTACTTATTCCACATTACTCATGTAACTAGGTGTGGAGTTTGCATCTAAATTTAGTTACTACATAAAGCCTGATCTTGACCTCTATCAGGATATTGACTTAATGGGGGCTGAAGTCCTCAATGGAGCGTAACAGAAAAAAAAATTCATTCAATGCTTATCATCAATAAACCCATTTCAGGATAAGTAACTGCAATTATGCAAAACAATTCCCAGCAAATTACCAATTTCTGGAATGCAATTATGCAAAACAGATCCCAAAACAATGCAAAAGAAGAATGGAAACGTTTCTTGTTTTTTTACCATTTTAACTGTGTTGGAGTTGGGATTGTCATCCCGAGGAACCATTTTTCAGTCAGTTACCTGAAGACCTTCTGTTGAAACAAACAAACAAGAAGAAAAACCTTTAGTATTCCCTTTTGTGACACTTTTTTTTTCCCTAGTATTCTAGAGTATCATATTCCAGATGGTTTCAAGCCACGTCTACTTTTTTGGAGTAGCATAAATTAAAGACAGCCTCAGTATGTAGAGTTGTCTAGAATAGGGTTCACCCATCTGATCACACGGGCCGAGTAGCTTCTCCAACTCCAAAACAAAAAGTATGCTTTATTACAATGAACATGCATAAGGTGACTTCTGAGAACAGGGCATATAGAACTCCACAATTCACCCTGACTGTACAATTGTATTTCTGTAACACCAAATGTTTCTTTGCAAATCATCACTTTTTTCATGTTAAAAATTGAAGTCTAAAAGAGAAGATTATAATGAATTCAAAAAATATGAAAATATGTAATAACTTTTGCTGTGCTGATGATTAGGGAAGCATAATTATGAGCAAATAATCATCAAATCATTACAATATAGGAGAATAAAGGGATTATCAAGTCATTACAACATAGCACAATTGCCTTTAGCTGCTTTATGAGAAGAAGGCAGAGGAGGAAGGAAGGAGGGGAATGTACGAGACCCAGAACAGCAGCTCAGTCACAACAAACAGTGCTGCAAGCTAGTTAGTGTGAAATCTTTCCTCACATTTTCTCAAGACTACCTAATGTAAGATTTGAAAGTCAATCTTTCATACCAAGGCTGGGTTTGCACGTACAAGAAATAGCTGGAGCTTTTCCAGTTATACCGGCTGCTCCAATAAGACAAGTTCTGGAGCACAAACCCCCTCCTTTGAACATACACTGTGAGCAGATCATTCTCATTTCATACCTGATCACTGATTAAAAAAAAAAAAAAAAAAAAAAAAAAAAAAGAGAGATTTTTTTTTAAATACAAATTGGAAAGAGTGTGAAAGTAAATTGATGTATTGTTTTATATCTTTAGATCCTTTGCTTCATTATGTGGGGAAGGAAACAGAAAACAGTTTTCATGACAATATGTACTGAGTATTACAGGTATTACTGAGTATCACCATTCCCAACTGGAGTTATGCAAAAAATATGCACAGAAAACACTTATTTTTGTAGCAAAACAAGAAAACTCATATTTACATAGAGAAATGCTCTAGGAATCCACTAATACCAACATTTACTTAGAAATACAACACTCATCAAACTGCCATGGAACAAGTGGTCCCTGATATCTACGGGGGAACAAGAACACAGCAATAGTTTCCTACTCTGCACTTGCTCAGATGGTTTGCTTTAGAAATACAGTTCCCTTATGTGGAAATAAGAGTGCTTAGTATTAACCTGCCACCAGCTGGTCAACATTTAGCAGCTACTGCAGTGCCGAATCGCGGGTCCCCAGGGCACTCGCACAGCGCCCCAGCGGGACTAGAGCCCCGTGGGCTGCAGCACCCATTCCCACAGCAGACTGGAAACGCGGCCGTTCCCAGCTGGCAGAGGGAAAGCCGGTCTCGACCTTGCCCTCCTTCCCACTAACATTGGAGAAGTAATTCCCTCCATAAGCGCCTTGACGTGACCGCACGGCGCGGCGGGGAAGAGGAAGTCAAGAAACCTGCCCAGCTGTCCGAGGGGACGGAAACACGGCCCGGGGAGGAAGCGCAGGCCCTTCCCCCGGTAAAGGCAAGAGCCGCCGAAGGGCAGAGCCGCGGAGGGAGCCGCGACCCCCGGGGCCGCGCGCGAGGCGACACCGCGTCCCCCCGTTCCCTCAGGCCGCGGGACAGAGCCCGCGCGGCCGCTGCCCGCCGGGCGGCGCTCAGAGGCGCCGGG
>JAWLRI010000857.1:1920989-1994357 GCA_034781795.1 Crypturellus tataupa | reverse complement strand
GAGGACCCCGTGTCCCTCCTTGCTGCGGGCCCCGGCGTGTGTCCCCCCCCGGCCCGGGGCTCCCCGCGGGCGCCGCGCTGCCCCGGGCGGCCCAGCCGGCGGGGGGTGTCGGGTGGTCTGCATCGCTCTGGGTCTTTGTGGAGGGGGAAAAAAAAGAAAGAAAAATTAAAAAAGGAGAGGAAAAAAAACCCACCCTCCCCCTCTAGTGAGCAAGCGCAGAGGAACTTCCTTAGTTTTGTCAAAGCCTCTTCCTGCTTTCAGGCTTTTATACCTTATAAGGCAGTTTTCGGTGTCAAACCTGAACCAAATCTTCCCTGCAATCCGTTTTTCTTGTGTTCAGCGGCTGCCAGGTGGCGAGGAGGGTGGAGCGCCGGGGATAGACAACACGGAGCGGCTTTGGGGAGCGGGCTGCGGGGTTTGGGCACCTTTCCTGCCGCTGTTGCAAGGCTTTCCCAGCCCTGGGAGGCGGGCAGCAACGGCCCGGTGTCTGCGGGGGTGTTGGAGCAGCACCGAGGAGGGGAGCCTCTCCCCGACCTGCTGATGGAATAGTTTGTCTTGAATAGTATATACTTTTCTATTTTATTCAGTTATTTAATAAAAGGACTGGTACCTTTTGGAGCCCTTTGCCTCAAGCTAGTTCAGTTGATGTCCTGATTCTTAACACTTTTCTTTGTTTCACTTCTGGTCAGCACTGCTAAAAATAATGGAAGAAACTTCTGAGTGTGCAATAGGCGCAGGTCTTTACAATGTTCTGAGGCGACTTGCCATCTCTGCGTTTTTGGATTCCAGGTGTTTGCTAAGTGACAGGCTGTGCTTGTCTGCCCTCCAAAAGGGTCCACCTGGTCTATGATGCTAATACAAATTTTTGCTTATTTTGTTTATTGAAATTATCAGGTATATATGCATCTGTAGTGCCTGTGTATATAATAGTTCTCTGGGAGTTTCACACCTGTAGGTACTGCAAGCACTAAAAGTTTGCATTTTGGAGAGCGAAGGGGAAGTTAACACAGGAGGCCTGTGTGTTTTAACAGAAGTATACATCAATGTACACATCAGTATGACATTGTTTATACATTATTTACATTCCTTAAAAACTGAAATTTGTAATGCATGCTGCCACACACACAAGGTGTTTCCTCCCATGCTAGAAGTTTGTGTGTGTAGTTCCATTAAAGTCCGTGATTATGTCTTTGTAGATTTGCAAAATGCAGATTTTTTTTTTTTAACCATGGGTGCAGCTCGCACAGGGCTTTCAGTGATGCCCAGCAGGAGCAATATAAGAGAGTAGAACTAGATATGAAACTGCTTTGTCTTTTTAATGTGAGAGGCCTACCAAGGGACCTTGTGCTAAAATAAATGTTCCTGAGGAAGGTCAGTGTATGAGTGTCCCATTAATCAATTTTGGTGCCCAAGGGCATATGCTGTAATGTTCTTTCCTGTGATGCTGGCCAAATCTTGCTTCTGTTTTCTTCAGACTTCAAAGATCTCTCTGAGATACCTTTCTGTTCTGTGCCTCTTCTGAGAGGAGAGAAAAAACACACACACACAAAAACAACAAAAAAGCCAACTCCTGTGTCCTCTAGGTTTTCCTTTCTGATTCACTTGGTAGTCTGAGGTTCTTACTTCCTGAAATTCTGGTTCGCAAAATTTTGGGCAAAATTTTTAGCATTAGAAGCACTATATAGAATTGGAGTCATTGGAATTCATTTTTTCTCCTTTTCTCCCTCATTTCTCTCCCCCCTCCCATAAACAAAGGCTTAATGCGGTGAATTTATAAAGAGGAAAAAAAAATCTAATACTCAAAGACAGTTAGGGAGGAGCTAGGTAACTGTATGGTGGAAGGTGAATGTAATTGCATTTGTAGATGGATTTTTTTATTATTATTTTTTATTTTTATTTCTTCAGAGTAGGCTCTCTATACTTCACCCTCAATTCTGACTTTGTGGATATGAGCAGGGATACTACCTACAGGTGATTTAATCCTATGCTCTGGGCAGCTCTATTAAGGCCTTAGCTAGAGTGGTGTTCTGGGTACCGAAATTTTAAGAAAGCAGATTGGAGGTGGTCTGCAAAGACAGGAAAAGAAAGCTATTTTTAGAAAATAAAATCAACAAGGAAAAGTTTTTTTTTAAAAATACACAAAACTATAAAAGTGCATAAATATTCCAATAAGTACAATTTTTAGAGGATGATTTTTCTATATGTTGCCCATGGAGGATAAATTACCTTAATCAGCAAAAGGGAAGATGTAGGAGAGATAAGAAGGGTGTCTATCACTTTTTCTTTTTTCTTTCTTTCTTTCTTTCTTTCTCTTCCTTTTTTGCTAGCTGGAGTCGAGGGGAAAAAAGATGAATGAGAAAAATGGCAGATGGCTGAGTTATTCTTTCAGGGATCAGTCTGTCCTTAAAACAGATTGGACAAATTAAGAACTTTCAATATAAGCAAGTAACAAAGCACTAGAAAAGGTTAGGATGGAGCAGTGCTTCTTACTTAAGGTTTTAGTAACAGTTTAGTAAAGCATTTTAGGGATTGTCCAGTTATATGTAATATGGAGTTGGAAAGGCAATCATATTGAAAAAAAGTCTTATTCTTTGCTTAATATAAGGTAATAGATAACCCAAAAAACTTAAATATTTATTGAAAAAAAAAGCTATTTGCTTTTGAAGCAATTTCCTCTTAATTACATAATAAAATTATAGATATACAAATTGTAAAACCCACTTGTTAAAGTGGGTGTATTCCCTTCTAGAATTGATAGTGTTGTCCAGTTAATTTTAGATGGCCTTTCTTTAGGAAATCTACTTGACAGCATCAATGCTAATATTTAATTTGATTTCACTCTGCTGTTTTGTTTTCCTTCCCTTTCTTTTCCTTCTCCTCACAAAATTGAAACATTGCATCCTCTCAAAAAATGTCTGCAATAGTAACTTCATGCTATTTTTTTATGATGTGCACTGATTTAGTGTGTATACTGTGAGAAATATTACTTTGCACCATGGAGTATACAAGGACATTTTGCTGTAAAACAAAAATACAAAACTAGACAAATAATGTGTAATTATATCGATTAAATGTACGTATAGCGTGCTAAAGAAAGAAAAAACCTCTTACTCACTTGTTAATAGGCTGCAGTTTTTACTCTGTGCCTTTTAGGTGCTTGAATACTTCTTTTTGCCTATTGTATTCGTGAACATAGGACAGCCTGAAAGTCGCAATTAAGCTTTCTTCCTACGCTACTTCAAAATTTAGCTTGATTAACTTGACAGCTACATCTTAGCTGTGTCTTTCTGGAATGATGGTGAATATTTTTTTTTCTTGAGTTAAACCTGGTACAGTACTGAAATAGCTCATTTGTGATGACAGATAATCAGTGTTCAAATTAATGGCTCTTCATTTGAGCTCAAGTGAGTAGCTCTGTATTTCTAAACTACTGCAGTTCCAAAAATAAGAACTTAATTGCTTAATTTTAATGAATTAAATTTTAATGAATTTAATGAAAATGTTTCTAAGCAACATGTGTGGGTGGGGTTTTTATTTTTATTTTTTATTTTTATTTTTTGTCAGTAGAGTCAAATATTCTGATTAGCCCTCTGTTGAGTAATTTGGTTATGTGAAAAAGTTTTTAATCTCTCTTGTTGCTTTTTCTAATATCTCCCTCTATATGCTGCATTAAGTTCTCCTTTCACTTCAATTTTTGTAACTTGGGTTAGCTTTTTTGTTGTCTATTTTGTTTTCCCTTCCTGAGTAATAGGGAAGAATTTAAGATTTTGAACCAAGCCAGTTCCCTGATGGGAGTGTAAAGGCCCCTGGAAACATAACGGCAGCCTCAGGCTTTAAAGATGTCTAGATTCCCTCTAATATGAGAACCTGGGAAATTAAGGCTCCTCAGGATTTCCGAGTTTTCTTCATGTGAAGTTACAAAGTGTTCATCAGAACTAAACGTATCACTGAGACTTGCCTGGCTGTTCAGTTTCTGTAACCAGGTTTGCTATAAATAAGATAAAAGATACATTTCAAAATGTTTAACCTCGGGGATGCTGTAATTCATTTCAGCACACTCAGTGCTGAAGTTGTGTGCGCTACAGAGTACACGTTTAATTTGGGAACTGTTCCACTGATCTTACTTTCTGCTCGATTTTTATGCAATACTTAAATACTTTCATGCTGTTAAGTGGAGCAAAGTACTTGTAAGTTGAGTGTCTTTTGTAGTGCAAAGTTATTACAGGATTTTAATGTTCTGTTTCTCATTTGGGTTTTCACCTGGTAATGTAAATGAGTACAAGCTAATAATCTTCACTAGACAGCAAAGATGCATGAAACAAATCTGGTGTAATAAAAACAAGGTAAGGGAAAACAGCCCATGTTTTACATTCACTGCAACTTCAGTAGTCTGATCTTACCTGTTGAATGTATATTGTTAATTATTATTTTTCTAACTTCCCAAACATGGTATTATTCCCACCAGATTTCTAGGAGTATCTTCTATTCAGTATAAACTGTTTCAACACTGTAATATTTTAACAGTTAATATGTCTGTTAGGCTTCTTGTTATGACTTCTGTTAATGGATTCTGGTCTTCATGAAAATACTGTCTTCTGGCCTGAGATTTTAATATTTGTGTCGTTCCAGAAGTAATTTTTTATTATGTGAAACATGAATAAAAATCTCCTAGCCTTTTTTTAAATTATTTTTAAATGGAATATGTTTAAAAAGTCCTGTTTGGGCACTTTAAATATATCTTTTGCTTGCTGATAACTGAAATGATTGGGGAGGCATGAGGAAATAATTCATCCTTAAAGTGAAAAAGAAGTTTTGTTAGATTTGGAATTAGGTTAAAAAGGATAATAAATTGTCTAATAATTTAAGGAATTGCTTAATAATTGAAAATAAATTCTGAGGACTCCTGATGACCTATAGGCATTTCCCAAATACTTCTATTCCATCATTGCCAGATTGTAGCATCATATTGTAGGGTCTGTGCATTTATAGTGTTGTTGAAATGAGTTAGCATCTTGTTCAAATGTATGTCAGGATCTGTGCCACTGTCCTTCCTTTTTTTTTTTTTTTTTTTTTTCCCCTCCTCATTTTTTTTTTTTTTTTTTTTTTTTTTTTTTCCCCTCCTCCTTTTTAAGGCACTTCTTAGTAGAGGGCAAAATCACTTGCATCCATGGGTAGAGGCTGTTCAAAGTTAATAATAAATTAACCACCTCCTATGTATGGCAAAGCTCTTATTGAAACATATGTGGGAAACTTGAAGAATAAGTGAGAACAGAAATAGCCCTGGGAGTGATTAAATGTTTGAGGGGAGGATATGGTTGTTTGTGTGGGTCATATAATACATTTTTTCATCTTGCTGCTTGATTGCTTACTGTTATTTCCTGGCATGAATGTTCTACCGAGAAAGTATTTTGAATGCAGAAATGTGATGCACATTTGGTCACCTAAATTACCCGAAAATACAGCTTCCAGGAATTCAGAAATATTGCATTAGTTTTCAAGATACATCTAGTATAGGCACAGATAAAAAATGTCATGTTTGGTTTGTTGATTCATGCTCTTTAAGGGCCCATGAGATGGGTATTGGCAGTGTCAAATGGTTATATATTCATAAAAGTAGATTCTGTAGGCTTTCCGCCTTCGAAACAGGAAGGCTTTCTGTTGGGTAGAATTTTAGGACTAGACACTGAAAAAACTCTCTTCTTATTTAGACACACACGCATATATATTTTTTTGAGGCTTTTTTTTTTTTTTTTCTTCATTCCTTTGTGGTCATTGCAAGTGTTTGCAGCTGTGCACAGGATGTGTTTTGGTGTGATCAGTCTGTAGAGAGCAAGATGCAGACAAGGAGGATGTCTGTTGAAAGTCTATTTTGATTATACTCTGATATTGATGAATGAATCTAAATTTTAATACTCTAGTTTATAGAGTATCTCCTATTTATCCATTTTTTTTTTTCCCCAGGGAATATTAGCATTTCATTTGTTAGGACTTGCCCTAGATTTATTATGCTTGCACTTATCATCTGCAAGAACTTTCACAATCAGACTCCTTGTATATTTACTGTCAGACTTCAGAACTTGTGTGGCTTTTTTAATCTAACTACAGTTTTAATAGGACATTTTTTGTCTGCATGACAGCTGATTCTAACTTGAAGCTCATTTTTATTAGAAGTATGGTATAACATGGTAAATATGTCAACTAGTATTGCAATTCAAGGCAATTCTTGATAGAACACATTTCGTTACCTACTGAAATGCTAACCTGTCAACTGGTGTACTGATTGGGCTGGAGATATGCCAAAAGAGCTTCCTGTTGTGCTTGCTCTTGCTTCCTTGTCTCCCGATCCGTCATTTGTCTTCTGCTTGGATTGTTATGGGGTGTTTGGGGTGTGGGGTGCTGTTGCTGTAACCACTCATTATGCCTGGAGCTCCTGGGTATGAAAATAGTACAAATCACAAGCACAAAAGATATCTCTTTTTGTGTGTGTGTGCATGTGTGTATATTTATGTATGTGGAACATAGTGTCTAAAAATACAAAGTAATGTTGCATTTGTTTGGAAAAATCTCAGGTTAAATCAGGCTAACGTCAGTTTAGTTAACCTTAACTTACAGTTAAATAAAATATGCCTCTTTCTGTGTTACAGGACTCAGAGCTTTTGCCCATTGCATATTCACAGACCACTGTGTGAGGAGCTCTTTGTAATAAGGATTTTCAAGTGTGAGATTGTTTGCTAGGGAAGTTCTAGTCCCCCTTCCATCTATAGAACTATGTTGTTTCTTATTAGTAGATGTGTAAGACACTTGTTGACCAAAAGTGTTTTAGGGATTGGTATAAAGAGATGCTAATAAAAAAGGGCAAGGTGGTGATGTGTAAAAGATAAGCATGTTTACTGAAGGCTTGAAATAATATGAAAGATATGAACCACTTTGAAGTCTCTTGCTATGTCTTATTTTTTCAAGGACATTGCCTTGGTCTGCCTCAGCAGGAGTGTTGCCAGGAGGTTGTGGGAGGGGATCCTGCCCCTCTGCTCAGCTCTGGTGATGCTGCATCTGGAGTATTGGATGCAGCTCTGGTCTCTGCAGTACAAGAGAGATATGGAGCTTCTAGAGAGAGTACAACATAGGGCAACAAAGATGAGTAAGGGACTGGAGCATCTGTTATATGAGGAAATATTAAGCAAGCTGACCCTGTTTAACCTGGAGAAGGGAAGATTCGGAGGGGACCTGATCAAAATGTAAAAATATCTGAGGGGAGATTGTAGGGAGGAGAGGATGGGGCCAAACTCTTCTCGGTAGTGGCCAGTGACAGGACAAGGGTACAAACTGAAACACAGGAAGTTTCATCTGCGTATGAGGAAGAACTTCTTTACAGAGCACTGGAACTGGCTGCTCAGAGAGGTGATGGAGTTGTTCCTTTTGGTATCCTTCAAAACCCTACTGATTGCTATCCTGCTCGGTGTGCCCTGGGAGCAGGGGAGCTTGGACTACATGATCCCTAGAGGTCCATTTCAACCTTAACCATTCTGTGCTCCTGTGATTTGAGAAGAGATAATAAACTAATATATTATGCAAGTCCCATTCTGCCCATAATCAATTCCTTTTCTTCAGGGAATGCTAATGATCTGCTGCTACTTAACCAGTCTTCACCTGGTAATAGAGCTGAGAACCTTTTGTGAAGAGGATGTCTTTGCTCCTTTTCACTATCATTTTCATGTTATTTCTCTTCACAAAGAATTGGAAAGTAATTGTTCCCTGAGCTCTCCAGTCTTTTTTTAAAATAGCATTTTTGTTAGAGTTAGGTTGCATATTTTGGGAGAATGTGTACAGAATGACGTTTACTGTGGACAGGAAAGAAATGGAGAAAAGGATCAGTGGTTATGGTTTGTGGTTTGTAGAGTCAGTTCTTTAATGGCATTCTCATTAAAAGTTCTTGCTATAAATGCCGTTTCCTTTTGGCTTTAAAATTGTCTGCCTGAGTGGTAAGTAACTTTCAAGGGAATTTATTATTGCTCTCATGTCATCATTTTAGAAACATTTATTCTAGGTGAGAGAGCATATATAAGAATTCACATTAGTGCAGTTGAAAGCATTTAAGAGCCTTTTGGACATCCTTCCAGAAATCTCTTCTCATGCTTATCAGTACAGAACTATTTTTTAATTTCACGGTGTGGATTTGAAATGAATGTGACTTTGTAGAGATTTTATTGATAGTTAAATTTGGCTTAGTGGAGTTAGGTTGTAGCAGCTTTCCTTAGCACCTCATTTTGTGTTATAAATGTCTTGGAAAAAATTATGTTTGTCACTTCACTCTCTCTCTCTATATATATATCTCCATGCAAGCTGGTAGCTGGGCCAGTGTTGAGAACTAATAGGCGTTTTGAGGAAGTTGCAGGGAAATCCCAAGGGAATCACCGCCCTTAGTTTACACAGATTGTTCAGGGATGCATGTGTTTTCTCTTAGTTTCTCAGACCTGTCAAGAAGTTGTGGACTGGTCAGGGATACTTAGTAATTTACCTTTCAAAATAAAATAAAGGGAAAAATTATCCAACAGAAGATGTTTTTTTTCTCTTAGTTTTCCCTCCACTTTTTACCCAAACTGTTGGGACTACAGAAACATCTTAGAGTAGCTGGACATGGAGACGAACTAGAATGGAAACCAGAACCAAAGTCACCAAGGTCAAATGCTGTTTCTTGTCTGTGGGATTTTGTAAATCAGTTCTGTGTACAGATTTTAATAGAAGTCCTAGCTTAGCTGATTTTTATATCCACCTGCATACTGCCTTTTTCTGCTAAGAGCCCTAAATTCCGCGTGGGAAAGTTAATTTTGTCTCATTACGACATGTGTGTACCTTGGGCTATTTAAGTCACTCCTGCAACTTTTCAATATGACAAGCAAAAGATGCAATTTACTAGCAAAATGTGATATTGTATTGGTACAGCCATTGTGATACCTGAGATCTTTAATATCCACATTCGCTTCTGTAGCGACAGAAGCGACTTAATTGATGCTCTGAATAAGCCTGGGTGTGTCTTATTGCTCCTATGAATCATACGTTAGTCAGACACATTTTGCTATGTATGAACTGCTTTGTGGAAGGCTTCTATACGTGCAAAATCCAGCTTACCCAAGGTATCACTTTTGTTTTTTTTTTTTTTTTTTTTTTTTTTTTTTTCCCCTCAGTAATTTAAATACTGTTTACTTTATGTAGCAGTGGTTGGATTTGATCTGCGTAAAGCCTTGTCTTTGCAAAAGTTCTTAATTTTAAAATAAATTTTGTCTAGGTAGTGCCTTTGGAGAATTAAAGATTTGTATCAACATGTTATTAATGTATTAGATCGTTTCTTACCGTTTTTCTCTTTTTTTTCTATAGACTTCATTTTCAGTATATATCATTAGTTATAAAAATTACTATTTTATTATATGTATAGGTATAAAGTTTACTGTTTTATTGTATGTATTATGATAGTCCCTAGCAGCCCTAGGTACTATTGAAAATCCTGTAGTGCGTCACTGTATAAATACCACAAAATGATTGTTTGTACCACAAGAACTTGAGAGCTGCAAGGAAAGGCCTGAGAAAGCAGTAGGTAATACCAGGTTATTGTCCTGGCTGATGGGTAAGTGGTGTGACCAATGGGGAAGAAAGAATGTGACAAGGAAATTTTGGTGTAGTAGAAAGAGTAGAAATGCAAATCCTTGATTTGGAGGCTAATTTAGGCACTTGTTACAGTCCTGTGTTATTCAGGGACCAAAATCGGTGTGTGTGTGTGTTTTTATTTATTTATTTATTTATTTTTATTTTGCTGTTGTTGTTTTTAAATCTCCTAAAAATGAGAGCGCTCCTTCTGTGAGTCTGAAGTTTTGTATGTGTTTTTGTTTTTTTGCTGAGCTAGCCATAATATTTTTAGATATTCTGATTTTATGCCTGAATACAGCTGTGTATTTATTTAAAACATCTTTCATTTGACTATTTTTCTTTCAGTATGCTGGATGTGCATGTGTATACTGGATGGTTTCCCACACCACAAGCAACATGTTACCTGCAACAGTTCAGTTTTATGTTTCTTTGAAATAAGTACTGTGTTTGATCATCAAAGACTTTTAAAAAAGACTTTTTTTTTTTTTTTTTTTTTTCCCTCTCCCTTCTTTTTTTCCCTCTTGTTAGGGCACTGCTGGTTTATTTTCAGGGCTACTAACAGTAGGCATAGTCCCAACTCTGGTGGTGGTATTTATTTGTCTTCTCATTCTGAGATTGAGGTGCAGTGCTATCTGAAGTTACCTGAAATTTAATAGTTATCAGGTCTTAATTGTTATGTAAAGCCAGAAGTTCATAAAGGAGAGTGAGATTTATTAATTACCGTGAGATTTGTTACTTACATTACTTACGCCTGTAGCTTCATTTTACTTGGGCAAATGGAGAACAGGTGTTCACCCTGCAGACGATTTTATTTTTAAAATTAGAATGAGAAGCTTTGCTTGAGGAATCAAGACTGTTTGATGACAGGGAGAAGAGAGGAAGGTAAATGAAAGTGCATTAATGTTGCCACAAACAAAATGGATTTTAAGGGAGATGCTTAATTTTCAGGTCTTATTAGCTACACTTTGATGTATGTTTGACTCCAACAGCTGGGATCCTCTCCATCACTTTATAGGAAATTGTGGAATTGTTTGTTGTGACTGGAGTCTGCAGTGTTAGTTGCATGTCCTGATGTCCTTGCTAGGAGTTAATTTCCTGCTGGTATTGAATTTTTGTCATTTTCCAGTGTATATAATATTTTGTCTGTCAGGTTTTCTTTTTCAGCAAAAATTAATGTTGATCAAAATAATAAAAAAAGAGGTGTCTCTTTTTCCCATGGTTCTTCCCAGTTGTTACAGTGCACTATAGACAAGATGGAGTTTACCCCCTCCTTTTAAATACTTCTCTTGCAAAACATACTGATGTTAGATGAGGTCCTGCACTAATTGCTTTGTTATTTAGAAATAAATTTATCTTCCTTTTCATTGAAAATAGCATTTCTCCTGGCCCAGCACTATTGTGCACAACTCATGTCAGCAGCTGACCTTGTGTAGACATTAGTGAACATGTGAGCAAATTGCTGCATCATTAGCATCCTGGCAAAGCCTCCTGTAACAGTATGCCTGTTCTTGCCTATAAAAAACAAACAAACAAACAAAAAAAAACTGACTGGCCTGTTGGTGTGCTGCTTATGGCTTTTGCTACAGCTAGTACTCTATTACATTGTTTAAAGCTTTTTGGGTTTATATTCAAGAGCTGGAAATTATAGAAGTGCAGCTGCAATGTTTTATGCTTTTGCTGATCATGTTAATGTAGTTGCTACATCTGGCTGCTTTGAGAAAGCTGTTACATGCATGTTTGTTTAAAAACTTGCACATGAACAGTAACTCTTAAATGTGTTATACATTTTGGTTTACATGTTTTAAAATTTGTGTATGCAATTGGTTCGCCTTCAGTGGGCAAGGTGGGGGACTATTCCAATTAGGTCTTTTTACTGAAAACATATTGTACATTTGAGCACAACATTTCTAGCAACTTGATAGTTTCAGTATTACCATTTCTGTAGTCATTTTCATTGGTAATTTCTTCATTTTTCTTTTCGATAAATGTATGTATACACAGTAAAATCTGGAAGTTTGATTGGTGGAAGTGTGTGGTTTTTTTCCTGTTATTCTTGTTGTCCTTAAACACTTTTTTTTCTAAATATTTTCCATGTATTAATGGAATTAATTTCCATGTTTGATGTACTGTTAACAGCCAGTTGTTATTCCCAGCTGTGGCAGCGTGTCTTAGGAAGCATATTTCTGAAATTATCATTATCAGTCCTTCCTCAAGTCTAGCTGACAATCCATAGGCAAGGGAATTTATTTTCCTATAATTAGCAGTTATAGAAACACTTCTACCATGGACCATTATGTGGAAATGTTTCTGTTGAACTGGTAATTATTGAGCAGGGAAGAGCATCTGCTCTAAATTTTTCTCCTAAACACTGAGTAATTGGCTTTTACTTCATATGTTTTGTTGGAAACTTTCACTTGCTTGGATTTTTTTTTTTTTTTTTTTTTTTTAGTGTGAGAAGAGGGATACATTAATTTAAGCAAAAGTAAGATGTATTTGTGGTATTAAATACTATCGTTTTCTTCTTTTAATAGGTATACAAAGCTCGGTTATGCTGGTAATACTGAACCACAGTTTATCATTCCTTCATGTAAGTATTTGTTATTTATATATGAGCATTGAGATTACACTTAGTGTTTCTGAAATTAGCTATGTAAAAAAAGCAGTTAAAATGAGTGACTTAATCATGCATCTCGTATTTTGCCAAAAGTGATGAATTTTGAAAGGTAGATGCACTAAAATAATAAAGGAATCTTTCAAGTATATTTCTTGCAGCTGAGACCATGTTAATGTTGAGTAGCATTTATATATTTACTTTTTAGAAGGCTTCTTTCCCTGTTGAGTGATATACGAAATTAAACTTCAGTTGACTGTGACAATAATGATTTCTGAAGTGTTCCTGCTACATAAAGCAATAGAGCTGTGGAACTCAACCAGTTTCCTTTAGAAGTACTTCAGCTTTTGGCCTTTTATACATCTTAGCATTTTATCTTGGTTCACCTGGGCCAAAGTAATTAAGCATTATATCCTGGTAAAAAGGAATAATAAACAACACAACATGAATACAACATGAAAAGAAAGCTATAAATAGTAATAATTAAGCATAATTGCTGCAAATTAAAACTTGATAGCTCAGGCTCTTTGTTATTTTCTTAAATATACTTCAAAGACAGTTTGCATGGAAAGCTAGATTAAATTCAAAAAATACATTATCTTGTTTTTATATAGCTGAAGAATACTCTCGCTTTCTTCTGCATTGACTTTTATTTTTAATTTAACTTCTCCGTTTGGTCTTCCAAATGAATTTCATTTGGTTTGCCTCTCTATTTTGCTTTATATATACAGACACACACTTTTCAGCCCTGTTTTTAAACTTAAAAACTCTAGCTTTGATGGCCTGTATCTTAAACAAACAACCTAAACTCTCCAAAAAGCAATGACTTGCAGCAGGATCATCTAACTGCTACTGCAACTGAAATGGTCTGTGCCTACAACTCTTAAGAAAAGATGCATCTTTTTCTCATTTGTACTCCAAGCCAGCTCAGATAACTACACTAACTACATGATTTTACACTAATTCTCCGCCTCAAATAAAATAAAATAGCACTAGTGTAATCCACACTAGAGAAATGAGGACTAGAATACAACAGTAGTTAGTTTCAAAGTAAAAAAGACCAGAAAAAAAATGTTAAACTTCCTGTTAAAATAGTTCTTTATTTTTTTTCTTTCTTTGTCATCCACACTTCAAGTGAATATTATAGCTTCTCGTTTTATTTTCAGTAGTAGTGGCTGAATTTTTATCTATCTGGTTCTCTAAAACAAATATTTGCCGTTAAACAGGTTCAAGCAGCATTCCTCCCCTGTTGTTCACTTATTTCTTATCTTATTCACTCCTACTCTTAAACTTTTATCTCCCACTCCTCTTGCTTTTTGTGCTTGTTTTAATTTTGAATATGCTTCTGCAGAAGTAGCAAGTGGTTTCTTGGAGAATGGAGTAAATAAGAATATTTAGGGCCTGTTTTCTTCAGAGAATGCCTCATTTTCCCTGATATTTTCACTGCTCTTTTCCTTGCTGCTTTTCAGATCTCTTGGATCATTCATCTTAGGTATTTTTCATTCACTTATTTTAAACCCTTATATTAATACTGGAATTAATTTATTTCTGATTTGCAGGTGTTCTAATTCTTTCATCATTTTCAGATTATCTGTTATAGTTTAAATATTAGATAGCCTTTTCTTCACATAGATATTAAACAAAAGACCAGAGCAGTGATTCGGAGAAAATCATTTGATAGAAGTGCATCTTTCTTTTTTTCTTTCTTTTTTTTTTATTATAGTTGTTCCAAGCATTCTGTGACATTTTTGGACTGCTTCCCATCTTCAGACTGAATCATAATGTAGTTCTTGTTTTAGCAAGATTTATTTTCCTGTTTGTATTTTCAGAACGAGGTTCTTGTTTTCTTTATTTCTGACTTTCAAAAACAGCACCAGAGAGGCTCGCTTCAAATTCTGCAATAAATTTAGAGCCGTCATTTTATTTTAGGCTGGTAGCAGCACATAACAACTTCAACCTGAAAGTCTCTAGAATAGTGCAGCAGGTGATAGTATCTTACTTGAAACTTTTTGAGGATAACACACATCCAGGTAGCTGAAACTCCTAAAAATTTATAAGTTCCATAATGGTGATTGTAAAAACACTCTGCAAGATTGACTCTTCCTTTGCTTCTACTTCTCCCCCTACTTTCAGCCTCCACGCTTCCTCTCTCATAATATGTTGTGTTACTACAGAAGATACAGTAGGATTCAATTTTCCTCCTAAGAAGCTCAAAATAACTTTTTTCTGGCTTATTTTGCTCAGTCTTTCACAATATTTAGCTATTTATACATTTCCTGGCTGTGCAGCTCGTCTCTTGTTACTCTTTGTGGGAGAGAAGGAGAAGGATTCTGCACAAACTAGTGGTGCTTTAACCTACAGTGCTGTAAATTACCAAAACCTGTAGCTGTGCAGTCCCTTCCCTGCCAACTTGAGGCCACAAAAGCCATTTTAATGATGTTTGTCTTAATTCTAAGTGAATACAACTTCTCCTTAAGGTAAGTGTAAGTGAGAGAATTCTGCCTTTGAGGAATCTTAGCTATCATGACCTTTGAAAAATTAAGCCTAATATTAATGCTGATAGTTCTTAAATATGCAGATTTTATTATCTGTGTAATGGTTACTGTTTTAAAGGTGATAAGTAAGATTTGAAAAAAAAATATGAGGCATTGCTGGTACTGTAGCCCTGATAACCTGGAATCAGGGCAGATTAAGATCGTGAAGGGAACATCTGTGTTTCTCTGAAAGCAAATAATTGATTTCTGTTTTCAGGATCCCATGTTTAGCCTTAGTTGATATTTTTCTAATCAACTTTTTTTTTTTTTTTTTTCTTTCTTTATCTATATGTGATGGAAAATTATCCTCGAAGGAATAAATTAGCAAGATACTAAATTAGCAAGATACAAAAAGAGTTTAGCCAGGAGAGATTTATAATTTTGTTCTTTGTTTCTCCAGTGTGTTCTCAGCAATAAGATACAAATAGATGTTTAATTTTATCCTTTTAACTCTATAGGCTTTGTGGAAAATCTGTATTAAAGCAACCAAAAATGCATCGGGAAGCCACTCTCTCCTATTTCTTGTTTTTTTTTTTTTTTTTTTTTTTTTTTTTTTTTTTTTTTTTTTGTTGTTGTTTTCTTTCCCTCATTTAATAGCTTTTCGGTTCCTTTTTTGTATGCCATATCTCACTGTAAAGTGTCCAAAAGACAAACTACTGAAGTAAAATGTCAATTCATAGATAACTTAGTTGCCAAATAAAGTGAGATCTATAGGAACATGCTACCTCAGTGATTCCTTTTGTATTTTTATCTTCCTGGTTGCACGTTGAGCACCTAACAAACTTTGTAGTTAGGTATGTGTCGTGTTAATTTATAAATCTTAACTATGTTTACTTTTGATTCAAACTTAAGTTACTGTTTTCCTATTTTATTTGGAGGATATGTTATAAGAAATATTGTTTATCTGTTTTTTATTAAAGGTATTGCTATCAAAGAATCAGCAAAAGTGGTTGATCAAGCACAGAGGAGGGTTTTGAAAGGTGTTGATGATTTAGACTTCTTTATTGGCGATGAAGCAATAGAAAAACCAACTTACGCAACCAAGGTATTAAGAGAAATAATTTTCTAATACTCTTTAGAAAGCTTCAGCTATGTAGTAAATAGCTTCTGATGGATACTCTTTGGATAATTATTGATAACAGTGTTGGTTATTATATAACTTTCAGGAGCTTGTGGGAATTTGCCAAAGTATGTGAATATGTTCCTTGTGAAGGAAACTCAGTAGTTTGAAGAGTGGGGAGTTCTTCCTTGTTCTCAGCTGTCAGCCATACGGAGTTGGATTATTGGGCTGGGAGAACCTTTGTTTGTATGTTTCTGACACAAATAATTTTTTTTGTTTGCTCATTCTTTTTGCTGTTTTTTTTGTTTTTTGTACTGGGTGGAGTGCCATGTTGCTGTCCTTACTATTCAGGGTCAACAAGAGAATCTGATTTTGAATAAGTAACAGATTGGGATAGGAAAAAACACATGGATTTTAGATGTAGACCCAGACCTTTTACAAGAGCTAAACAAACAGATTTTTCTTTATGTTTATATTTCACTTCATATTTTCATACTTTCCTGCAACAGTGGCCTATCCGCCATGGCATAGTTGAAGACTGGGACTTGATGGAGAGGTTTATGGAACAAGTAATCTTTAAATATCTAAGGGCGGAGCCCGAGGATCATTATTTTCTTTTGGTAGGTAAAAACATGCTTTCTCTAAGTAATTTCTTAAGTCTGGTAAGAATGCTGTGTTGATTATGTAGTAATTCTTAAATATGAACATGCTTATTTTGAAAGCTAAAATAAATGTAAACTACTTGAAACTTTCTGTGCCTGCCTTATCTCCCCTCCAGATTGTTCTTTTAAATATCTGAAGATATTAAAAGTCTGAGTTTCTGAACTACAGGCTTTTCCCTTTTTGATTTCCCACCACAGATGCCTCTGTGCATTTCTCTCTTTTAGTTATCTGCTGAATTTAATAATGATATCACACATGATTATTAAAAAGTTTATGAAGAAATATTGACTCAAAGTTGTTACTTTGCCTTTAGCAATGCTGTCACCTGTACAGTGTGTCTAGAGAAGACTTTTTTTTTCTTGTTTTTCATGAAATTCAAAGGATTGAGCATCATACTTAGGCAGCTTAGATTGAATTGAGGCTAGTATTGCTCTGAATCTTCTACTATTGTATTTTATCTAAGATATTGAAATAGGTGGTGTATTTTAATGTGAAGTTTATAGATGATGTTTGGAACTGGAGGTCTTGGCTATTTTTATTAAAGCACACAAATCCTGAAATAGATTGGAAGGGATCTCTGGAGGTCATCTGATGTAACCCACTGCTTGAAGCAGGTTTAATTAGGTCAGGTTGCTTGGGGCCTCATTTAACAGAGTTTTGGAGCTAACAGAGCTAAGGGTGTCTGACCCCTTTTCCAATATTTGGCAACCTTCACTATAACTTTTTTTCCCTGCTATCTAATTAGGACTCTCTCTTTGCAATGTGTGTCCAGGGCACTTGTCTTATCACCTGAATAAGGGAGTCTGGCTCTGTGTTCTCTGTTCCCCTCCATTAACTTGTTGATGCAGTGAAAGAATGATATTTTTTCAAATACTTGGTAATGCTGTTCAAAGTGCTGTTTCAGGAGAGAGTTAATGTCATTATGAAAATGACAGCATACTATTATTACACATTATATGCTGTTCTACAGTATTACACATTATATGCTCCTTTTAGTCAAATAAATTTCTACAGCCAGTCATAAACTCTTGTTTTGTAGTGATTGCCTAACAAAATCCCACTTCTTAATGCATGTCTTCAAATTGTTTTTAAATAATTGACATTATTCAAATGAAGTGAACTACAAGTTTTCCTATTTTAGGTTGATATTGCTTGATTCTTTCAGTAAAAGCAAAAATTTAATGAGCTAAGCAAGTCACAAACTATCAGGATATATTCTTAAACAGTAGTAACTATTACATTTTGTACATCATGTACATCATACAAATCATCATGCAGTGTGGTTTGCATAAATCCTCTTATTGTCAGAGGAGTTTTCTGAATTTTCTGATTTGTATGATTTGCTATTTGTCTTTAAAACCACCCTTTGCCCAATATTGCTTTTACACAGTGTACTCATTTAATGACTCATTTTTGGGTAATTTTTGAGATGTGTCATATGTTTCCTTCAAGTAAAGCTCTTCTGTTTGTTTTTATTTTTTTTTTTTTTTTGTCCTGCAGACTGAACCTCCATTAAATACTCCAGAAAATAGGGAATATACTGCTGAAATCATGTTTGAGTCTTTCAATGTTCCAGGACTGTATATTGCTGTTCAGGTAAGAGCAGGACTACTGAAAGCAGATTTACAAGTTGAGCTAAAACTCGAGGGAGGGAAATTTCCTATGAAAACACGTAATATTACTAAATCATAGTTTCCATGCCACAGATTACCATGAGTGAATTGCAGATACTTTTCATAAGCAAACTTTAAGAGAAAAATTCTGACAACATCTAACAAAATTGGAAGCAAATTATAAACTTATTTTGTAGGCAGGATTTAAGAGAAGGATATTGCCTGTGATGCACTTAAATCATTTTAGTTGAAATTATTAGTTGATCTAATTTTTAATGTGTAATATATTTCGCTATTATATTTATTCATAATTTCCAGAATAGCCCAGAATCAGACTTCCACTGGAAACATGTGATGATTTAGGGAAAAGACAAAGATAGTAATTAATGCCAACTAAAATACTAACAAATACCTGGAAAACTGATTTCCTGGATCCCATGAGAGTGCCCTCAGATTCTTTTTAAGATACCACTTTTGTGCCAAAGTGCGTGCGTGTTTTGATTGTTGTTTTTCCACTTTAGTATAAAAATAGATTTAATCCTGTTTCTTCATAGAACTTTCATGTTGATCTTTCCTCTGTAATTTGATGCTGTCAAACTGTCAGAAAACTTGCAATTCATTTCTAATGCTGGAGAAGTGCTTGGATGACAAATGAATTTTGGATTGAATAAAGGTGTAGCACCTGTATCCCTAGCTAATGTACTTAGCAGTTGCTCTTACAGCACTGTCAAGTTGCAGGCTGTTCTATTTGATTTTTATAACTGGAGATTGAATGCTAGTAAAATCCAGTGCTATTGATATCTTTGGTTGTGGCATAGTAATCTGTTTTAATTAACAATAATTCTGTTATAATAATTCAATTAAATAGTGTAATCAGCAAAATGTTTTTTTTTTCTTTTTCTTTTTCTTTTTTTTTTTAAGAAACACCTCTGTGTATAGTGTTGAGGGGGAAAAAAAAATGGGATGTTTGCATTTAGTTGGACTTCAAGTGTTGCCTGTTCCGATATTACTGGGAATGGTTAGTGAAAGGTGGGAGGTACCATCCGGTGCTGCAGTTAAGATTCCTTTTTGCCTGTGTTCCTTTGCCAGGCTGTCCTTGCCTTAGCTGCCTCTTGGACGTCACGACAGGTAGGAGAGCGGACGCTGACTGGCACAGTTATAGACAGTGGGGATGGTGTCACTCACGTTATCCCTGTGGTAAGTATGCATCAAAACTATACCTAACAGCTGAACTGGAGAACAGTTTGTCTTGTAGCCTCTCTGAGGTTTACATTTATGTGGAGCTATTGTTGCCTTATACAAGGGTATTCTCTGACTGAATTATAGCTAGGACTCAAAGAAAATAATGCTAATAATGTTGAATATCTGTTCCAGTATAACAGGAGCCTAAAAGCAAAAACGCATTATTAAATAATTCACATTTACACTTGCAGTTTAACTGTGAAATTACTATTTTCTGTCTATTTAAGAGCTCCCATTTACAAAGTCATATAGTTAGTGTTACAAATGGAATGTTTAATAGTGTTCTCATTCTAAGAGTTGGAAATGTCTTCTGCCTGCTCTTCCTTGATGAGAAGAATATACAGTTAGAACCAGATACATTTTTTTTTTTTTAAGCCTCCAAATATTGTGTCTTAGAGGTGAAAACCAACTTCATTATGCCACTATAACCTCAATTTCTTAGTTATTTTATTATACCAAATAGTAGCATTGGTCATGACCAAAACTTATAATGCAGCAATTTTCTATTAATCTTGGTTAAATGTAGTGGCTCTTCATCCATTCTTTTAATTAAGACTTAGTATGCTGTTGAGATTGTGGGGTTTTTTTTTGTTTGTTTGTTTTGTTTTTTTTTGATTTTTTTTTTTTTTTTTTTTTGGTGGGGGGAGGGAGGGATTTTTAAAAACAAATTAACTACAATAGTATGCTGCTTTAATTCTTGAAGTAGATAGAGGAAGAAGAAGCTTACCTTTTTACAGTGGAACTAACTATAATTTTTATGACTCTGAACAATTTTCTATGTTAGGAAAAAACACTTTACATGTAAGGTACGTAAGGAATTTTAAGCATTTACTATTAATGCACCGTCTGAATTTATCTGTTCAGATGTTATTGTAGCTGATCTGGTGAGGTCAGATGCAACCTTAAATGCTCTGCAGTTGGACCAAATGCTTTAATGCCCAGATTCTGGCCTCTAAGGGGAATATGACTTACAAGACTGACAGATGAGTGTGGGCCAGTGTGCTGAGCCCTCTCTCTTTGTACTGAAGTAATGTATTCTCCTGGCATGTGGAAAATTAATTTTGGTTCCTGTCAATTGTAATGTCAGCAGTGGTTGTTATTGTAGAACCACATCATTTATTCTAAAATAATATTGCATGATACAAAGTTCTCTGACAGCTTTGTTTGGAGTAACCTCATTTGAAAAAGAAAGCAAGGACTAGCAAGTCCAGATGCTCGTCTGCATTATGTACTGGTGGCCTTTTATGTCTTTCTCACCTTGTACGAATTGTGAACTGAATGCAAACCCTCAAAAGAAAAAGGTGGAAGAAAATACCTAATAAGGAACATCCTTATATTCTGTCAGCAGACATACTAGTAAGAAGCACTTGAAAAAGCAGGGTAAGGCTACTAATGCGCTGGAGTTATGGCGGCTAAATGAGCCACTAAAGTGCTCCAACCTCCTAACCATAGATAGTGAGGAAGAGTTTACAGGCTCTGTCCCTCTCTCTTCCTCCTTTCTGAGATTTGGATGGGTTCTTGTCAATGTCCTCCTCCCTTTTACTTTTATTGATAGGCTGAAGGATATGTGATCGGCAGCTGTATCAAGCACATTCCAATCGCAGGCCGAGATATAACATACTTCATCCAGCAGCTGCTGAGAGAGCGCGAAGTAGGAATTCCTCCCGAACAGTCCTTGGAAACAGCTAAAGCAGTGAAGGTAATGTGAGTGTTGCAAATGCTTAGGTTGTCTTGGTGTAGAGCTTTAGCAGTTTCTAAAGTACTGTAGTCTTCTAAAGTCATTACCTGATTAACTAATCCTAAATATAAAAAATGTTGACGTTTATTAAGTTTTAAGGTTTTGTGCTTATATTAACCTAGAATTTCAGCCTTCCCTATTTCCTTCTGCCCTCCTCCCCCCCCTACCCCACCTCCCCCAGATTCTTGCTGGGAAATGTAATGTAAAGAGCTATAATTACTCTTTTTTTTTTTTCCTGAATTTTTGTTTTGTTTTTGTAGTACGAAGCTATTCTAAAAGGTATTCAACTTAAAGTACACTTAGACTCAGTTTCTTTGGCAGTTTTTCAATGTACTTTAGATCTCACTTCTCATTATCATGGAACTTTAGAGGGGGGATAAAAAACAGAAGAAAAACAGTTTAACCCAGCACGATGTGCTGTTTTCAATACTGTTCATACCATATTTTTTGCTATACTTAAGATAATTATAACTGCATTTAATTTTCAGGAACGCTTTAGTTATGTTTGCCCCGACTTAGTAAAAGAATTTAACAAGTATGACACAGATGGTACAAAGTGGATTAAACAGTATACTGGAATTAATGCTATCTCAAAGAAAGAATTTACCATTGATGTTGGCTACGAGAGATTCCTGGGACCGGAGATTTTCTTTCACCCTGAGGTAAGTCATTTTTAATGTGTTCAGTTTTTGTGTTAAGTACATTTGTATTGGTACCATATTACATTTGCAGTGGCACCGTGTTGTACTTGTAGCTTGCTGAAGAATCAGCTATTTTGATTTAAATTTCTCTTTGTTTTGATTATTTTCTCCTTGCCTACCATTAAATTGCTAAGTCTCACCACATTATTTCTTGTACCTATTTGTGTCTGTTTAAATCGAGGTGTTTTTAAATATGCTATCCTCTTGCCTCTTTGTACAGTCAGTCTCACTCTTGCCTATAATATTGAAGAAAAATGGGAATAATGTTTTTTTTTCCATTTTTTTAAATCGCTATACATTCTGCTGTTGCATCTTTTTCTTCGTGCTGGACTGTTTTGCTCCATTACTCTGTGTCTGGATAGGGTGTGTATTCCTTAATCTATCATAGTTATCAAGATAAGAATAGCTGACAAAATAGATAATATGGGTGCCTTATCTTTTCAAACCTTTTTCTAAACAACAGCAAAAAATCACATCTGTTTCCGTTATTAGTGCTTATATCTTCAGCACAGTAGGAAAGTTCCTTCTCTTCCCCCTGTCTTTTTAGTTCTAGCTCTTACTTTTCTATCTTCTGTTCTTGATCTTAGTTTGCTAATCCTGACTTTACGCAACCCATCTCAGAAGTTGTAGATGAAGTTATTCAGAATTGTCCCATTGATGTTAGACGTCCTCTCTATAAGGTCAGTAGTTACGATGTTACATATATTTTTTAAAAGTGTTTGTTTTTGAAGGATTTTGCCTTATTTTGAAATAGCTATTTGAAATTCATTTAACCATTAAAAACAGAAGCCTTCACTGGTTTTCTGGAAGTGAGTCTAATATGTAAAAGGCTTTATGTTGTTCACATATGTTTCAGTTTGTGGTGTTTATCTACTTGACTCTATTTAAAGAAGTAGATAAAGGAGAAAAGATAAATCTGAGTGAGAGTGTGGTAGGATATAATGTTAATATTGACTGTGCATTTAAAACCATCTACAAATTATTTGTGAATTCATAACCTGTCAATTTTAAGCATTAGATAATTTAAAACTCAAAGTAAAAACAAACTCATTAACTGTAAATTTAAGAATCTTAGAACTGGATACAATTGGAAATGTGTATTCCCAGAAGTGATGAGTAATTTTTTTAACTGCCTTCATGTGTTTTAAAGGAATATGGTATTTGGGAGCAATAAATGTGTGTCCTGGGCTATTTCCAAATTGAAAGTGCCATCGTGCTGCTACTGATGGAGTAGCTACTGCCTTTGACATTATCTGTCGACAAAAATTAACTGATAATTAGTTTTAACTTATTTTTTTAATATATATGTATACCTACATATTCAAAACAGAATATTGTCCTCTCCGGAGGCTCAACCATGTTCAGGGACTTTGGTCGCCGCTTACAACGAGACTTAAAAAGGACTGTTGATGCCAGACTGAAACTTAGTGAAGAACTTAGTGGTGGCAGACTGAAGGTGAGTTCTTGAAGGTTCTTGAAGGTAGTCAATGTACTTAGTAAGCATTATTTACTTCTTATTAGTTGGGAAATGTACAAATCATGCACTTCAGTATTTTTTAATGAAACTGGAATCTTCAAAGGAAGCAATAGAAGCTTTATAGAGATCGATGTTTTTGTAGTGATGGAAGGCTAGCTGTAGAAGACATATTTATATAAGTCTTTCATTGTGGGATGCTACCATATGCTTTCCCCAGATATTCTCTTGCATTGCTGATCTGTTTTTAGTGATCTGAACCACAAAAATCTTACCTAATAAAAGGATAGATGTAAAAAGGATGTAAAAGTGGTTGGTGAATCTCCATTTTGGAGAAGAAAAAAAAAGTTGTACTGGAATAGATGGATTTTTTTTTCTTGCTGAGACTCCGTTACATGCACTGCCATTTTTGAGAAGTACAGGTTAGGATATAGTCTTTTGTAACCCCTCTGGTTGGGAGGGATGAAAGCTTATGTGGATATAGAAGCAAAGAGGCCAACTAGAATGAGGTAGTTTGAAAAAGCAAAATTGTGGTTGTATTGATTCTAGATAAGTTCTCCATCAATCTGCAACTAGTGCCTTATTATGAAATTTAAAACATGTTAAATTTGGAAAAGGCTACGTGTGTGTCTACTCTTGACGTTATTTAACATTTTCTCAAGAAACAAAGCAGAAAATGTAAAGGAGAGCAGGATGGTAAAAGTGTGTATTTTCATATCTGGCATTTAAGAAAATACCAATTTATGAAAATCAGTCTTGGAAGATACACTTAATTAATGTCACCCACAAAAATGAATTTTAATGTATTCTTTTTTTTTTTTTTTTTTTTTCCCTCTTTTATTTTGAATAATATTTTGAATAGCCTAAGCCTATTGATGTTCAAGTCATCACACACCATATGCAAAGATATGCTGTTTGGTTTGGAGGATCTATGCTGGCTTCCACAGTAAGTTGGCTCTAAAGCTGAATGTGTTTTACTTGTTCTGAGTATGCTTTTGGAGTTTTTTTCTCTCCTTTGCTTTAAACACAGCTGGAGAATCTCTGACAGTCCTTAGAAACAAATTATAATCCCTGCCCCTTAAATTTTTCATTAGGCTTTGAAAACCCATTTTGATTTCGTGGCCATATATATTGTTTGTGACAATCTTTAGCTATGATGTAATACTAATTTCAGGGTTTCCAAATTAGCTATTTCTTCCACCTTCCCCCCTCATTTGCATGAATATTTATGTTGTTATAATATGGTATGTACAGCACTGACAAATTTATTTTCTGTCTTTGCAGCCTGAATTCTACCAAGTATGCCATACCAAAAAAGATTATGAAGAAATTGGTCCTAGCATCTGTCGTCACAACCCTGTGTTTGGAGTCATGTCTTAAAGCTGACCTTGGAGGGGTCAGGGCTAGGGAGGTTGGGAGGAGGTGTGTCTCTGATTACTTGTTTGTCCGATGGCCGGTATTAAGATAACAAACAAACTTGACAATAAGAAAAAGACCAAACACAGTTAAACGGGAGTATTTTAAAAAGTGTCTCAACATGCGGATGTAGTGGAAAGCCAAAATGATTGTTTTTTTTCTTTAGATTTGATTATTTGAAACTGTGCGTAACAAAACATAAAAGTGGATTTAGTTCTTTCTGTGCCCTGATATTTTGTATATTAATGAATTATCCAAGATTTGATGGGATTTGGCGGTGTGTAGATAGTCAGCTCTCTAATGCTTCAGTTGCAGCCTTTCATGGGTGCAATGCAGGAGCTTGTTTATATTTCATACTTTTTTATACTTTGAGGAAAAATACGAATTAAACTGTAATATTTGAGGGGGAAACAATTACCAGTCACCAACTTAAAAGTAAATTTAAAAACAAGTCATATGACTCATTAAACTAGTTCTTACAAATTATGACCAATCTAAATCCTGGGTTCCATGCAATACAAATGCTTTTGGAACTGAGAAGCTAGTATCTTGGATTAACCAATGCCTGCTAGTGCTTTCTGATTACTCGGTGCATTTTCACTCTATCTCTTGCTTTAAAAAAAAAGTAAAGACGAGACTGTTGGACCAATATTGCAGTTCTGTAGTGTCATTTCTAATTAAAACCAAATAATCAGATGATCAAAATTGGTGTATTTAAAGCCTAACACCATTCCAATAAAGGCACAAAATTTCTTTTTATATTTGTGTCAGACTTGTTAATCTCATTATGTGGAAAGTTTCTACATATCCACTGTGGTTTTTGAACAGGAAGATTGGTTTGTAATGTAGGTGGTTGTGCATTGTATCAGCTGAAGTGTGAGATGTTTGGAACTGCAGCTTATCATCTGGGTAGCACTATAGCACTCAGTAGATAAACATGACAGCATCTCAGTTGCTAGATTTCTTCATCTATTACTTCCCTCTGTAACTTTTTTATCAATTTCTTTTCAAGTGATGGTATAGAAGAGACTGCTTTGCGTTTTAAATCTTTGGGTTGTGGATTTGGGTTTTTTTTTTTTTCCCCCTCCAGGAAAATATCATGTAGATAAAACAAATTGAAAATGTTCCTTTTTATTCTTTATAGGCAGAAAGCTTTCAAGTGTTGAATGGCATTATTTTCAATTTCTGTTAGTATTTGATGATAGTAAAACTTTTCTGAGTTGACAAATACGGTTAAACTTGTTTACAGAGAAGATTACAAGAGGGAGATCTCTTGATTTCTTCTCCTGAGTTAAAAAGAGATTCCTCTTATTTATTTTTATTTTTTTCTCAAAGAGAGAAGCGTATTAACTGCCAGAGCTTTTAGTTACCTCAAGGCATGGTAAACAAGACTCCGAAACAAGAATACATATGGAAGGTTACTTTTCATGGCAAGCATTATAAAACTCCACATGCTGAAATTGAATAAAACCTTGGTGCAAACAAGAAAATGTTAAATATTTTTATTACTGAATAATGTTATTAATTTATCCTGACCAGTGGCTGTGTCTACATCTCGTTTCTCTACCTACTTTGAGAGTTTCCCAGATAGTGGCTTTTAGTCATAAGCGAGGCTGATTCATGGCAGCCAAGGCAGCAAAGCCCTTAGGGCTGTTGTTCATTTTGCAAATGGCTGTGCTGGTTAAGGCAAATATTTCCTGCTGGTGAAAAGTGATTTGAGCCCTTGGCTACAGTGCTGAAGGCAACGCTAACTGTGGAAGCAGACAAGGGGATCCCGCAGGCTTGCAGTGACTCTAATGCATCCCACTCCAGGCTGGCTTCCACGCTGTGTTTCCAAAAGGAGTGGTAAGGGAAGAAAGCAAATTCTTGCATAATGTTTTAAAACAGCTGAGGTATCAGAGGAAGTGGGTGGGGGAAATAAGAAAGAACAGCTTCCATCAAGAGATGACAGTGTCTAATGGGCACAGATAGATTTGTTACTGCTTAAACTGATGTTCTGTAAGAATACACATGGTGATAGGGAGCCCTCTAGAGGTGGCTTCTGTGTCTGGCACAGTAATAACTAGTTTCATAAGGCAATTCTGATGTGCACTTTTTGACACGGGAGTGACTTTGTCTGAACCAGAAAGCTTTCAGACTGGGAATGGGCAGTCCTGTCACCTAGGGATGGTCATGCCTGGGCATCCCTAAACCTCAGGGATGCTGACTGTCAAAGTTCTCCTGAGCCTCAGCTGTTTTTATTCAGTGTGGTTCTGGGCACTTTCTACTCAAAACTTGTCCCTGTGAACACAGCTAGAAGCTTCACGCCCTGAGGAGAAGCTACGTGATTTTGATGTCATTGGTGGAGTTTGACTCTGAGAAATGAAGGTAACGTGTGTGCCCTAACTCCTGCCTAGAGCCATGTGCCCTGCCTGACTTCTTGGTGACAGGGATTGACAGTTCCATGCGTCTGCATGCACATTACCTATGACATCAGACACACGAAAGCTTAATCTTTCACTTTGTCCAATATGTGTATGTCTTCCACACATCCAAGAATGGTGCTTTAAATGTCTTTACAGACTTCTGAATGGAAGAGAAGGAGAGAGACAAGTACTTTTAACTGTAACTGGAAAGAGCTTTAAGGTTCTTATAGAATAGAGTAAGTGTGAATTTTTTTAAGCATGTATTTTCCAGTTTTCATACCATGGATCTCAGCTCAGGGAAAGCCAACAGCCCTGACTGATTTTGCTGCCCTGATGGAACTATATGGCCCTAGCTCAGTTTTTGGTAGTGCCTTGGGCTGAGCAGAGAGCATTGTTGGTGCTTAACCACGTCAGTCAATGCTTGGTGACACTGTTCTGACCAGGAGACATGTCCTTGAAAACAGTTTATGTGGCGTTCTGCCACCTTAATGCTGAGTTAGAAACTGGTCGATCACAGAAGGTTGAGGTTGGATGGGACCTCTAGAGATCATCTAGTCCAACCCCCTGCTCCACTGGGGCACGTCGAGCACGTGGCACAGGGTCATATGAACGTGGGTTTGGAAGATCTCCAGAGAAGGAGATCTATCATTGCTGTTAAGAAAACTGAAGGGTTCAGGGGCTTAGGAATAAGTAATCTGTAACATCAAAAAAACCCCTCTGCTGTTAAACTTGCACCTTTCCTTATTTTGGGTTGAGCTCAAGGTTAATCGCAACGGCAGAAAAGTTTCAAAAAGGTAGAATGAAATAATGCTTCCCTCAGCTATGGTTTGCCATCAGGAAAATAAAGAAGTCCATTATAGTTTGCGATCGCTAATTTACCGCAGAAAAATCCATGGAGAGTTTAAGTCTGGACTATCTGCACTTGGTACACATTCCTTATTTCTGATTTATTCTGCTGGAAGAAGCAGAAAACCAGGTTTAATTGGCACTCGGTGATTAAAAGCTGTTATTTACATGCAGCTGGATTTAGAGGGAATGACAGGTCACTGCCAAGTCAGACTAGCTCATTTTACCTTCTGAGAAACCCTGCTTTCCCCCTGAAATCCTTGGTTGTTTGAATGTTTTCATTAAAATTGTATTTGAAGGTATCTTCATGAAAACCCGAGCGTTCAGACTCAAACATTCTTCCTTTGAACACTCGTGATCCAGCCATTAAAGTATTGTTAAGATGAATAATTCAGTATTTGAAGAGCTGACAGTGCATAACCAATGTAAAAAAGGTTTTGAAAATCGTTTTGATTTACCAGTTTTCTTCTACCAAAGTTTCAAAATGACCCGACGTAATTATATATGCAATAAAAACTCAGTCTGGCGGTTAAACGTGTCTGCTGTCTCGCCAAAAGCACACATATACAAACCACGCCAAAAGTGCAATAATTCTCTGCAGGTTTAAATACCTGAAGAATCTCCTTGAAATTTATTTTATGGGATGAAGCTGGACTGCGCACGGGCACCTGCTGGACTTGCTGAGCTGGGTGTTACCGCTGCCAGCTGGTGGCTGAGGCCCTTGTGAACTTCTAGTCATCTCTTGCAAAAATTTTTGCTGGTAAAATGAAGGGCAGCGTGTTTAGCGTTATGGTCAGTCAGCCCTGATGCACTGTGGAGGCTCTGCAGAAGGTTGCTCGGTTGGGGAATCCCCTCTTATCCCCGTTGCAGTTTCTAGAGGTTTTCCTCACGGTGCCACAGCTTCTGTTCCGCGCTGACCCGCAGGAGCTCTTGGAGGCCAATTTAAGCAAAACTGTAGATAGATTTACCTGTAAAAGAGAGGAGACAAAAGCACCGCTACACAACTTGCTGGGCTATGTATGTTCACTTATTTATTTATTTTTCCTCCCAAGTTTTCCCGTCCCAGAGAATGGAGTTTTCGGCAGGATAATTTCAGGGCTGCTTTACCTAAGTTGTTGTTGAGAAACTATTTAATTTCTCTCCCTGACAAAGTGACCTCCAGCCAGGGCTGGGCAATTTAACTCTTTCATACATGTGTGTACGCAGATCCTCCTGCCCCTCAGCGATGACACGTGTTTGTGCTTGCCCTAATGGGTAACGAATGAGGCAAAAGACTCATGTCTGTGGCCACCCCTGGTGAAACTGGAATAGAAGCAGTTGACAGGACCCGGCTTCCACTAAGTCCTTTTTCATGTGGGGAAAAAAAGCAAATGCCGTTTGCTGTACAGCCCTGCAGTGTCCATGGGCAGGCGAAGCTGCCGCGGGAGGTTTGTGGCGGCTCCCCTGTGGTAACACCCCTTGGCGTGGGGCTTGCACGCGCAGGAAGCGATCGCTGCTGCTGCCGTGGTCGTGGTTTGTTTGGAATGTGTATATTTTATATATATAAAAATATATATCACGTATGATACCATATAACTTACATGTCGTTTCGTGGTATAACATATATATGTTTATATATTAAAAATATGCATGAGTGTATGTAGTGTTATATACGGATATCGGGTATTTGAACGTGTACAGAGAATTCGCGCGCGGCCACAGGGCGGCGCTCGGCGCCCGTGGACCGCGGGAGTCGCGGTCGCCCCGTCCCGTGCCCTGCAGGGGCCGCGCGGCTGTAAACCCGGTTCGTTCCCAAATCTTGGTAAACGTCGGCGCTCGTGCGGGCCGCAGAGCGCGGGTGCCGGCGGTATCGACCTCCTGGCAGTATTTCCAAGAGAGGAGTCACTTGTTTTCTACCCGAAAAATCCAGGTGTTTTATTTGCACGTTTATTCTTCAGTTTCCGAGTTGGAAGTGATCACAAAACTGCAGCTTTGGGAGACTCCTGCCTGTTACCGCAGGGTCAGCTTGGGGCTCATCCATCCACTACCACAAACCTGAGCTGGGGACAACGCTCAGGAAAACAGGGAGTTTTGGAGTGCACAGGAAGGAAGCGCAGGAACATGGTGCTGGAGCAAGCTGATTTCCAAGGCTGCCCCCTTTCCAGTGCACGTTTTGGAACCTGGCCGAGAGGGGCAGCTCCCAGCCCGGCCTCCCAATGGCAAGGAGGGCACTGAGCCGGGCTAGGAGACAGCGGGCAGCTCGGATCTCACCCGAAGGTCCGTTACCCTTCGAAGGACAAACCTGCTCAGCCCCGGTGGTGCTCGCATGTGCGGTTAGCCTGGTCGTGAGAAAGGCTCCTACGGGGTCGCTGGCATTAGCTGATGCATTTGGGAGAGCTCACGGAGACCCAATCCCGAGGAAGGGGCCGACTGACCACGTGCCTCCCCTGCTGGCCCAAACGCCAGGTTTTGTGGCCCAGTAAATGCCTGCTATTTGCTGACGCTGCCTGCAGCTTCGAGGAGACGGGATTAATTTTGCTGGGCAAATACCCTGGGAACAATTCTTTAAATTTCATGTGAATTTCATCTTTTTAGGACAGGTCAGTATTAGTTGCTTAAGCACATTGAGTGTCCAAAACCAATAAAAAAAAGGGGAAATTTCATTGAAAAACTGCTGTTAAAAACTGTGAGGGTAATGCTTGCATGGGTGAGTGCGAGTATGTCCAAATCTCCAGATGTAAAGAGGTGATCCCGACAGCAAAGTGTCTCCGGCTGATCCTCACCAGGATGGAGGATCAAGACAGACAATTTTGTAATGCCTGGAGGGGCCCCGAGGGAAACACAAGGTGCTTTTCACTCCTAAATGCCTAAACTGAGGTTTTGGACAGGACACGAGGATGGTGTCTACCACCGTGTGACCTTGGCCTGCTGCCATCTGCATTAGCAACAGGTCTTTAACATCCATGTGCACAGCAAATATACGGTGGAGTTTCTTTTTGGCCTTTTCTGCTGCAATAACAACTGAAAACAGTAACCTAAAGAGTCTGTATTTCAGCAGAGCAATAGGTGCTTGCTGCTTCCCACAGTGAATAAAAAGGAGCAAGGGAATACAAAAAGAGGCAACAGCAGAGATATGAAAACTAAATTAATTTTTTCATACAGTGCTCACATTTATCTTAATAACAGCCCTGGATTGCCAGCAAAATCGCACACAGACTTAAGTGAGCGTATAAAACGCTCTTGTTAGCTAGGTAAACAGAATTGACTTTTCATGTTTTTATATTGATATGAAAATTGTATGCAAGCAGTCTTGTAGGCAAAGGACGCCCGGCTTGTTCACGGCTGGATCGCCCACCATGAAAATAGGTTGTGTGCGTCAGCGTGGAGGGAGCAGAGCTGCTGAGAGCTGCGTGCCCGTCCTTTCTGCGTGAGGAAAAAGAGCATTCGAGATAACACTAAGAGCTGGGGGATCTGTGAGACCTGTGGTGGCACGAGCTGCTCTTGTCTGTGTGTGTCTGTTAGCTGGGCTTCACGTGCAGCTGAGCTGCGAGAGAGACCTTGAGCATCCCCAGTAATAGTAATAATAGTCGTTCATTAGGGAATACAAATCATGGAAACCGAGCACAGCGCAAAGCCTTTTGCTAGATGGGCTGCAGAGCCTCAGCGTATCCCAGAGGATTTCATAAATCTATCGGAGCTTTTGCACCCTGCGAGCCAAGGCCGCAGCTGCGGGGTTCCCTATCCATCATGGGATCAATAGTGCTGTTAAGTAAAAATCACCTGCAGATAAAGAACGCGGAGCTGGCAGTGCACCTCATCCCTCAACGAGGAAACAGAATAATAATAATAATAAAAAAAATGTCTTGACCAGCAATTTTCAAGCTCACGGCTGCGATGGTGCTTCTCCGAGGAACAGCCCAGCAGTAAATCATGATAGTGGCGGCACGAATAATCTCATGGGCCCTGGGAGCCTCTCCTGCAGCGGGGAATAGCTGTGCAAAGGCTGGTGCAAGACGCAAAGGCAGTTTTCAGACCTCTTTGGTTGCCTTTCCTGGCGTCCTTGCTGCAGGGCACGATCCCTCTGCCTTGCAAACCAGGTCCTGAAATTGCTGCAGCAAAGAGCAGCTCTTTGCTGCTTGTGTTCTTCTTCTGGGGAATCAGGGAGTTGGATCCCAGCCGTCCTCTTGCTCAGCAAGAACCAAGCTTAGAAGGTGCCCTTTCTCATCCCTGACGAAGGGCAGAACAACTCATGAGCGTTTTGGGTCATGGAAACCAACCCTCTGAGACAGTTTTTGGCAGGGGATGGATTTGGAGCATGTGTTATTTTGTAGCAGCAGTTTTCTTCCCCTCTTTGGTTTGCCTGTTGGCAGCTTGACTTTGGGAGCTGCATTTTCAGGGAATATGTCAAAAACGAGACCTGGCAGGGGGTGCTGAAGACTGGCAGCACTAGGATGGCCAGGGACAGCTGGTGCTTGTGGTGCTTGCTGCCTCGGTAGGCATCATGTGTGACCCTTAGTGGTGTGGCACTCCCAGGAATGGGTAATAAAGCTGAGATATAAAAATAATCTTCTTTCATGGGGGTGTGATTCATCCTTCCGTTCTAACCGACCACAAAAATAACTTGGATTCATTTCCTAATGCCTTGCGTGGTAGCTTACTGTGCAAGTTTTTATTTGCGTTTTGCTCCAAAATAGCTGCTCTTTTTTTTTCATACAGTGCAGTGTGGACCTGCCAGTGGTTAAGACCTCGCTCAGAAATGTGTCCAAAGTGCACACAAAACCAAGCAAAACTGTGGGAGAAGAGCTCCAGGAGCTCCTCTCCTCCCTGGGAAGAGGCAGGCCCAGTGGCAGGGATCTCCCCTCGGCACGTCTGGGCTTGGAGACTTTTTATTCCTTGAGAAACTGTGGGTTTCTTCATCCAGTATCTTTGCTTTGATATAAGACTTTTTATAGAGGTCAGAGGCTTGTAAGCCTGAAATCACTTTTAAGACACATGCATAGCCCATAAGACAATCTGGTTTAAAAAATAACCAAACCTGAGTTAAATCCATAGTCCTTCAAGCATAAAGCAGCTGGCAGAGTCACTCAGTAAGCAATTATGGCCAGGAGTCACTATGTTAAACAAGAGGCCTCTATAAAGGGAGAGGCTTTGGTTTGGTTCAGATAGGCCAAGTGCTCCCTTTTGGGTGGGAGAAAGTAGAACATCATGCCCCCCTGTGAGGCACCTCTTTGTTCTCTTGTACTTCCCAAAGAAAATGGAAGAACCACAAGGAATAATTTTATAGTTGACTTTGTCATCTGTCAAAGAGTTTTATTAGAATTTACATTGTTCATATACAAAAGAGGTGGGGCTTTTTCGAAGGCTGTTTCACAGAGACTTTTTGCAGATGATTTTCTTATCCTCTGGGCGGGTGCTGTGCATGTTCAACACCCACCGTGAGCGCCCACTCACCTACGTGTTGGAGCTGAGATCTGTCCTTTCTGAATCACCTCTGTCTGGAACTCACAGCTTTGGATTGAAGTCTGTGAAATTAACTGCAGCACTGATGCAAACACAAATTTCACGGCCCATTGAGGTCCCTTGGTGCCCGGGTCAGTATGTCTAGGGCTGTGAGGGACGTGACTGCTCGTAGGAGGAGATGGGGCTTCATTGCCACCCTGCCTGCCAGCCTAGGCCGGGCTCCAGGTGGGGGTTTATTGAAGACACAAACTGAAGACACAAAGGTCTGATGCTAACATTTCTACCTATTTTTTCCTTTTGCTTCAGTTTTCAGCCTGGCACCAGAGCTGGAGCATCTACAGCTTGTCAGAGGGGACACAGCAGCCTGGAGAAGATGAATGGCTGAAACCCATGAGATCCGCTGGTAACTGCTTAATAACAGAGTATTCTTAAATGCTTCTCTGACACCTCCAGTTTTTTATTTATAGAATGTGAAGTACATGCAAATATAGCGTCTTTGGGGTTGCCCGCTGAGCTCCAGTGTGTCGGTTGGTCTGAGCTATAAATCTGTGCTAAAGCAATGCACACTGTTGTAATAAATGTGGTGAGTTGGCTTTTTCCATGCTTTCCCTCATTCGCGACACCACAGATTCCTGCTGTCCCGGCAGATAGAGCCAGGTAGGCCTGAAACAACCTCAAGTTCATCTGTTCAGCAACGAAAGTCATGGAAAATCTGAACTGGGCTGGATAAACTCAGAAAAGCAAAAAACAGAAACAAAAAAATAAGGGGAAAATGGGCTCTGGGCTGGAGGAGGCCGAAACAGAGCAGCTGCCCCTCGCAAGCTGCCACCGTGACCCGGCTGCAGTGCGGCTGGAGTGAAAAATCAATTCCCATAAGAACCAGGCCCTGCAAGAGGCTTCACCTGGGAAAAAAGGAATGGAACTGGGAAGGCACGAATTTCCCTGCAGAGCAGAAGGAGATTCATGGAAATGCCCTCATACTCCTGGCCCCTTCTGCTGCCCCAAACTGGACCGGATTTTGGGGGGAGCGTGTGCTGCGTTTGCCCAGGGTGAGCGTATTTGGAGGAGAAGCCAAAAGTTGCTTGAAGAAGGGGGAGGCTATTAGGGCTAAGCTCTGCTTCCCCAGTGAGCTGCATATTTGGGCAAAATGCATTTTAATACGACTCTGAGAAGGCTGATCTATTTTAAAAAGGATGACGTAGAGCACCAGTGGGGATATAGCAGAGAAAAACTAGAAGTGATAGTCTTAAAGAGTTTAAATTGCTTATATTACTGAAAAGGACCCCGAGAGTGACTCGATTATGGTGTTTACATAAATCCACGGGGAAAAGGTAATGGTTACTACAGTTAAGTGGCTCAAGAAAAAAAGGCCTAAAAGGAATGAAAGACGAAGCCAGATAAATTCAAAGGAGAAATCCAGCATGGTTTTGAGTGATGAGGTTGATTAATTGCTGGAACAAATTACCAAGTGAAGCAGCTGATTCCCAGTGTCTTAATGTTTTCAAATTGGACCTGCTTGTCTGGAGTCGTGAGCGGGTGTCTCCAGCTACGCAAAAATTATTGGGCCTAATAGAGACCTGTCGTTTCTCTGCAGGAAGGGATGAGGTGTCACAGATGGACAAAACCCTCCTAGAATCCTCCCAGGTTTTAGGCGTGACTAATTTCCCACAGAAGCACCTTGGTGGAAGATATATCTGTATCACAGCTGGGAACCAGCCAGTGCTTCGCCTCTCCCTTGCGCCTCTTTCTGCCTCTTTTGGGTTCCTTAGGAAATGTAAAATTTCATTAGTTTGGCGGTATTTCACAGTCCTTGGTTGGCCCTGGATTGCTTCTGCATTGGTTATGGTGCAAGTCTTGGTGCTGCCAAGTGTCCCGAGCTTGTCACCATCCTGTGTTCACATGAGGACCTTCAGGTGAACATCCCTGGGTGCCACTGAGCACCTTGTTTTATAAACTGGAGAGTTTATGCAAGCGAGGATTCAGTCTTTGTAAAAATTTCAGCAGCAGCACAAGATCTAAAGCATATTTCTATTTATTCTCATTCTTTATGTCTATACATACATCCTTATATCTATATAGACACACAGAGATGTTTTTTGCTCTTGTTTTATCAAGGTTTAAGAAATATAATGATGCTGTTCTGCTTCCAGAGTACTGTAGTTATTTGCTAAAAAAAATGTTTTGTGAGAACTCTCCCTTGTACATCAAATATTTACAGTAGAATGAATGAAAAACTGGAAAGAAAATGGTATGAGAATTGTGTGCAGTTGGTTGTGCAGTTGCTAACTAGTAAAGAAGGGACAAGGTAGTAGGGAGACTCAGCTCTTTCTTAATGTGAAGTCAAAATATCCTGCTGTGCAAAGAGATGGGGAATTCGGTAAGAGACGTTCTTGGTTAAATTGTGAGCTTTTTAGTGATCCAAAAGGTAAACAGGACTTGTTACAGCAGTTGTAGTGTAGGCTACCGAAGATGTTTGTAGAGAAGAGTCACCTAGAGTTATTCTCCAGCAGTTCTGCTATGAGAAGGAAACCATGAATATCGTCCTAAAGCTCCTTAAAAAAAAAAAAAGAAAGGAAAATGCTGTGGTATCATGAATAGGGAGAACTGTGGCATTTAAAATGTTTGAAGTGGTCTTTCCGTGCTGCTCTCAGCTGGTGCTTGGTACCATCCATAGTGAGAGGTGTGGGCACGTTCAGAGCTATTGAAGAGATGTACGAGCACAGACCGTGGTGCTGCTTCTGCTTCAGAGGAGAGGAGATCAAGGGATGACCTTAGGCCACAAACAGAGGTGAGAAATGCCTTGCAAAGAGAAAGAAGCTGTTCCCATAACTACTTTAGGTAAAGCAAGGGGCACTGGACTTAAAATTTAGCAAGCTGGACTTAGGCACGGGGAGGACATCAGTTCTTCTGCACTAAGTAAGCACAAAAATGCTCTGGTTTGAGGAGGAATGCTTAAACTATGTCATAAAGTCATAAATATACAGTGAAAATACAGCCTTGGGTTGTGAGCTGGTTAATCTGCTGCTCTCCCTTGAATCTGCATAGTGGGCAAAGGGGTTGCATGGCGGGCGCTCTTCTTTTTCCACATCTGTCTTCTGTTTGAGCCAGGGAGGCTGTAGGACTTCTGTGCTGGGATCTAATGAGCAGGTTAGGCAGACATAATTCAAAACTAGCTGCCATGTGAAAATCCTAGGAAAAAAATAAAACAAAACAAAACAAAAAAAACAGAGAAAGCTCCGTTCTGGTCTCAATCCCACCTCCACAAGAATTTGGAACCTGTAAGAGCCTGACTGCACTTGTGGGCCTTTCTAACTTGCAAGGTTGGAAAAAAATTATCATGAGCATGGATAGCAGAAGCACAGAGGTTCTGGAATGGCTGCCAAAGCTTGGAGTTAATAACCATTTTCTAAGGAAATCTGCCTGGTAGCAGATCTGCCTGAGATCGAAGGATCCTGGCAGCGTCTGCCTAGAATTCAGCTCCGTTCTGCTCCGGGAACCGTGCCAAGGATTCAGCACAAGTTTGTTGAGCTCAGGATGTTTAGAGAGAAATATTTCAGCGTTCCTGGCCATCGCTATCTTCTGATGAATGTTCCTGATTAAATTTGACCGGCTTATGGCAGTAGCTGTTTCTTGCCTCTGATCTTGGAAATGCATTATTTAATAGCATTGAATTCCCTAGGAATCGACTGGGGCTTTTGATATGAGGAAAGGTTCCTACTCCCTGAAGCGCTAAAACTTGTATATTCCTCAGAGGTTTGCTGGGCAAGCACTGCTTGCACCAGCTCCTATCCATTCTGAGCTGTGCCCGAACAGCAGCCTGAGGTGCTGTGAATAAGGACATATTGTAAAGACAGAAGGTTGATCATCCTAAACAGTATGTCTCTAGTGGCAGGGGATGTGGAAGTATGAAACAAACCATGCACTAAATAATTCAGTAAATGAATTGCAATAAGATATCCACCGGTTCAGCATCTTCAAGATGTGCTTTGCCTGCCTAGGGCTCGCGCATGCTGGTGGCAGTAGAGATGGTGCCTGCAATGCAGTGTGCCGGGCTGGTGGGGCAGGAGGCAGCGGGGACAGCAGGGAGGGTTGTGTCCCTGCAGTGGTGGGGAAGACAAGGAGATTTGGACATTCTCCTGGTTGTGGGAGGCCTGGATCTCCATGATCCCTCTCGTACTGCCTGGTGATTCACTGCCTTTTCCTTGGGTATCTGGTGTCAGATTGGTGCTGTGGTTGTGATCATAGAGTGGGGGGGGCTGGAGGGTGCTGGCACAAATGATCAGCACGATTACATCCTCACATCTCTGGGTGCTCCAGGAACTCCTCTGCCTGGTGGTTTTGGTAGAGAGGAGACAATTGACCCATGGGAGACAACAGAGGGGCTGGGGACCAGGAGCTGTTGCCTGGAACAGCTGACCGTCCTGCTGAGGAGATGCAGGACGAGCAGGACCCAGGCAAAGGCCCCTCAGACCTTTCCTTTTTAACAGCCTGTCCAGGAGCGTCTGCAGCCCCATGTATTGCTTTGCTTGGATTGAATCTTTCCAGAGAAGATTGGTGTGCTCTTCCTTTGCCAGGCTCATCTAATCTGCTTTGCCCCATACAGGCTGAGTGACAAAACATGGAGGAGATTTACTAAAAAGGACTTGAGACTAAGCTTTTAGTTATAAATTTAAAAACAAAGGGTTATAGGTAAACAACTAGAATTGCAATCTCAGCTGAGATTTAACAAGCCGATAAGTTTCTACTTGCGCAGCCTGTGGTCCCTAAATCACGTCCTTGCCACTGGAATGAAGATTCAGGGAATAGCACAACACTTTGTCTTCTGGATACAGATCTCCATTTGGATCTAAGCTCAGCCTGGAAAGCTGTTAACCTCTTCTGGGAAGTCAGCTCTGCTACCACTTTCTCTCACCCCTTGAGAGTTATCTTGGGATATATATCAGTGAGCACTCCTGGTGCTCCTAGAGTGACCTTGCTAGAACCTGCCTGTAGGTGACCACCTCCTCTTTTCCTCCTGCTCTCCAGCTTAAAGTGCTCTTTTTCTTTCTTCCTTCTTTGTTTTATGGATTTCTTTGGTATTTTCAAGCCTTTGGGAAACTGAGTTTAAGAAAACAACCTTTCTTTCTTGACTGTGCATGAAGGTGTGAATAGTTTAGGACTTTTATTCCTGGATTCTCCCTAATGAGGCTAAGGACCAGGTGAAATGATTTTTCCTTGGGGCTGTTCCGCACCGGGCTGTTAGCTCCCCTCCTGCAGCCAGGGATCTCGGGGCAGCTGCAGGTAATGGGAGAAACAGGGAAGGCTGGGGGATTTGTAAACCCACCTCAGTCTGCATATGGCTTTTGGCTATAGGATCTCTGGGGAGTCAACAGCTGAGGCAGGAGACTGCTGGGTGTGGAGAGGTGGCCCCACATGCAAGAAAGGAGTTTGGGGAAGCAGGAGCTTTGAGGAATGGAGATGTGAGAGCATGTGCCTTAGGTGGGTCTTTGCCTACCATGGAGGAAAGTGCTCTGCATCATGTGCTGGCTGCGCTGAGCCTGCCTCAGCAGAGGCAAGAGAAAAAGCAATGATTTTATTTTATAATGCGCAAAACTTCTGAGCAAATGTTGATCTATGGCATTCTGGTTTTGCTTAGATCTACATCTTTTCTGGGAGATGATGTACAACTGCTCATAGTGAGTTGGAAATATCTATCCTCCTGCTCACAGTGGCCAAGCAATGTAGGAAAACCAAGGGACTTGCATGGCCCTGGTGCCCAGGGAGCTGGAAAGCAGTGAATGGACTGGAGTCTGGAACAGGGACTGTTCCTGTGGGTGCCAGCATGAAGCACTGGCTGCTATTCCATGCTCTGTCCCCTTGCGCCTGCTTTCTTTAAATGTGTGTGCCGTTCTGGAGCCTATGTGTCTTACAAATTTCATAAATCTGAATGCATCTGAAAAGGACTACTCAAAGCTTAGTTCATTAAAAACATGCTTGAAGAAACTTATTACCTCTTTTCATTTTCTCTTGTTTCCTTCTAATACAATGTTATAAAAATGAAAGTCTTGCAGGTCTTGGAAGTGGTGGTCACTTCAATTTTGTTGAACTTGTCACAAAACAGATAGCTCCTCTACAGCCTGGTGTGCTGCAGAACTTCTCACTGGTGCAAATGCTGTATTTGGAAGAAAAGTAACTCATGGAGATGGTTTCGGAGTATCTCTGTGAGTCCAGTACCTTTGGCTACAACTCCAGTAGTTACACAGTTAAAATGGTTTTGGAGGAAGCTGGCTGAATTACAGCTTTAAAGACTTTTAAGCTTTCAAATAATAAAATTTAGACCTTAATTTATGTTATTAGTTGTACACAATCAAAACTCTGAGATATCTCGTCCCTTACAATGGGAAGGAGAGTGCTGCTTAGTGCGAGGAGATGACATTGTGTCACTACTAGTATAACTGAACTTGTCATTTCTTCCAATATAAAATGTGGTCTAGCATCCGGGCTGAGAGGTCTAACAATTTATCATCAGTGTGGGCATTTCCAGTAAAACAGCAAATCTAATAAACCATAATTACTTCTTGGTATTGGGATTGCTATGCTGAAACTCATTATAGCAGACATTGATTTCTTTCTGTACAGAACTGTAGTATTTGTTTAAAAAATAAAAACAACGACAAAATAATTTACCTGGTGAAAAAAATTAGATTAATTAAAAAAACCCCTCTATAATAAGGTAGCAGTAGAAATTCTTAGGTCCGAGTGTCTGTAGTGTGGCTACAGTTTTGTGTTGGCTGGTGTAGTAATTTGTTTCATAAAGCTGAAAATAGTGAATGGGATGCAATTCAAATACAAAATGTTACAACCGGTAACAGCTTTCTAGCCTATGCTTTTTTGGTTTTCTTTTGTTGGGTAAATTTATTTCTTGTTAAATGTATTAAGTCTTTAAGCTTTCCTGGCATTGCCTGTAAAATGTCTTCAGCTTTTCCAAGTTTCTGCTTTAGCTCTGGTTGTGACCTTACACCATGAGGTGGTAGGAAACCCCAGTAAGGAAAGGGCTGTGGGCAGGGAAGCTAGTGTGGAAAAGCATAATGATAAAATCAAGTTGCAGAATACATGAATCTAGATGTATTCTCTCTCAAAATTAGAATTGCATTGGTTGAAGGGAAGCAGAGATTTTTAAGTCTAGGTGTCATAACTTTTTTTTGGTCATCCAGAAATAAATAGATGTGTTCAGGGTGTTGTATCATTTGATGCTCTAGTGGCGAGGAGCTCAGTTTGGCAGACACCTCTGTCTCCGGCTGAGTATCATAGGATCTGAGTGCATCCTTGGAGCTAGCAGGGCTCTGTCAGCATGAGGTGTGATGGCCTCAGCTTCTCTTTCTTTCAAAAACCCAGGGGTTAAGTTACCCATACTAAAAATTCCATATATTAGGAGATAAGCGTGTGTGGTGTGCCAGTGGGGTGTGATAAAGTGCTCTTTCCTGTGAGATATCTCTCCCTTAAACGTGAGCGGTGGCTCCGTGCGGCTGCGGCTCTGGAGGAGAAGCTGCTGACAGCTTCTCTCGGGGCTGATGACGAACCTCCCTGCAAGTGCTTTTATTTTTTGATTTTTTTAGTGGAAGTGATGGCTCAGGGATCTGTGTGGTCTGACCAGCGCTGTGACTCTAGCAGTTCAAAATATCCCTTTCCAGAATTGCCCTCTGAGTACCTCATGGGGGTCTGTGGGCACCAGGACAAGGAGAGGTGGCTGTTGCCTCTTCCAGCCGTGCGGTTGTGCACAGTTCCTGCTCTGGATGTGTTGGAGTGTGCTGAGACAACCCGAGGAGCTTTCATGGAGTTTGTTTAGCAATGGAGAGGGACAAGGGGAGAAATATTGCTCCTAAGCGGTGGCTGGGAATTGTTTGGAGCAGGGGCCAGATTGCAATTACAGATGTGCCATGCACGCTGTCAGCTCTCCTGACAAACCTGGTACCCGTGCTGCTCTCCGCAGCATCCATTCACCTGGCTCAAGCTGTAAAATGTTCTGCCTATAAGATTTAGAGCTTGGGCAGCTGTGCAGATGCTGACATATGCCAAAATGCTTGTTCCCTGCGCACAAGCTGTGTTGAGGGGAGCAAGCAATTTTAAAATTAAAGCAATGTTGATATGTGTTTTCCCCCTGCCCCCATAAGCTGTGTGCCTTTCTGCAGGCTTGGTAAAAAATTGAAGCTCAAACTTCATCTCTCTGCACCTAGGCTGCTCAGTCACTCTTTGCATTCCCAAAGCGTAATATTGATCCAGGCATGTTATTCTAATTTCAGTATTTTCTCTCTCATTTGCTCGGCATCCAATTGTTTGATTAGATATTTTGATCACTGCTGTGCCTTCAGCAGGGATTTCATTGAGCTACTTGAGAAGATGCTTTGGGAGTTTAGACCTTGCAACATATACAGGCAGCTTCTGCTTGCCTTAGCGGTGATGCTGTCTGCTCTGTGGCCATAGAGAATGCAGCTGAAAACCTGAAGCCTTGCTCCTACTAGTGAATGCCCTTAAATGCTTATTTTTCAGGTATGCCAGAGATGAGGAAGGTTGATGCTTCATACAAGCCCTCCTAAAAAATTAAGCTGTTGTCAAACACTCTAGACACTTGTTTAGTTCCCTCATTGCTTTGAAAGTCCTGTCTTAAAACTGATTGATCTACCCATTGCAGGAAGAATGGGCTGGCTTCACGAGACTTTGCATACAGACATATATATCTATGTGTGTGTGTGTATATATATTTCTTTTTTTTCCTGGAAGCAGATTTTAAATCTTCATGTATAGTGGTGGTATAGTAAGTGCTTGGAGCAGAGATTTCCTTTGAAAGCTCTAATGCTGGTTCTCCTGGCTGCAAGGTGTTTCTATGAAGACCTGTGCAATGTGACTTAGCCTGGCAATTGCTTTGTTCCCACACATGAAGTAGGTGAGTCACACTTCTCTGCACCATCCTTCCTATGCTCCTGCATTACTCTGGAAATTGTTTGGATGTCCACGTTAGCACAAGTGGCTGAGACTGTATTTGTTGTCAGGCAGGAGAAGATGAGTTATCACTGAGCAGCAAATAGCAACTTTGACCAATTCAGCTGAATTGCAGTTGCAGAAAAGAAAAGACTGGAAGGGAAATAAATATCCATGACAGGGTAGAGCTTTCTCAGGGTAGCTGGTGGGGTGCTTGGGACAAGGTGGTGGACTTGCTGCTGGGGAGGCTCTGATGGCTCCCAGGTGTCACTTCTGCTAAGTTTTGCTTAAAAGAAAGCCATAGAAAAACAACTATCTGAAGCTTAAGGCTACTGAAACACTATTTTCTTTACCTCTTTTGTTAAGGATCATTTCCGAATTTTATTGCAGAGTTATCTTCAGGTTTGTGGTGGTTTACAAGCTGGACTGAGTTGAAATTTGAAATGCTGAGGCAGAAAAAAATCTAATTCCTTCTCCTAAAGCTGTCTTAATTAATGAGATGTGCCTTTATAATGTCATTTATGCCAGTGTATAGAGCAGGAATGCTTTAATTAAAAGTCAGAACATTGTTACTCTAGGTAAAAATGCTCATGATGCAGTCAGAAATACATGCTAAATTTAAGCTATCTCAGTGTCTTTTATGATAATCTGCTCAGTATAAATTAAGGATGTGTAGGGCAGTATGCTGACTTGAAATTGTCTGATAAATTAAATGTTTGCAGGACAGCTTAGGTAGGAGTGCTCGGATAGTGCTACACTTTTCCAGATTCTCTCCACGAAGCTTCTTCCCGCTCTGTCTGCAGTTCAGGTTCTGAATTTTATGCAGGCACAAAAGGGCATCTTTCAGGGGGATTACCCCCAGTTAATGCTGGTTTATATCAAAATGAATTGCGTTTTTGAGTTTCATCTACCTGGAGACCTTGTTTTTCCAAAGGGAAACCAGGCATGTTGCTCCAAAACATTTGCTTGAATGCAAAGAGTGCCCTGGTTCACAGTGCAGCGGGGCTCATGTTGGTGACCTCAGCTTTGAATGCTGTTTTTATTACCTGTTTTATTTTAATTATTCTTACCTGATTTTTATTGCCATTAACTTATTTGGCAGTGACCTGAATGGTACCAATGGAGGATTTTTAGCTGTGTATTAGGATTTCTTACACTCCAGTTATCATCTCCTTCCTGGGAGAGGAATAGTGCAACAGTGCAGAGTGAGGGAATGGTTGCACTGGGTATTTTGCCCCTCAAAAGCCCTGAGATGCTCATTATGGAAATGAAGCTGGATGTTGACTTTTTTCCCCTGAAGTGACCTTTTTTTTTTCTTTTTTTTCCTCCTCCTTTCCTCTGAGGCTGTAACTGGGAATAATGTGGCAGCACTAATAATTAGAGTCCATTTTTCAGCCTTGTCAACATTGACTTTCTAGGGCTGGCCTCTTGACATGTCTAGAAAAAAGTGATGATTAATTGACAGTATATACCAACAGTCCTATCCTGAGGAGTCAAAGCTCATAGATGGATAAGAGACTCTTTAATCCCCTCCTTTTCTCATTAAAAGCCTGTAGTGATTTTAGTATGAATAAGTTTAATTTCCTGAAGTATTTTATTTTGATATAATCTTTCATGTGACTGTAGCCTTGTAAATATCTGCTGTATGCTACCAGGGAAGACATACATGAGAGGACTTTTTTAAAAGAAATCAAAATGTAGGTAAGGAAACCAGTACAAGGTGGCTGGTTAGAGTCCAGACACCGCTGTGGTGTCTGAGTAGGGATGCTGTGGAGAAGCTGGGATCAGTAGCGCTGATTGGAAATGCAGCCTAAGGAGCAGGAGTTCACATATTGGGAGCTTCTGCCTGAGAATGAGAGCAGATTTTGTTTGGTAGTTCACGTTTCTCAATAGAATTTCTTTCCTGATAGTAATTTCATTTTAAAATCCAATCAGTGCTCGCAGCGTACAGTAAATGTTTATGTACTGATAAATGGGCACTTCAGGTCTGGGTAATGACGGCTGGATTACATGCGCACTTACGCTCCGTGGTCTCTGCGTGATAAACCAAGTTATGATTACACTTTAAAGTTGAAATGTAGTGTCTAATATGACACCTTTTAAGTGATAAGCCTCTTATTAGCAAAGTGTTGTAATAATATGGTAGTGCTGTAAACAGTTGTCCAAAGAAAATACCAGATCAAGCTTGCTGCTAAGTGGCTACTTGTGAGAGAAGTCAAGCAACTCCAACTATAACATGAAATTTATAAAATTATTTGCCGTTTCCTTAAAGAAAAAGTATAGACTTCTTTCTTGTTCCATTTTTAATGTACTTAAATGGAACAAATATTCTGATTAAATCAGAAAATAGTGGCTTCATTATCAGATGCATTTTGATTGTATTATAATTCATTTACTGAAAACATCAGTAAGATATTAGGAGGACAACTTACTAGTTGCAAAACAGATGAGTTTCAAATTCTAATGGACAGGAATTGATTTAAGTATCAGTTCAGAATTTCTTGAATAATTAAAAGGAAAAAAAACCAAAACACTAGACAAAGTTGGTAAAATAAATGATGCTCTACTTTTTAAACATTGACCAAGGCCTGCAGTTGCAAAGCATGGGGGTAAAGCTCTCACCTTCCCTTTCCCCTTTGCTCTGAGTTTTGATAATGTTTTTCTACTTCATTTCAGGTTGCATTCCTTGTAATGAAGCTGTGCTCTCTGTATACCAGCTTACACGGGCCTTTTTCTTTTTTTTGCTGTTGGATGGAAAAAGCAGGTGTAATGGAAATTGTGATTTGAGCTGAAGATAGATCAAGGGTGAGGTTGTAGCCATACCAGGGAATGTTGCAGAAACAGACAGGAGAACTGGGTGTCTAAATGTGTGAGACCTGGTGGAGGGCTGGGATGGTGGGCAAGGCTGTTCTTTGGTGAAGAAATGAGATGTATTTTTCTAGTCTTGCTTTTGGAAAATGATTCCTAGATGAGATTTGTCTGGCTTAAAACACACATTTTCTATGAAAATTATTAATCCATCTGGCTAATCTGTCTGGCAAAAGTTATAAATGAAAATCATGCTTCTATTAAATACACATATGTGCAGTGAGGGTGTGCGCTGACATGGGGGAAAAGACTTTAAGACTCCTTTTCAATAGCTGTACAGGAAGTGTCACAGTAAAGATATATCAGTAATACAGGCGAGTTGTGTATAGTTTAAACCATTTTGATACAGAAAAGATAGAGGAAAATATGATATAGGATAAGTTTTTGGTGAGACCTTCTAGAAACAGTTCCTAAGAAGCAAACTTGTAGAAGGCTTGTTTTAGTACTAAGTTTCTGTGTTGAACTCTACTATTGCTTTTCCATAGGTCAGCCCAAGCGTATCAGTGTGTAAGGCATCATCGTTTCTAATCTTTCCAGCATCTGCTTCCTGCAGAGGTGATGACTCCATGCACGATCTTCATGGTTCTGAGTGTTAGGCCTTAAAGCTTCCCCTTCAACCACTTTTCTTTTAAGTGCATCTGACACTGTTTCTCAAGTACTGAATATTGGGTTTTTACTAACTTTGCATTACTCAGAAAAGCAAAGGAAAAAACGAGTCGAGTCCCTGAAGTAGATCATAATTCCAGCAGTGATGCACTCAAAGCATATACATCTATGCTAATTATTTAACTGAGGGGGAAAATTGCTGTAGTGAAAGCTCTCATTTTTCATTCAAGATGTATTTTTAAAATGTGCATCAATCATTTGTGGTTGTCTTTTCTGGATGTGGCTCTATTCAGATGTAACCTTTCCACTTCATGTGACAATTGTGGAATTAAAAAATCACTGTCATTTAGTGCTTTCTGTGTAGTTTTACTGAGCTTTGGCCATTAAAAGTGACATTTCACAGGTAGCACAGGGAAAAATCATCAGCAGGGCAGTCGTGTTTAGCTGCTCATTAATGAAATCAGTGTTATGAAGCATGGATTGGCAGGATGAATAAAGCTAAAGCAATTACTGAAGTCTCTGCAGAAATGTGGAGGAAATTGAGGGTCTCATTTAAATTGTTAACTTTTCACCAGTATTAGATTTCAGCAGAGAAACAATTAATGTGATCATTTGCTATACATATTAATTTTACTGGTGCTGAAACAAACAAGATGATGTTTCTTTTTCAAGGGTGCATCAATACAATGAAAGAGGTATGAAAATAACACTGTGTTTAGCAGCTAGGGTTGCTCCGAAACCTGGAAAAATGTATTGAATCACATTTTTCTTCCCACGTTTTCGTCCTGGTTTACCATATAAGCTGCTTGTATAAGCTGTTTATCCAGCTCTTTATCAAAGCTCTTTTCTATTGTATCTATTGCTCTGCAATAGCAGCTATCAATGTTTTACAGACTATTTCCACTGGAAGACAAAATAGTGATGTGCAGGGAGTGTAATGCTTTGCTTGGACCAATCTTTTAGCGGTATCAGCCCAAACATGTTGAACTTGTAGGAGGTCAACTCTACTTCAGTAATGCTTTTAGATAATGAAATTAAAGACCAAGACCTATTGCTTTTTTATTTTTTTTAATGCCATAGGCTCAGCGCTCTTTGGCATCCCTTCTTCAGAAGATGCTTTTCAGCACTGAAAAGGAGGATGTGCGGTAAGCTAAAATTAAGACTGGGAAAGATGATGTGGAATAAGAAGAGTTTTTTTTATAGCAGTGGTAAAAGGAGCCCTGGGCAGGGCAGTAGCCCCCCGCTTTATGGTGCTGCTGATCAAGGGCTGGGAGAAGAGGAGGAGCATTGAGCAGGTAGAGACGTCTTAGAGGTCCTTGAAGAAGGTGTTTAAAGGTAACTAAATCACTGATGTCTCACACCAGACTAGCCAAGCCATTAATTTTCTAATTAAGAACAATTCTCTCAAAGACCAAACTCTGCATTACTCCAAATATAAATCTGTTGCAGTGGCACTAAATTGGGTAGGAACTAGAGAAAGCCCAAATTAAGTTCATACCTTGTTAGCAGGCTGGTAAGATAGACAGGCCATAACTTTTGAGCTGCCTGGAACAAATCTGTAGCATTTATAGTTTCTGACATGCCTACACTATCTATTGCTTAATCAGTAGTTGTGTAAGAAATCACTGTGGTTATCGGAGCATAGGAAACAGCTTTACTGCTTCCATTAAGAAGTACCATTATGCTATAGCAACGCATTATCTTCATAAATCATTTGTACTGGGAATATATTTGTCAGGTTTCAAACAGATTGTGTAATTATCGCATAATTTTATTTCAAGAGTTTATAACAGGGAATTAGATATGACATTTGGTAATATAAACAGTGCAATTGACTTGCAGAGCAGTTAGCCATAAATGTTTAAAGAACTTGGCTCTAAAGGATTTTTATATTGCTGTTTGACAGTTACTCCTTTTTCCAGGTTCTTGATGTTCACATTGTACCTACCACATGTATAAGGCTTGGCAGATTTGTTCACTGGTATGTGCTGGGTGCTGTAAGGTAGATGCTAGTGCTATGTGGGATGTCAGGGCTGCAACAGGGTGTCCCCAACACTTGTGATGGAAAGAGTCAAAGGGGAAAAAAACAACCCCAGGAGCAACTAGAGCTCCAGAACTTGGGACACGTATTGCAAAGAACCTCTTAGATTTGATAGATTTGGAGGTGTATGGCAGCAGACCAGTATGATGACCAGTATGGCTTATTGATGACCTGTTGGGCCATTGCTACTGCTTTATGCATGCTGGACTGGTTTTCCTAGAGCCGTACGGAAATGCCCAGGCTGTGTGGTGTTAAGGAGAGATGAGGTACAGGTTAGGCTCTTGATCGCAGAGGTTGCCCTCTGATAAAGAGGAGCCAGGGACACAGGTGTCTGCTGTGGGAGCATGGAGGAAATAAGGGAGGCAAGGGATTTTGCAAGAGATGAACAGTATTAATCCACATACTCTTCTCTCTTGTATTCATTGCTTCTAGTGGAGGTAGCAGTGGCTCATGGTGGGAATAAGCCTCTCCAGAATCAAGCCAATTTTTTCAGTAATGTCACTTATTTTCTGGTGTCATTTATTTTGGTAATGTCACTAAGTATCCTCTGTCAAGTTGCTTGATTTCACTATTACTGAGTTTCTTCTGTAAACTGGATATAAAGTCTTTTGCCTTCTGGGGCCAAAATAACCTAAATTAGGTGAACTGGTGTCTTCAGATAACTGCAGTGTAGATGCATTACCTTATTTCTACAAAACAGGCTATATGGCAAGTTTACAGAGTGAAAAGTTATGTTTACAAACAGCCAGTGTTTTCCCCAGCTCCCGGGCCAGCTATAAGGCTGCAAATAAACAGGCTTTATCAAGGCACATCCTGTTTTCTGATTATTGTGTTACGCTGCTACGTCTGAATGTGCTGTCTTTTCAAAGTAACAATTTCCCCTCTCGTTCTCCTGGTAGCCTTTTAAATCTGTGATCCGCAACCAGGGAGCTGATAGCTCTAAAATTGATATGTTTTTCTGTAATGCTATGATGAATTGGTTACTTTTAATAATCCTAAAGTAGAGATTGCTGTCAGAATGGACATCTGCTGTTGGACTGCACCCACTGGAGTGACAGCAGGGTGCAAATAAAAATGACCGTTATTAAGCTTTTTTTCTAGAAAAGTTTTGCTTGTAAGCCCTGGCCTTTGCTGCTTTGGAGCTGTTTTTTGTGCTATGTGGGGTGGGCTAGAGATTTCATGCTCTTTGGCATTTACAAATTAATTAGGGGCACTGATTCCAATTATTGTTGCAGCTTTGTGTAATACAACTGTAGCAGAAATGGCTCTTTATTCCTCACATTTCCATAGGTGTTTTAATACCACAAGCTTTGACAAAACAGTAGTGTGTTGGGTAGGTGAATGCTCAGCCTAAAAGATGCTTGGAGAGGGTAACCTGGCTGTTTGGTACTCAGGTTTATTTGTTTGAAGCGGGTGTGCAGGGTTCCAGGTGATGCTGTTTGCTGCTGGGTTGGTAGACTACAAGGCAAGGGCAGCTCCTGAGGGTCTCCAGGTGGTTTGTGCTGCCTGACGGTGCCGTATGTCAAACCTTGCAGGTTCTCCCCTGTCCTGGAGCTCCATGGGCCATTTTGGGACTTTCCCTGTCCGTGTTGCCTGCAGCTGGTGCAACCTCCCAGGTGTGTGAGCTGAGCCCTGTTGGATCTAATGGTTCCTGCAATGTCCCCCACCACGTAGGACCCCTCAGAGGGCGCTACCGATCCCACCTGGACACCTTGATCCTGAAGCCAGCCTTGCCTTGTGCTCGGATAGCTGCTACTGGGCACCGGGTTCAGAGTCTGGGCCAACGTGGGGCTCATTTGGGTGCATTTCCTCTGTTTCCCACAGTATCCTGCTCTACCTGCATCTTCCCAGGTTTCCTAGTCTCTGAGATGTCTCAGGCCCCTGCTATTCTGGCTAAAAGTTTTTGTGGAAATGGATGACTTAGCAGTGTGCATGTCTCGGAGCTTCGTGTGGCTTTTGCTTTCAGAAACACAGGCCAGAGCCAGCTGCTGCCGAGGCTGCTGTTCTTGCTTACCCAAGGCAATTTATCGTTACTTCTGTCACTGTCGATTACAGCAAAATCCATTAGCCTCACGATTAACAAGTGGGCTTTATCCCGGCCTCATGGAGACCGGAGGCCGTGGTGAGGAGGAGAGCAAAGCAGGCTGATTGCAGCAGTGCCACACGGGTGATGTCCTGGCCGCCCAGACGCAGATGGTGACACCGCCGAACGCTGGCTAATGGAGCGAAGGCCTTGGGAGATGCACTGAGTGTATCCTGAAGGCACCACAAACTGCATCTTTGATGTGTTGCTCTCTGGAAAGATAGTTACTGTTTTGCTTTGAAGAAAAATAAAAAAAAAGCTTTAATGGCCAGTGTAAAATTGCTATCAACTTAATGAGAAGTGAGCAAACTGGTGGTGTGCCTGGGCCTGCTGCTATTGCCAACTTGGACTGTGTTTATGAGATCATGTAACAGTGGTTTTTCCCACCTTGTCCAGTTCCAACCAGAGGCTGAAGTAAGTTCAAGGTGAGGGTATTGGGCATCCACTGCTTGAGTATTTTGGGCAGCATCACAGCACTCAGATTTGGGACTGGGTGTGCTAAAATGTTCACAGATCCTCCAAGTGGTCAGGTAAGCAGCCTTCTTCTTAGGAGGGTAAACAGCAATAATCAATTTCCATGGCAGCTCTGGCTGTGTTAGGACACTAATGGGGATTTTCTCAAGATACGAAAGGGAATTATAACATGCTGCAGCACTTCCTAGCTCAGGTTACCTCAAGGTGTTTAACCTGTCGTAGTGGTGTGCAGGCGGCCAAGCGCAGCACGTGCAGCCCGGCGGCAGCGGGACCGAGATGGCCTTGGCTGCCGTGGTGCCGCAAACAGCTCCACAGTTCTGCTTTTTGTGCTTATTTTGATGTGTCAGATTGAGAACCCTAATTGATGGTTTATTTTGACCTTGTCAAACAAGACCTTCATTTTATTTAAGTGTTTGGATTTTTTTAAAAGATTACCTCCTCCCCTGCTGCCCCATACCCATCTTTAATTGATAAAGGCTTGAGATTTTCAATCAGGTCTTTAGTGATTCCTCTGCCCCAAACCAAATAGCTCTCTGCAGATATATACACCAGATGAATTCCCACACCTACTTGCTGTTCAGTGACCCTGCTAAGGGCAGGGCTGTGAAGTTAACCTTGGCAAGTACCTTGAAGGGTTGTGGGTCTGACCTTCCTCCGGGGAGAAGGCTTGGCTTGTCTTATCCTGGGGATGCTCAGCTCATCCTCTCTGAACTGTCTAGGAATCTGTAGCAAGCAGGCTGGTATTGCAAGGACTACCAGAATTGCTCCTACATGTATTTAATATATATTTTAAGACACCAGAAGCACAGATGTTTATTGCTTGCACTGCCTTTTGCAAGCAGAGGTGTCAAAGTCTTTCTGTAACTGTAGCTGGGAACGGGCTGACTTGGCTGTGGCAGTTACTTGATTTTTTTCCACAACCCCAGAGAGTGCATCAGAAGCCCAGGACATGTGTCTTTAATTAGGCCCTTAGAAGTGGGAAATATCTGATTTTTTTTCCCCTATTATTTCCAGGATAGGGTCATCTAACAGCCTGTCTCCAAGCCTATTAAGCAGGCAAGCAAGGGTGAGGGAAGCTGCAGATCCCACTGCAGCCTTTACAGGCTTAATCCAAACCAGAGCGTGCTCAGCCCAGCCTCAACTCACGTTTTCTTTGGTGCCCTCGCTTGGAGGGATAACGAAAGCAGCGAGCAGGAATAGCTTGTTTGCCAAGAGAAGTGACTGCTGTTATAGCGGCAATAGAGAGGGCGGCTGCTGAGCGAGCCCGGCAGCGCCTGGGGATGGATGAGGGTCTCGCTCATGGGAAGGCTGGAGGCCCTGTGACCAGGGGAAAGGATCTGGGTTTGGGGAGCTGAGCCTGGCATGGCGGCTGCCCCCCTCATGGCTGCTTTTTCCTCACGCTGCTTGCTGGAGACAGTCATTAGCATCAAAAGCCAATGTGTCTTATTTGGCAAGTTTGGATCAATATCACTTTGCCACAACCTCTGGGAAACCTAAATGTCTATGTTGTAATGGCTGATACTGAGCACTGTTTTATTTATTTATTTATTTATTTATTTATTAAGGATTTGGAGAGAAACACTTCAAACTTCCAGATTTTTTTCTCTAAACTGCAGTAATTTTCATATATGGATTTAAATTAAGCAAGTAAATCCCATATGTGACTTGGTTGTTCTAAGTTTTTTTCCAAGCAAACTTTAAGGTTAGCTGGAGGCAATGTAGCTGCTTAAAAATAGTCTGTAATATTTGCTGTAGCTGCAAGTGCACTGCTAACTTGGGTTCCCGTGTGTGACAAGTGCAGAGAGAGAGAAGGGACCGTTCTGTTATATGCAAGAAGTAAAATATAGTTAGTATGTTAAAGCAAAATCAAGACAGAACAGATGCCAGTTTTGCCTAATAGGAAACAGAGGGCAGTGGCACTGTCTTGTCCACACTGGTGTGCAGTTAGAAGCAATTGTTTTGGTGAGGATAGGAGAATTATTTTGGTGAGAATGGAATAGTTTCCAAACTGTTTATTCAAATTAAACATTTAGACAAAAGCATCTCAAGTATTTCTTGTAATACCTTTATGAAATGCATTTAAGTGTATTTGTTAAGCAGAGAGTATTGAGCAGGCTAAAGTTCTGACTGAACAGGTGATTCAGGCACATGTAATACAATTGAATAATGTAAAATAAAAATCTTGAAGAGAAACAGAAGAAAAGATATAAAATAACATCTGAAGATGAAACTTGAAATGGTGACAACTTCTTGCAAGAAGCAGCTTATGATAAATTCCCTTTCTTCTACTGGAGAGCTGGTAGATGGCAATAAACGCTGTCAAGATCTGTTTGTGTAGCAAAAATGCACCAAGAAAAGCGATGTGGCTTTTTTTGAAGGTATGTTTCTGTGTCAGAATAAGCCAATTTGTCATAAGCAAAAATATGCTGAATTTGATTTATCTTTGAGCAGAGGCAGATGCTGTTGGGAACCTGCCAGGATGGGGGTGCGCGGACTGTGCTGGGGAGCCCCAGAGGCCCCGCTTCCAGGAGCAGGGATGTGCCCTATCTGGATATTTGCTTGGGATAATATTTTCTTTCTCTTTAGGTATGCCATTTCCTTCTTGGAAATGTTAAAATCTCTCCGAATTTTGAGCTTTTTGTCTTTTCATCTCAGTTTGTTTTCGAATGATTCTAAAATAAAGCTCCCCAGAGAATTCAGATTTTGGGGAGAAAAGTCTGACTTATTTGTCCCAAATCCTGCAGCAGATGACTAGAGATGGTCTCTGGACATAAACAGTTCTCATTTTGGATTATCTCTTTTATACTGCCTTTGCTATTGAGTGGTATTGACTATTTGCTCTTGCTGGAAATTGAGCTCTTGAAGCAAACACTGGGAGAGAACATAACCTAATTGCCAGATACAGACGAATTATGCCAAAGAACTTATCAAAATAACTTATTTGATCTGAAAATGAGTTAGGTTTGTCAATGGCAGCATAACTTTGGGATTTATTTTTCGAAGATGACTCATAATATTTAGTTTACTGGCACGATGTTTACTGGAAAGTGGGTCTGGTTTGCAAAGCTGAATGCTCTACTCTTTGGCATAAGCTGCACCACCAGTACAGGGTTTGCAGTTGAAAAGAAAATACTAATGTTTATCTAACCAAATACTATATCTGTGTTGTGCTAATCAAGCCAGCGAGGGTGAATTCAGAAGATGTGATTCCAAAAGTATCATTAGAATAAAATATAAGCTGTAAATATATTGAGATTGAATTTGGCAAATAACTTCGTACAATTAGTTAATCTCTTTTGGCAACATTTATTTCTCTCTTTCCATAACAGCATCTCCCCAAATGTCTCTGTACGTATCCGTGTCCCTGTCAGCTTACTGAATTAAGCTGTCTTTCTGCCACAAGCACCGTGTCGTTACTGCTGTGGGCTCGCGGGCGCGCTGGGGCAGCTTTGCACTTAGCCATGCGGGGCTGTCATCTCCCGGAGCCGCTTCACGTTGACCGGTGCCACTGGTGACACTGAGCACCTTGTGTCATTCCGCGTCTCTAATCTCACATGGAGGCTGAACTGTGCAAAGAGCCACTCTGAGAACTGCCGTGGGGATTGCTGCTCTCTGGGTCTTGGTGTAAGGCTGCTTAGCAAGGGTTGGAGGGCACCATCCTTACCCTGGCACCAAGTGACTCCCCTGCAAACTCAGTCTGGAAACAGCGTTTTTTTTTTTCATAGACATTTCTTAAACTACCTGATAAAACACACAGACTAAGAGGAGGTGCATGAGGCACCTACCTCCTACTCCTGCGGTGCAGCCAGCTGGTTACAGCGCTATGAAAATGGGCTGTTGTCTTAATCCTTGTTGTTGCTGTGCAAATGACTCCATCCAATTAAACTCTAATGTGTTGACTTTATTATATGATGGCAGATTGCACTTATGCTCCAGCAGTTCCTGCAGCTTGCTAGGAAATAGGTGTGCTCGGAGGTGATGATGCTCCGTTCAGCCTAATGGCGCCCATGAAATTGCCTCCTCACTGTGCGCCTTGCGGGGCAGAGCTGACAAGTCACCTCCCGTTGGCTTCTCTGGGCTGTTGCTGAAGTCGGCAGGAGCTTTGCCTTTGATTTTAATGGGAGCACAGAGAGGTCAGCAGTAAATGCTCCCGCAAAGATGTCCCTGCTGTGTGACATAGGTTTTCTTGGAAAGGGAGGAAACTCTTAGGAGAAATCCCCAAGTGATCCGTGACCCTGCTCATCTCTTATGTCTGCATAAGGTGCTTGATTTTTTTTTTTTTTTAACTCCCCCCCCAGGGTTGGAGGAGGCTTGTTAGTACCTAATGTTGCTCTGATTGGTTGGATTTCAGAAATTACTAAAGCAAAAGCTATCCAGATGCTACTCTGTCCCGGTCCTAAATGGTGGGGAGTTCAACAGCCACACCGTTACCAGAGGAACATATCACTTTCTGAATTAGGCGACTTGCACTGTGCCTAATCAGAAGTTACAACTGTGATTTCTAAGTTGAATAGTTGAAAGAAAGTCATTCTGAAGTTGCTTCATAAATGCGCTAATTTTAATCTGCTAATTTGCTTTAAAAAAAAGAAGTAACTCTTGGAGAGATAATGGGAGCTCAAGTGAAGCTCATCTGCAATAGGCAATAGTAGCAGGCCAGAAACATCTGCCTGTGTTTTAAAGATCATTTTTTAAAGATCATTTTCAGCTACTTTAATGAAGTTGCAAAATTTTTCCAGATTCATTGGACATTTCCATGAAGCTGGCAGAAAATACCTTCAAAAGAACAATTTCAAAGCCCTTTCCTCTCTCTCTGGCTAATCAATGCATCAGCTTGTTCTCAAATGAAAAGTAAAACCCCAGCAGTTCAAAAGCAATAATCTCGGTGCCTTCTCTAAAGAAGGGTTCTGCCCTGTGAAGGCTGTTGGGGCTGTGGAAACACTATGCTGCAAAACATTAACCTCACATTTGTTTTCAGCTGCCCATGCTCCTGGCCAAAGCTGCTGACCCAGCGTTGGGTTGCAGGTGTTTAACTGTGGACAAGTGGGACAGCTGAATCCAATTTTCTTTTAAAAAAAGGATTTACTTCCCCATATTTGATTAAACATGAGCAGTTGACCAAGTCGTTCACTGTTTGTTTTAGGTGTAGGCTGATTTAAGTGTTTTCTTATGGTGGAAAGCATATCCTGGAATTGATCTTCCCAGCAGCGTATTTCCAAACCCATAAGCTGGACAAACGTGAAAATCTAGTTTTTAAATTTAAACTCATGACATTTATTTGCTAGAAAGGTATATCTTATTTTAACCAAGTACTGTATTTGATAAAGAGCTGTAAGATTTAAATGGCTTCTGAATTGGAGTTATGATCAAGTCTAAAGTTCATCTATAGCATGTTCTGGCCCTAGGTGTGCAGCAAACTTTATTTTATCTTTCCCACTGGATGAATGGGGGTTGTAAGTCATTGCTTATGCATGATTTTGTTTTAAATATGACAACCAAGTTATTAATATTTCTGACTTCAAATGTACCTAATCACTTCTGTTGCATTATGAATCATGCTGTTCTTGCCTGTAAGTTTCCAGGGCAGAGAAGGATGCATGAGGACTACTAATAGTATTAAGAGATGCAGAAAATCGGAGCATTTAGCAGTGTTTCAAATTTTGCATAGATTCAAATGAAATATTCCCTATTTCTTCCAGGTCATTAGTTTAAAAGGTCCTTAAGTTAGGAGAACTGTGTTAGTTGAGAGAAGACTGTATTAAGCAACTCGAAAATTGAATTTATTATCAGTTTTATGAAGACCGCTTCAAGGATGTGGAATTTTTAATAACTTTCTTTTTATGTTGAGCTGCCTACTGCAGCCTTCTTGGGGAAATAGCGCTGGAGATGAAATGAATGCTAACATGCCTGCTTCCCTGCTTTACCTTAGCAGTGCCAAAACGGGCAAGAAACACAAAATCCCTTTTCTGTTGTAAATCATTGCCTCTGAAAGGAGCCCCAGGATGGTACAATGCGTTGCAGTTATTCTGCACTGTGCTAATGAAAAGTTAGCACACCGAGTTAATTGAAAGAGCAATCACACTGCATTTCTGAGAATCGAGATAAAATAATTTTTCATAATAAGAGGGAAGTAAGGAACAATTCTGGCATCAGATGCAGTCAAGCTTTTATCTAGGTTTCTGCTGACATTAATCTTTGCATGTGGGGTGCTGAAGTGGAAATTTCTGTCTGGGCTTCTCTGCAGCCCTGAGTTTCCCACAGAGGGAGGTTTCCTGGCCGGAATGTGCCTGTCTGGACCCCCGTGAGAGGTGGCTGCTGAAAGCAGTGGGCTGGATGGAATGTTGCTGGAGCCTATGGGCGAGCTCCCCAGGATGCGTGTGGGCACATTCCCGGGACAGTGTGTCCCATCCAGGGATGTTGCACACGGCAGAGGCCATAGGGACTATGTGTTGCAAGACTGGTGAATTCTTGCAAGAAAAACATCTCATTCTGGATTAATTTTTACATTTATGGATTTTTTGTCAAGTTGCATGGTTTGGTTTTGACATTTTGACAAGATTTTTGTATAATTTCTCCCTGCACCTCTTCTTTGCATCTCCTGTTGGTTTGCTGCCATGTGGCTTAACGGATGCATGGTTGTGGTAACGTGTTCCAGGCGCTGCTGTTCCATCCCTGCTGCCTTAGCAGTGCTTGGGAACCCGGAGCACAGGATTTGCTGGGGTGACGCAGCACAGTGCCCAAGAGCTGCAGATCTACCAGTGCAGTTTGAAGTATTACTGCTTTCAGCCCAGCGTATTTAGGGCTTTGAGTAAAGTGGGGAAGGGCTCATACATAATTTCCGAAAGTGGCGATGCTGTGTGTTTTCTTGGCCTCAGAACAAAGCTTGCTCTCTCTTTCATGATTGGCTCTTGCTGATTCTCTGCTCCCGACGCAATGTCAAATTCACTTGGAGAATGCTAAATGCAATTCAAACAAATGTGACTTTTCAATTCTGACAGCTTTCAGTATGAAACACTCTGTCTCTTGCTTACGATGCCTGGTGTATCTGGAGTGTGTTCAGTTTGCTTAATTAGAGGTGTGGAGTAAGAAAGTTGAGAGACAATCCAGGCTGAAATAAAACTAATGGTGTCTTTAAAGTGAATGTAGTATAGGCGAAACCAAAGCAGTGAAAAAAGTTGCACAGTAGCAATAACCACTTAAATTTTCAAGGTTGTTTGTATAGTTTAAATGTTTTAACCAACCTGCAGGTCAGAACCACAGGTGTAAATCCTCTATTTGTTGAAAAATCTCAATTCTTTCCTTGCTACTGACCTCTGGTTCATAGAAAAAGAAGTGACTTAGAGGAATAACATGTGGTTTTGGGGATTTTTTTTGCTCTTATTTTTGATATTTAAGAAAACTTTTTTGCTACTGAGATGTGCTAGGCATCCTTTGTTAATTAGGTTTCTGTTTGGGGAAACGATCCCCAAACAGTGGTCCACACTAAGAACTACTGTCCGCACTAGAAACTCTACTCCATAAAGTTAGCTGGAGAACAGGCTTTGCACTGTCTCTGGCATCACATTTGTCCATCAGTGTGGCATTTTTTGCCTGTCAGATGTAGGTATAGATACTTTGTTTCCCAGATGCTAATGAAATAGCAGTTGTATGTTTGCAATCACATTGCCTTTGTTTTTTCTGACTTTCCTCTTCCAAGGCTAGTAAGAAAGCATCAAGAGAGTTTGTTTTAATTTTGATGAGGACAGCTATGATCAAAGCCTTGAGGGCAAGTGTAGCAAAAGATTTAAAGATTTTGTATTCTGGAACATCTATGAAAGCTGGACATTTTTAATAGATAAAAAAAGTCCCTTGGTAAGGTCCAATCAGCACTACTGTGAAAATACCTGTTGAGAATATACTGATTTTTTGTATTGGATTCTGGATAGGTTTTTGTTTGAGTCTATATCCTCTACTTGACATTTCTACCTGTGGATTAACACTTGATTTCAAAGATTTTCCTACTTAAACTTGAGGAATTTTGTTTCCTCCCTGAATAAGAGTCGCAAGACCAAAAAGGTGTTAGGCATTTTCTTTAGATGAAGCAAATTCAAAGAAGAAAATAAAATATAAAATGGGTTATATTTAATGGTGATTCCCTGTTACGGTCCTACAGGTGAGTGTGAAGGATGTATTTTATATGTAGAATATATACATTTATATAGTTGTAGACCATTGTAGTTATGCACCATTGGTTGAATTGGGTCTTTGGAAGTACAAATCTTTAGAAATATAGTTACAGGGAAAATCAACTTGGTATATAGATAATCTAACTGTTTCTGACAAGGGAAAATATTATCATATATATCACATATTGACATCTCTATGTGCATTTATGCCTGCAGACAGCTGTCCTTCCTTGGGCTGGATTTCAAAATCTGCATCTGGAGAGTGGTTAAATTCAGAATTTGCTTGGAAAAAATACAACAGTTCGAACTGGTAAATGGAGATGAAAGCCACTTCAGTTTTAGAATAATTTCTCATATTTTTGAGCATTGTTTGTTAGTTTGACCCTCAATGATTTGTTGTAGAAATGTCAAACCTCTCTTCATTTCATATTTCACAATGTTTACTTACTAAATGTTCATGACTTTAAGATTCAGACTGAAGAAGATACCCAAGCACAGAAATCTGAGACTGTCGATTCATCATGTCTGTGATGCTGAAAGCCAGCATTTGCTCATGAGACTTTACTTCTTGGTGATTATTGTCTCGCACTGAATAAATATTTCTTATGTCCGGCCTGCAGCTCAGCTATAGATTAATGTACAGAACAGTGAAAAATTGGCTATGAAAAAGAAAGGATCTCATCCTGCTTGACATGCCATGGCTAGAGCTGAGCTCAGCCTGAATAACTTAAGTTTTGGATCTAGAAATTATGACTCCTTGCCAGGAATCTCATTTAGTTTTACACCCTCTCCATGCCAATGTAACTGGGCTTTTGTATTCTAAGGCTGGAAAGTGAAATACGAGAAAACAAGAAATCTGCCTCTGTTCGTATGATACCAGCAGAGAGAAAGGTGGTTGTACTAAAGCTGTGGGACACCAGACTGAGGTATTTTCTCAGGGTTTGTCTCAACAGATTTGCATAACAATAGGAGAAATGTAATTTTTAATAAAGACTTGACCCTTTTAGCATCTTTTCTCACTCTTGAATGAGAAACCCCATGACATTTTAGTGCTTATTACTAGATCCACGTGCCTATGATGCTGGCAGGTGAAAAAAGGAAAGGTGGAAAATTTTAGATTAACTGAAGAAAGAGGCAACATTAACTAATTATTGGAAGCTCTTCTACAGCCTCTTTATCCTTGGCTTGGATTGGGGTTGCTACTTTTCTAGTTTAAAAAACAGTGTAGACATGGATTTATGGTTCCTTGCTATCCCAAGCTAGCTTATTTTTAAGCCATTTGACATAAAATCAAAGACTTCTGGGAGTATTGAAAATAACTTTGTAGTCTTTGTGGTTTAGCTTCTGATACCTCTTGGTAATTCTGCTGGATTTTACTTTATTTCTTCATGGACTTCTCAGTCAGAGAAATAGAAAACACTGAGAATATGAAACAGCCTGGAAATGATTTCTCTTCCATCAAGAAACACAACATGTCCTTTCAAAGCTTAATTGAGCAGCACAGAGCTAATTAGCTGTCCGAAGACATGCCATTTAATTCACAATCGAGCATTAATTTGTTCTACAGGCTGAGCTTATCTCATATATAAATGCCTTTGCCCTGTGGCTTTCCAAACAGCTGCAATATACTAAAAAGACTGATAACTCTGTCATTTAAATGTGGCTAGTTTCCTTCACTTGTGCAGAAAATACTGAACTGCATATGAATTGTAACTGGAAAGTTTTCACTGTCAAAATGAGAGGAAGCGGGGAGGGGAAAAGCTTTTATTCCCTTCTAGATGGGAATAATGTTATCTCTCTGGGATGCAAAAGCCATCAGTTGAGGTTTGTGCTAGATTATCATTTACAACCTGCTAATCTAATGTGTGATTTTGATGGTGTGTTGAATAAATTCTCTCAAAGCTTTTTGTGGATATTAACTAATTGCCTTATCCCTTTCTTCTTCTTATAAAAATCCTGAGTATATTTGTTAAGCTATTATAGCCCAGCAGAATTAGTGGAGTTAATGTGAAGGAAGTTTTATGTTGCTAATCCTTGAAGCATACAGTATCGCTTTTAGGAGACAAGAAGTTCTGTTATCTTTAGCAAGTCATGCTTTTCTTAGCGTGTGTAATGAGTGAGCTGATGATGTATCATGCTTCATGCCTGACTATTGAAGACTATAATGTCGCACTGGCTGTGTTGCTAAACTTGTACTAGCAATGTGTGCAATGAGCTTCTCCTCCTCTTGGTATGAACTTATGTATTTTTACCCTAGCTATATGAAGTCCGTATAACCTGCTCAATAGAAAGGTTGGGAGACTTTCTTTCTCTGAAGAGGCTAAAGATGCACTTGGCCTTCAAAATGTGTCCACAGTGAGAATTTTTCTCTACAATTTTTTATCCTTTTTTTTTTCCTCCTGGGCTGCTGTAACTGTGGGAACAGGGAAGGAGATGACAAGTGGAGAAATTAGAAGATTTATTATAGGGTAGGTGAGAAGTGACAACTGTTAGTAATATTCTTGCCAGGGAAATGAGGCGTTAACTGTCTGAAACTTGCATCTTTATCCCTTATCCTTAGTCATTTGAGCTGGATTAGGGTTAGCTTTTTGAACATTTCTTCATGCAACTCTTCCTCTCACTTGGCTTTCATGGTTTAGGTGGCAGGAAAGTCAAATATAATTCTCTGCCAGCAGCCAAAAGGGGTGTTCACATGTTTTTGGTGTTGAATTTTTAAACTGATGTGCCCAGACCTTACCTCGGCTTCACAAAGCAGACCAGAGACTCCATCAACCTTTGGTGAATGATTTGGTGAATGATATTAGGTGAGTGGATGGCTTTGGTTACCTTGTGGAGTTTGAATTTGGTAGCTTCTTCATTGCACTGCAAACAAGACCTTCGCCAAAGTCCTGTCCCCACCACTCACTCCCTACCCTTGAGTGCAGGGCCTGGTTTGAGGGAATGAAGCAGTTCTGCTTACTGGGCAGATCTTCCTGTTTGATCCTGCTTGATCTTCCCCAGGGGCTCGCTGGGGAGGCTGAGGTTCAGCAGCTACCTGAGGCATCTATATGTTCTTCCTTCGGTGGACTGCAGCTGGATGCTGCCCTTGGAGAGAGACAAGGGTGAGAAACAGTCTGCAAGTAAAGTTCCTGTAAGAGCAAGAGCAGAGGTTGACAGACTGCGCTTTATTTGCTACATGAACCAGATAGTGGTTCAGTTGCTTATGCAGGCTGACCTTTTCATCCCTTGATTATTCTGCTCCCTCACCTCACACACACACAAAAATACAAGCTGCAAGTTGGTCTTATAGACATGGATGTATGAAATGTAGAACTGAAACACCTAGGAAAGATTTAATGGTTCGTTCTGATCTATGAATGAGAGAGTGAATATTAAGCTGCTGCCTGTGAGCATCTCATGTCGCAGTCACTGTTCCACATATGCTCGCCTCTACCTGCACTCCGGCTTATTTGGAATGCTCTGGCCCATGTGTCTCATCTCCTCCTGCATCCACATCTTCCCTGGCCTCAAGTTAGTCTGTTCTATGGTGGCGGTGAGGGGAAGTAATGAAACAACATTATTTGCTCATGGTTTAAGTTAGCTTCCCACTATAGACTAGTGGAGTGCCAGTGATTTATAAAGCTTATACGTTAAGAGATAGTGGGAAGATACTTTCCATTTCTAAATCTTAAAGTGGCATCCTAGTGAGTTTTATAGCAGGGTTATAACGAATCTTTTTTTTTTTATGGTTAGTAATGTATTTCTATATTTAGAGAAGCTAGAACCTATGGAAAGCTGTGAGCAGTGTCCTCAGCACCTCAGCTTGCAGCTGCCCGAAGGGAAGGCCTCTTGGGGACAACCATCTTCATTCATCAGCCTGATCCCAGGCACATTCTGCTCCTGTGCTCGACAGCTTCCACCTCGATGACAGGTTAAGGCGAGGAGCTCCCACAGAGTTGAGTGACCCTCTCTGTCCTCTGTGCAAGCGAAGTTATAGTCTTCTCCACCATGAAGACTGGAGGTGACCATCTGGTTGTTACTTTGCCTGTGTGCTGTTGGAAGGGACCTTCCATCATCTGCGATGTCTGTCTGCTGGCCAGAGTTCTCCTGCTAACCTCATCTCTTCCTTGCCTAGATATTGGTAGCTTACTGAGCTGCTCATCTGAGGCTTCTGCTGCCCTTTATACCTGCAAAGCAGGGTGAGCACCTGGGGATGGCCTTTCCCGCAGCTTGATGTAGGAAAAGCTTCAGGCATGGTTCTGCTGACTGACATTTTTTCCAAAAACATATGCTATGAGAAATTATGAAATGTTTAAAGCCCTGCTATATTACAAAAACAGAAATATATATATATTTTTCTCTAAGATGTTAGAGTTTAAAATTGTTAAATAATGCATGAAGTTCTGTAAGCCGGGGTGAAACTCGGGAGTGATCTACCCAGGGCAGACAGTCAAAAGTTGTAACCTACCTGGCATGGGAGGTAAAGTAGTAGTTTTGCTTAAGATTTTTCATTTCTATTCCATTTGTTTTTACTAAATACTGTATATGTCTTTATCTGCATAGATGCTCCATCACTCAGTCTAAAGCTTAGAGGCTCACATCTAAGATTTCTTGGGAACCTTGTCTGAAAACTTTGTTCTTCAGACTCTTACTGAATTTCTTTCTACGATTCAAAGCTGGCTTTGCTGCTTGTACATGTTTTTACAGATATGGTGCATATCTGGCTGTGGTCACAGGACCTGCAGCCAAATGACTTTGAAGTATTAATCTTCATGTTGGTTGTTTAAAGTCAACGTTTAGCTCAGCAGCAGATTAGAGGGGAGAGGGTAGGGAAAGCTGGAGAGCTCTGACCATATTTCCCTCTGAGCTCCACTTAGAGCACTGCTTCTTTGCAGATCCTTGTGGTTATCTGAGTGAACAGCTTATGACTATTTTTCAGGTGAAATATTGAAAACATTCAGCCTATTTTTTTTCCAGAATGATTCCTTTTTGGGAGGCTTTGAAGTGGTTGGAAAGTGAGTTAGGACGAGAGCAGCTATTTATACTTCAGAAAAGTTTGGGTTATCTGTTTTATTACCAGTAAATTAGTTCCTTTTTGTTGCCAAACTGTTATCTACATAAATAACTTCCTTGCACACCATGCACATCCTCAGCGGCAGCAATCCTTCATTTTAGCACCAACTTTAATATTATTGTTTATTTTTATCTATTAAGTCCCAAGTGAGATTAAGGAAAGGTTTATTTTTATTAAATGGCAACAGTTATTGCTGATGGATGATAATTTACAGCTCTGCTACCAGTAAAAAGAAATAAAACTTTTGTTTTTATTATGTTCTCAGAAATGATTACTGGTATAAAAGAAATCAAACAATTCATACATTCAGGAAAGCTTATTGCATTATCAGACAATACACCTGCCTAACTGATGAATAGGACTGAGCTGTGCAGTTAATAAAAGGCTGAAGTTTTTTAGACCGAAATACAGTAGAATAAAACAACGCAAAAATTGTTCATGATGATTTCACCATCATTACAGAACGAGGCATTAGCAGTGAATTGAAGGGAATATTCTGCTGAAACAAGAGCTTCTAACTAACCAGGTTATTTTTGTTTGCTACATAACAAAATGGATTCTTTTTAGCTTTAAATTATGCTTAATTTAGGCTTGTTAACTCAGTGCTAATATAGGTATCTCAAATACATAAAATCACATTCATTTTAAGTTTTCCCTCTTCCTTTCTGGGCTAATTTACCATAGTTTTCATGTTTGTTTGTTTTATTGATCTGTTTATATATAATTATATTGATCCCTTATTTATTGAGCTCGGGAAAATCTACAAAACAGCAGAATGTAGAAGATAATGCATACTATTGGATATCAAAGAGCAAAGTGCAAATAAGAGAAGTGAGAATATCCTCTAAGGAAGACCTTGCACCGGATTTTGTGGGAAATCAGCCATATCTGACAAGGTTGCGAGAGTTTAGGTAGACAGACTGATTTCTCATTGTCAGGTTGATCTTCTGTGTCCAGTCATTACAAGCTGAAACCCAGTAAGTACTTCACCTGATTTTAAAATGAATATGCATGTGCATACCTAAATTCTCATGTCAACAGGAAAGCTTCACAGAGGCATGCTTCAAGCCAGATCAACAAAAATCCTCATGAATGCCTCCATAAAATTGAAAATAAGTCCTCAAATTGTCCAAAACATGCTCTATGATGAACCCTCTTTTGTAGAGAAAAGTCTGACTCTTGTTATGTCTATTGGCTTATTGGTAATTTGAAATATTGAAATGTCTGATTTGATTTAAATTTTGAGGGAAGATCAGGCATCCCGAGTTATATTATGAATGAGAAACACAAAGCCCTCTATTATTCTAGTCTGAACATATTTCATAAGTAAGATTTCTAGTGTTTTCCATAGTTGTTTGAATTCAATATGAGGAAGAGGCTTACATTAATTTTTACCTAGGAGAAATTTATGAAGGCTTTTCCTTGTGTGCCGAGAGCAAATTTCTTGGATGACTTTGCAAAGGAGAGATGGACTTGGCAGCTTGCAAATTTAAGAAAAGTCTCTCTCATTTTGCCTCAGATACATATATTTTTCAAAATAAAATTTAAGTGTTTTTCTGGGCTTTCCACATCAATTATTCTCGTCTCCTGCAACACAGAAAATGTCTAAAGCAGAAAATAACTGGTATTAGTATTTCTGCTAACTTTTCTAGGTTGTCAGTGATGGACATCTAATTCCTGTTCCCTTTGAGTGAGGGAAAATTTTCAGACATCAGAAAATGTGCACATTACTTTGTAAATATCTTAAGCAGCAGTAGATATTTTTTCCTAACGTAACTTGGATCATTAAAGTCACTGCAAGTCTTCCACTACAGTGGAAAAGCTGTCTTAACTTCTGTACTTCTTAATATTTTTCTTCTGTTTGCTTTTTATCAGATTTGGAGGTATTTGATGCCTCATGGTATATCAGCAGCTTTCCTGACAACTAAAAATATTTGCTGATTATTAGTAAAAAGAAACTAGTTCTTATCTCTTATTCTCCTTATATTATATATTAACCCATAAATAACAATGGAAAGCAAACAGGTTGCCTCTTCAGAGAAACAAAAAGCATCATTCTCCTGAAAGGGCAAGAGCATTAAAATCTTTAAATTGGCTCTTTCCTAGAGCCAGTCCTGTTCAGCACTGGGTGATGCTTTCTGGCTTTTCTTTCAGGGTCCCCTAATAAGGAAAGTGTCCAGGACTGGAAACATGAATGCGCACAGCCTGTTCTTGCTGTACTTGAGGCCTGTGCTGCAGTGTGCCCTCCCAAACCCAACATCTGAACTACTACCAAAGTCATCTTGTACATACAAAGAAGTTTTGTGTTTGCAGAGCTGTGTTTGCAGTAGAGAGATTTCAGCTCCTGAGCAACTGGAGAGGTTTTGCAGACCCACCCCTGGTAGGTTTGGTAGAAGTTGAACTGAGTATATTAATGGCTGAATTTCAGACAACTTTTAATGCTTTTGACACAGGAGGATAGTGTGTGCTCTTTAGCAATGCTCTATAGCCAATGGCCCTTTAGAAAAGCTATTGGTTTGTACCCATCTTCTGGATCTGGAAGGGGCCTGGTCATTGCCTTTATCTTTGAACTCCATCAGCACAAATGAGGTGGTTGGAACATCAAAGGCAAGTGCCTAGAGAGCAGCTGACTTTGTTTTATAAATCTAATGCCAGCAAGTTCAGAGATAAGACTGTACACCACTTCAGCCAGCAGTTCTCCTCAATTTACATCAAATGTGCTTCACTGGAGAGTTGTCTGTCTCTTTTCATTCTTATAATGGGCATTGAATTTTCTAAAAGGAACCTGACCTGATTCTCTGGGCACTTTTGATGGTATTTCTAAGGCGGTTGCAAGAGTGTAAATAAATATATCCTCTCTGATCTTGAAAATCAAAACAAGAACTACTGATCAACAGAGGACTGGGACACCACAGTTTCAGTAATCTAAGAGCAATGTGTGTCAGTCACATTTATTGTAACTGTGAGGTTGGTAGGCTCTTTGCAAAGAGCTGACATAGATTTGGCCATCTAGGGCAGTGTAAGATAGAAAAATCCAACTTTTTCTGGCTCAGTATGACACTGAGAAGCATCGATAAAACGTCAGACCTTCAGCTGCTTTTGTGCAAGGCCTTCTCCTGTTGTTCTTACTTCCATGCTGTACTGCCTGTTGACACAGTTCTTCATGAAAGCAGTGAAACTTTCCCTTAAGACAATCTTCCACATTCTTGATATGGTTCTAAAGAAAACGCCCCAGCTTCTGCTGAAGCTCCAGCAGAAGGAAGTGGAAGGGACCTTGTCCTATTGCCTCTCTACTGGGGAGACTGAATCAGGTGAACTTTACTGCCAGACTTGTGAGAAGATTTCTTTCACCTTTTTCAGTTTTTAGAATTGCATATTTTCTTTGATTAGATGAGAAGCAATGACGTTTATTTTTTCTTTTCTGCATGATAACTAATATGCAGTAACTTCATTTGTGTCAGCATGATTGTAAAAATAGCAATAGCAGCTCTAATATCCATCACCTTGACCATTCCTTTTTGCTTTAAAGAATAAGGAAAGAAACACTTAGCAATGATTATTTAAAACACTGTTTAGGTGTATAGAAAATTAAACGTATAAACTAAGTTTATTTTTAAATTTATAACTTTTTTTTAGTGCAGCTGCAATAAGTCATGGTTCATATTATGTATTAAAAAGAATGTGTGTATTTGTGTGTACATTTACTTAGAGAAACATTTCTTAACTTCAAACTTCCAGAGGGTTTTAGATATAAGACTTGGAGAAAACACAGCTCTGAAAATAAGGAAATATATGGTACCTAGGCGGTATCATTTAAAATTTTATAGTAGAAAAGCTGACTAAATGTTACTGGTGAGTACTTCCAAAGTAGTTTAGTAAATTTATGTTCTTTTAGTTCAGTAGACAGCATCTAGCAAGTTTAAGCAGTAGAGGCTTTTTGTATATTCAGGTCCTAACAGTCCTGAGGCTGTTTGCTTTTCATTTTACTGTGCGTAGGAATGTCCTGAGAATTGTAAATTTGGATGATTAAATTGGAAATTGATTTCAAATGCTTGATTGGCTGCATGCTCAGTGCCAAGTACAGACACTGGTATGTGGGGTTAGGTGGGTTTTAGGTTAGGTTATCTGTCTACAAGACTGCTGGGGAATTGCATTTACCACTTCTTGAGGTCTTCAATCTATGGTGAACTCTTCATGAAATGTTAATATCACTTGTGTGCACCTAGCAATCTTCAGCAACTGTCATCTCCAAATAAAACATCACGTTCAATTAGATTTCTTTTTTTATGACTTATTATCACTGTTCATATCATGCTTGATTTTGCAGTTGCTAAATATGAAGAAGTGCTTCTTCCAAACAATTTGTAATGCCATTTACCTGCATTATCAATTAAGGTTTACCAGCTCCCTGGATTTGGCTAGTTTCTTTTGCCCACTAAGTTTTACCTGTGAGTTAAATTAAATGTTTTCCTACAGTATTTAAATACAAATTAAAAACTCTAAAAAAAAATTAAGTACTCTTTCTGTAGCTGGAGGAGATGGGATGTTTCTTTTTTGGAAGAGAGATGTTGCTTTTTGAGACTTTTGCATTCTTGTTCTCATGTGCTGCTGAGATGGAAGAAATTGGAGAATGAAGACTCACCTCAAATATGAGGATGAGGCAGATATGGAGATTTTCTTGCTGCTTCAGTCATTGACTGTGGTGTAAAAGTCAGTCAATTATATGTGTTTCAGTAAGTTGAACTTTTTCTAATCCCAAGTCAATTGTTGTGATAAATACAAACTCTCCGGAGCTTTGAGGCTCCCCTGGAAATTGCCTCCTTGGGATGGAGTAGACTCTGGGGAATTTCTGGGAAGGCTCACCAGCCTTTCTCAAAGCAGGGGAATCAAATATCTGTTTGTCCTTCTGCATATTCATGTGAATAATTCAGATTATAGCGTTCTTATTGCCTGGAATATTGGTGTGTATTTTAGCTTGCTGTCTTGCAGTGGTGCTGTGATTTGGTAGTGTTCTTAGTCTACAAGCAGTCCTCCTAATGCCTAAGAGAGCCTCTGCATATGCTTGAGCTTTTCCTTTAAATATCATTTTTAAGAGATTTAGCTGAGTGTGAAAAATGGATGTCTGTTCTATTGGCAGGTTTCTAAAGGACCAGCCAAGTGGGATGGAAAAAGGGTTTATGAGGGAAAGGTGTTATTTCTTGGTGGAACATCGTGGGGGTCTCTGAAGTGTTTTGAATAAGTTTTCCATTGAAATGAAGCTTAATTCTGAAACAAATAATAGCTTCAGTAGCTACTATGATACAAAATAAAGCAACTGTTATTTCTATTGCACTGTTACTCCTACTGGTGTTATAAAATAAAACAAGCAACATCTAATACTATAATGTTTAACTTGTGTTTGCAAATCCTTCCAGAATGTATAAATAACCATTCTTATTTCCACATCAGGTGCTTGAAAAGCTTTTAGCAGTCTGTTTCTGGGGCTTGGCATCTTATCTATGCTATATAATGACAGTGTCTGATATATGAATCAGACAAGACACCGTATAAGGATCAAAAAAGGAACTGCTTATCCACTCAGGTGCTCTTCAAATGGCAATGAATGTGTCTAGTACTCAGGAATATGCAAAATCTCAAGAGTGCACTGGCAACTGTGATGTTTGCCAGTGGTGTTTAAGCTAGAGTAATGCTTTTGTATGCATTTGTACGTATAGATCCATGAAAGCATGTGTCTTAATCTGGACTGGGAAATGGTAACATGCTTGGTAAAATTTAGGGTCCTATGAGGTATCTTCGTAAGGAAAGTGTTACTCTGTAACTGACGTGGTAAAGCACCTGAAATGAGAGCCCTGTTGTGCTAACCTGTTTTTGAGCAAAATTATAGACATTTCTTCCCCTAAGCAGATTTGGATGCCTTATACTCCAAAGGATAGTTCCTCCTTCTATCAGAATCTAAGGACAAGGTGCAGGAATGGTGCAGAGCAGGCTCTGCCTAGGGATTCTGGCTCCGTCTACTCATCTGGGGCTCAGTGTGAATTTGGGTTTGGAGGGAAACATTACTCATCTTGAAAATGGGGAGCCAAGTCCTAAAATATTTGAATTTGCTGAGCAGATTCAAGAAAGAGTAGAATGGAAAGCTGGATGCAGATCTCTTTCCAAAAGCCTACTCATGGCCCCTCAGGTAAGCGACTGCACAGGAGGGAAAAAAAAGGGAATAAAATCAGTAATAGTGTTTTTTTATTTTAGTGAAAAATCTTAGGAAATATGCTGTGTTTCTTTCCTCTCAAAGGGAAAAAAAAATTACTGCGTTCATTTTAGTGCGTCATTGTTGTTTTCCTTGTCACATTTGACTAAAATTAAGAGATATCCTAAAAGGAAAGAAAAGTGGCACCATAAAATGTGTTTTATCCTATGGAAGAACTTTAATGTAATTCTTTGCATTTTAGGAAACAATGTAGTTTCCTAAAGTGGAATTAAGGTGGGGGGACTCAGGGAACTGAATAGGGAAATTAAACAGTATTTGTAGACATTTATTACTCTATGAATCATTCTCCCTAATGAAATTTAGGGCAGCAACTGTCTCTAAGGCTGGATGGAAGTATTTAGCCAGCTCTCAAGGTAGATGAGAATGTGATCTCTGCAACACAGAAGGGTCAGACCTCGATCTCTCTGACCATGGTACAACTCCCCAGCATCTCTGCTGATAAGAGATGATGCCGTGATAACCTGGTTTAACAGATTAAATTTGGTACAGCAAAATTAAGTCTGTTAGTGTTTTAGGGACTTGAAAAGCATCATAGTTGAGGCAAGCTTCTCTTGAACGCTTGAAATCCCTGAAGACAGATGGTGCTGAGAACCACCGTGCTTCCCCAGGGGGAAGGTCTTGATTGCACCTGCCTTCTAAAGCCATTTTTTTTTTTTCTTTTTTTTTCTCTCTTCAGAAAGAGTAAAGCACTTGTGGTACATAAAACATCTCTGTTTCCCTCTGCCTATATTTTTCAGGCAGTGAATCCATACTAGCAGTGCTCTAAATGTTACCGGCTTCAAGAAGAATTCACCTTTTCTCCATTTACAAGTGTTATTCGGGTGCATGTTTTGATGTGTATTGGTGATGCAGCACATCCGAAAGGTCTTGCAGATGTGTCTTCTGGTTGATGTTTGCCTGGAGTGCTCACTGCTGCATCCTGGCTAGCAGATCTCATTATTGGCTGGATTTTGAGTTGAAACATATTGAGCAGGAGAATAGAAGAATGCTTAGCTGAACCGTTCCCCTCCGAAATGGATGATGGTGTCCGTTCAGGTGCCTCACACCACTCCAGTGGAGGTCAAGATTTCTAGTTTGCTGGTCAGTGAGTTATTCAGTCTTCATTTTTGTGGTATTTTCTGCAGCTAGTGAGTCACTTCTCAAAACTGGTGGCATTTTGCACTAGAGGCTACCTCAGCTCTTCCTGCCCACACTAGTTACCCATAGCGCGTGGGGTAGTAGTTTGAATCACTTGAGGCTGTGCAGGCTTTTTGGAAGACTTCTTATTGCTGGTAGTAAATTCTCCTATTCCCATATTGGCTCTTCTAAGAGCTCCTGAGGGCTCAGGAGATGGAAAGCAGTGCAGAGGTGATAGAAATCCTTTGTACAGGAGAGGAGGGAAAAGGTACAGCCAGCTGTGTGGGCGCTACTGCTGCTCTGTATATTATTTCACCCAGATGTCTCTTTGTATCTTGAAATGTGGATTCATCTTTCTCTTATGAGTTCTCTAAGAAATTACTCTTCAAAAAAGTGTCAAGCCATGTAATAGATTTGTGTGGCTATGACAAATTACAGGAAGGAACAAAAATATTTTTTTTCTTACAAGAAATAGGGCAATTTAAGACACTTTTCAAAGAGTAGTTCTAATTTAATGGCATCTCAGTAGTCAGATCTTTTTAAAAGTGTATCCTCTGACACAGCATGCCACTATTTGCAATGGCCTTTCTGTCATTAAAGAAATTGAATGTATTTAATCTTCCTGATACACATTCCTAAAATCATCCTTCACTGTTCCTAAGATGGCAACAATTTTCAAAGCAGTTACCTTAGATTTTATTGCAAAAAACCACAGATGTTCTTAACTTACTTCACTGTGTGCAGATATTTCAAAAGTTTACAGAATTCTTCCTAACCAACTTGTGTTCACTTAGAGATGGCTATAGAAACTGTGATCCAGACAATTGTTCAAATATTTTGGGCTACAGTGTAATCAGCAGTAAATTATCCTGTACCCAGTGCACCAGAGGACGTGTGCGGAGCACGTTTGGTGGCTGGAGTTGTCACACTGCCCCTGCAGGACCCATCTTTGGTGGGATGGAGACCAGAACCTCCCTTGGAGTCACCAACATCCCTGTGCAGACAGACTTTCTTCCGCCTTTTCCCCACTGGACTGGGGACGGGGATGTTATCTGAGTGGTGTCAGCAATGGTAGCAGAAAGGTGGCCGTGTATTTTTGGCAGAAATACTGACAGTTAGGTGAATTGGATAAGCCCTTTGAATGAGACAATGTAAAATATAAAAATGAACGAACTCTTGTCAGAAAGGAAATTCCTGGTCTCAAGAGAGCAGCTTATGGAGAGTAGGTAGTACCATGGCTTGGTCTGGAAACGAGCATGTTCACAGACTAACCCACATGGTAGCTCTTGCCAACTGGGATTTGAGAAAAACTTCCCATTAAAGTGAGTAATTGCTTAAATAATGAGATGAATTTCCCCATTAGCCTCTGAAAGTACCTCTTAAAAAGCCAGTGGGGCCTCTATGGCTTTAAGAACTTCTCACGAAAGCAACTAACACACCCTAAACTTAAAAATAATATGAAATGGTACCCTCCAGTCCTTTATTCCTGTGACAACCGAAAGACTTTGATATTGTTTTCTGGCTTGAGAAAGATGAGAATAAAGGATTGGAGTGTTCTGTTCTCGGTGTGCTCTTTATAAGCCCAGATATGTCAGTGTCAAAGCATTTTGAAGGTTTTTTTCCCCCTCTTGTTTTTCAGTGTGTTCCTGAAAAAGAGAGCTAAAAGTAAAAGATCACTGAGGCAAGCTTTGACATATATATATTCTTACCAAAATTTTTGTGTCTTGAATACTGATTTGTTAGTACAGACTTATAATCCTGTAGTTGCCACCAAAATGTTTTGCTTATCAGAAAGGCTATAGAGGAAATGAGTCTTGTTTAAAAGAAAACAAAAAACTAAATTGGCAGATGTTTTCATTTTGAAATCTGAGAGATTTCTTCTAAAAACTCTATTTTCTTCTAACAGCAACACTAGAAAGAACTCTTGATCTGGCATCATTAGCCTTCTGCAATCTCTTTGGTGGACCTACCCAGTTACGGGTCCTTCCACTCATTTACAAAGGCAGTTGATGTTCCCTCTGACTTAAATGGACTTGCAGATGGGCAGCAATTTTAGATATCAAACCAATAATTTTTCAGCCATTTAATTTTCCTCTTTGATTTTTCCTAGTCTTTTGTGAAACAGTATTTTGGCTTTAGATATTCACTGTTGGCTTGGATTCCCTTTCCTTCCCAGGAGAAAGCATTAACTTTCTAGCCAACTTCAATATCTCATTTGAAAGGTATATTTTAATGCTCTAGAATCCAATGGACGTATGTCCGCGTGGGTTCCCTCAGCAAATTTGCAGATGATACGAAGCTGGGGGGAGTAGCTGACACCCCAGAGGGCTGTGCTGCCATCCAGAGGGACCTGGACAGACTGGA